>OZ018387.1:46614491-47214491 GCA_963969525.1 Ontholestes murinus
GTAGTTTCATATGTCAATTGTCCAGCTCGAAATCTAGCAATAAAATTAAATAACATCTTTAAAAAGTATACAAAATTTTCCTCTAAATTTTCAATTAAAAACTCTCTGGAACTAACTCAAAATCTAAAGTCAATAGTCACCCCGCAAGGGTCAAAACTGGTATCTTTTGATGTAACAAATATGTTCTCAAATATACCAACAAACGAATGCCTTAAAATTATTAGAAACATGTTGGACAAACTTGATATAGACATTATAACAAAATCAGAATTATATGAGGCATTCGAAGTATGTTTAAACCAAAATTATTTACAATTTGATAACCAGTTCTTTCAACAAACAACAGGTCTGGCAATGGGTTCCCCATTAAGTCCTCTTTTGGCAGATTTATTCATGTCACATATAGAAGATAAAATTTTTAACCTATCATTCACAAAACAACACATCTCATTTTGGTATAGATATGTGGATGATATAATTGCATGTTTCAATGGTACTTCCCGCCAATTAGATCAATTTTTAAATTCAATTAACAGTATACATCCAAAAATTAAATTCACACTTGAAAGCGAACAGAACAACCAGATTAACTTTTAGACCTTACATTGATCCACAGTGATAACAAAATTGAATTTAACATTTACCGAAAACCTACCAATATAAATTCAACTATCCCGTATAATTCTAACCACCCTCTGTCACATAAAATAGCCGCATACCACTCAATGATTCATCGAGCATTTTCGATTCCGCTATCCCCAAAAAATCAAGACCTAGAACTGAAGAAAATTTTAAAGATTGCACAAAACAATGGATACCCGATTAGCCTAATTCAAAATCTAATCAATAAAAAGCGATACCAAAACATAAGAACCCATATCTATCCAAAAATCCCAGACTCCAATACACAATCATTCATTACACTCACCTATCACGGTAAAACTACCGAGAAAATTGCTCATATCTTTCAAAAACATAATCATCGAATTGCATTTAGAGCCAGCGGTAAATTGTCCAATATATTATTTAACGCAAAAGAATAAAATCAATTCCCTAAAAAAATCAGGTGTTTATAAAATTTCGTGTCCCGAATGCAACTCTACTTATATAGGTCAAACAGGTCGCAGCTTCGAAACTAGATTTTCCGAACATTTCAGAGCGTATAGGTTAAATCAAAACAGTAGCACTTTTTCAAACCATTCTTTAGAATGTAAACATGAATTCCCCAAAATCCAAAATCTAAAAATTTTACATCACTGTACCAAAGGTACAAAGCTTAATCTCCTCGAATCTGCCGAAATTTTCAAAGAAAGTAATAATCCTCACGTTAATCTGCTTAACGAGCAAACAGATTTAATGTACACGCCACTTTTCAAAAACCTATAATCCGTTAACGATGCGTAATCCCCTTCTTTTACCTACCCGACAATAATTACCCCCAAACCACCACACATTAGTATAAATAGAACTCCTTCATTAATTTGCTTCACTTGATAATGACATTAAACCGTCGAAACTTAAGTCGTGCGTTTTTGTAATATATGTATATATATTACATATTTTTTTGTGGTTAAAACATAGTAAGTGCGTTAGTTAAGTGTTTATCATGAATTACCACGTAGTAACGGTTACCACAATCCTTATGATTCCCTATATATATTTGTACAAATACCCAAACCCATCTGAGCTTACGCAATTGAACAATAAAATATTTAGTAAATCATGGTTGCAAAAGTCGAGATAACATTATTATATTATTTTGTAGTCTAAATTTGCTACATTATTACAATATTTTTACTGTGACTTTCTTCACATGAGAATAATATTTAAAAAAATAAATTTCAAGAGAAAACACAGGTAGACTTCGTATTGATTCGTATTTCCTTTTTATATACCTGTGCAATGTTAACACCCGCACACGGTCGCATAATTTAGAAATAATTACTTCCGGCAGACACTTCCTCTCCAACCACTTGGAACGCCGACTGTTAATAGAAAAGAGGGTGAAATACAGCGTTTTCCCGTGTATTTCATCCAGATAAGATCCAGTGGCAGTGCAAGTATTTTGATTAGAAACGGGGTAGATTATTAGAATTCTACGCCGGAAAACTCGGATACCCGAGACGCCCCAAAATGAATGGGCGACGGGGCGCTAGTTTGAATCACGCATGTAGCACACATAAAGGGGACGGAAATACGACACGACGGTTGGGTGGTGTGCGAGGGTGCGATCTAACCACCTGCAACCCCTATTTTATGGCCTTCATGCGCCCCCAACATCGGAATCGTTGGGGCCGTTCCAAGGTTTTGATCGCACCTATTTTTTATGCCGCGTCAAACCTCGTTATATTTATTGCCGCGTATAAATCTAATTTATTTTAAATCAGAATTCAAAAACACATCATTTCGGTTATTTATATTGTTTTGATTAAAATATGAGGGTTGTGTATTACGCATACAACCTCTGGATCAACCACACAGAAAGGTAATAACCCAACTATCCACAATAAATATTACAATCGAATTATTATAATATTATACTATTCTCTATATTTTTATGTAATATTGTTATTTTACTTTTATAGGTAAGTAAATCATAAATACCTTTGATTAAATATATTTTTATTCAACCTGTGGTTATATACTATTGCATTATCTTGATTGATTTAATAGCTTTATGTTTCACAATTTTTATGTCGATCGTCAATTAGAACAATATATAATCGATTCAATTAGTCAATAACAGGATACAAATATTGATAAATATATGGAAAAACAAGAGCTCTAATTCAAACAAATCTATTAAGCAAAAGAACAATATAAATTTTTTAAATACGCGTCTTATTATAAACAAACCAAGTGTAATTTAATTTAAACCTTCATTAGTAATAGTTAGCTCACTTGCATTATTTTATGAATATTCAAAAATGTTACTAGCAAAATGTGTGCAGTGTCCCACAATCACTCTTCTTTAGTTCATTAGATCACATCATCCGGACAGTTAAATTCAACTAGCTTCAATTTCTCTCTCTCTATATATATATATATATATATATATATATATATATATATATATATATATATTCCATTTAAGACAGGACAGAAAGAATTATGGTCACTGACGGACTATCACCAATCATAGTGAATTGCATTATTGTAAATATTTGTAAATAAGTTACTGTAATAAAGATGTTGAATAATGACTATATTATGTAATTGCGAATAAATATAAGGATCGAGTATAAAATTAATCATTAGCGTTAAATAAACCTACGTGATTGGTACGCTGTCAAATAATTTTATTCGTATTTATTTATGGCGCAAATATTTTTTAATACCAACAAAATTACTCCGTAAATATCACGCACAGGCCCATGTTTTATGCATGCAATTACATGTATTTAATTGCGTTACAGAGTCGATTATTACTCGTTTTGATGTGCAAAATATTTTGTTCTGATAACGGCTTTGTGTGGTAAAAATTCGTTACTTTTATATCAAAAAGTCTAGTACTGAATATGTAATGGTCATTTGATGAAAATGTATTGTATATAATACACTAACTAATATCTCAAAAATCAATGTTTCACTAGATGATTTTATATATCGTCACAAATGTTTGTAATAGATTTATCAGAATCAAAGACATTAATTTAAAATACTAATACTAATTCATTTTAAATTCCAGAGGCACTTTAAAATTGTGCTAAACTATTTTATCCAACTAATTAATTGATCACTTTCCATAATGTACTTATATTTCTTGGAGATTGCAAATTTATTTCGATAAAATTTGTTCTGTTTTAATTAACGCCTAATTATATTCTTTTTGTGCCGTTTTAGTAGTAGAAATCGATTTGGATTTTTTCCGGATTTAGTTATTACATTATTAATACAAGTTTCTGAATGGTTTATTATCCGTGCTAGTTTGAAAATATTGGTATCCACACAATAAGAATTTAGTATTTGATGAAAACGTCTTGTTATTTAACTTGCATCTCTCCAAAATTTAATCAGTGATGCATGCTGCCTATGGATCTATATGTATGCAAAAATCGCTGAAACCAGTAGTTACAAATATTGGTAAAAACTTAAATGAAACACATAGTAATTATTGGTCTCTTTATATATTAATGCCAATATATATCCCGTAGCAACGGTTGCAACCATCATTATGACCAATACATTTCTTGCTTATGTTCTACTCGCGTAAGTTTCCTATCCAGTTTGATGGATTTTTAAAGGAGGCATACACATCTTATTACTTAATCATTAAACTGGCCAAATTGGATGTAGGTTAAAAGAACTTCGTTGTAAATCGATATCTTTTTCTCTTTGAAAAAGTCCTTGAGTTTTATTAAAAGATAGTAATCTGAAGAAGCCGAGTCTGGACTATAGGGTGGTTGGTTGAAAGTTTCCTATTTCAATTTTTGTTTGCATTGCCGTAGAGGAGAATGAAGCCACTGGTCAACAGACATCGCTGTTGATTATGAATTACCCGCCGTAATTTCTCCAATGTTGCACAATATTTTTTTAAATTTATTTATTTAGCCCAAAGAATATTACAAACAATCATAAAGCTAAAAATACAAAATTAATGGTAGTAATTCTTTGATTGTAGAAGCTGCTAATATAATTTGTACGGAAAAACCTAATTTCTAAGACTAAAATTAATTGTACATTAAATCGAATAGACACCTTTTAATATTACATATGTACATGCATGTACATATAAAAATACACATACATACACCTAAATTATATAAATTAACAAAAAATTAAGATTTTGTTAGATTCTTCAATAACTTTTAATCATATTTCTGCCTCGGAAAAGTTTCCAATAAGCTCAGACCTGCGTAATTTTTGCAATCTGAATTAACCTGTAGGCTAAAGTTCTATGAGTGATTATGTTAAATTTAAGAAGTTGCGCTCAGAGTGTTATTTTCTTAGTAAAAAAATTACATTCCGACTATGTGTGTAAGTTAGAGGAAAGTTTAGGACAAAACCAAAAAAAATTAGGTCATATGTGAGGCAATGTCATGATAATACATAACATAATGATACAAGTGTCTCCAATATATCTGAGTCTACAAATTTATTTGCTGAGTATTTTGCGACAGTGCATCGGAATAAATTGGGACCTGTTCCCGAATTTTCTCTTAAAGATATTTTAACTTTAGATTGCATTAGTGTTAATATTAGTGAAGTTTATAATTGTATAAATCAATTAGATGATACACATAGTTCGGGACCTGAATTGCGCCATACTTTTTATACATTTTTTCACTCATAAAACCAATTCATTTTCTATTTGAATCATCTCTAAAATGTGGTGTGTTTCCAGCTTGCTGGAAAGACAGCTACGTTGTATCCATTTTAAAGAATGGATCCAGGGAGAAGGTATAGAATTATAAAGGCGTGGAAATACAATCAACCTTACCTAAAATGTTGGATAAACTTGTTTCTGCTCAATTATCCTGGTGATGTAGACATTTTATAATTCCTGAACAGCATGGTTTCATGACTGGGAGATCAACTGGCACAAATTTGCTACGTTTCAGTCAGATATATCAAATACCTTGGAGAAGGGTATTCAAGTTGATGCTGTTTACACTGATTTCTCCAAGACTTTTGATCAGGTGCCGCATCGTATTATTATTGAAAACTGGTCTTTGGGAGTGGGTGAGCGGGTGAATCGTTGGTTTTCTAGTTTTTTGTGTGTGGTCGTCAACAATTTGTTAGGTTGGGTAATGCCGTATCTCAAAGTATTAAATTATGGTCAGGGGTTAAACAGGGATCTCATTGCGGTCCAATTTTATTTTTGATATATATTAATTATATAGAACAAAGTATATTTTATAGCAAAATTCTTTTATTTGCTGACGATTTAAAGTTATATAGTACAGTAGATTGTCAGCATTTACAAGCGCATTTATTGAAGTTGATCTCGTGGTGTAAGAGAAATTTATTAATTAAAAAAATATTGTACTATGTCATTTTATAAATCTAAAAATCAGGAATGTGATTACTTTATTAATAATGTTAATGTGTTCTACATCTTGGTGTAACATTTGATTGAAAATTAAAATTTTCTCAACATATCGCTCGTATATGCACTAAAGCTTACCAGGTTCTCAGTTTTGTGAAGCGATTTTCTGTTATTTTTAGTAAATCAACGGTTAGGCGTTATATACAGCGTTGGTTGTACCTCATTTAGAATACGCTTCTAATATGTGGTCACCATATTATAGTAAAGCAAATGCTAAAATTGAGAGGGTTCAGAACAAATTTTTATAGTATGCTTCACATAGGCTTGGTATCCACGGGTGGCATACATTCGTTCTGCGAAGTCAATTTACGCCAACTTTACGAAATACAATACTCTTCGTACGATCTGTGTTTTGTGCATAAAATTATAAATAATTCCATAAATTTGCCTCAATTATTAGAAATGTTTAAATTTTTCTTACTTCCGCTAACTCAAACTAGATCAAGGAAACTCTTTAATAATCAATGTTGCTGTTCTAATTTTGAAAAAAAAATACCTATTAATCACATGATGTTATATATAAATATGTTATGGTGTAATACAAATTTTGATATATTCTCTGTGTCATTTTGAAGGTTTAAAAATAATGTCAAATACATTAATTTAGACATGCTTAAAATTTAATTACTAATATTATTTTATTTTATTTATTGTTATGATATTGTTTTTTTTTCCTATTTTTAATTTTATTCAATTTTTAATGTTAAAATTGTAATGAATCGATACACTTGCATTTACTATTACTTATTATGTAATTTTGTAAAAGGAGATTTTCCGTCAATAAATATCTATCTATCTATCTAAACATTAAGTTCATATCAAATTTCATGAGCCATCTCTTTAAAGAACTCATGTAATATAATTTTGCTAATGTAGTATTATTTAGAGGATTTAAATGACTAGGTAAAAAGTTATGTAATTTTGGCATTCAAAATAAGAATGATTTTTGAGAGAATGCTTTTTTTAGTAAAGTGGGTATAAAAAAATTGATTATGTGCAAAATGTGTGAAATATTGATTTCTAGCTAGATTTACTAATTTACTTATTTTTGCAATAATATTAAAATAAAGCTACAGAGAGATCGCAAAGTCTAAATATTCATTACATTTACTGCCTTCCATAATTGTTCAGATGAAATTTAGTAACTAGACTATTATTTATACCATAAATGTGGTCATTTAAATCCTCAATACTTTCAATCTATGTCATTATTAATATTTATTATTATTATATTATTATTTATTATTTATTAATATTTATTAATTATGAACGAAATTTGATGTGAATATTAAATTCTATATATATATATTATTTTATTCAGAACAAAATATGGTACAAATTTATGAATTAGTATATAAGAAAAAAAAACAATAACAATATGCACTCTACGTTCAAATATTAAACACAAAAAAGGTAGTATCATTTAACGTGAACAATAATTTGACTTATTAATATATAATTTTATGTTGGTTAAATTATATATACGCATAACTTGATTATTAATTTTAGCCATAATGTTGCAGTTAAAGGTCCATACGTTTTTATGTCCCACTCAAATTTTTATTTCATTAATTAATTCAACTCTCCCTTTCGTTAAATCTCCTCTGATAATAAATGGGGTAGATTTAAATTTATTCTTATTGCCGAAAATTAAAGTTTTTGTCTTGTTCTGGAAAAACCTCACTAATATGGGCCTTGATGTAGAATGTCCCTTACCAAATCAATAACAAAATACAATATCAGCTTCATTGAGATCTAGTTGCAGTTTGTCCATAAATACTTACCGCACAGACTCTTTACAATCTTCATGTGGTATTTCTGCTATTCCATATATTATAATATTGTTGTTTCTTAAGAATTGTTCAAGTGCATCAATATTTTACAATTTTAGCCATTTCAGCCTCTAGATCCTTACAATTTGTATTAAATGAGCTCACCACATTAATTATACCATTGAGTGCATCGGCCATGCTAAATTTAATGTTATCACTTATTATTGTACATAATTTGTTTGTAAACGTTTCCGAAACTTATTATCTCTAATACTTTTTGAATAAATTATTTATCTTTATCACTGTTTAATTACTACGAAGCGATCTTTGGTCGGCATTTTATTTTATTTAGAGTTTTAAACAAAGCACACGATTTCACGTCTGTCTAGTGCGAGAACAAACTAAAAAAAAACATCGCAATTGATAGTCTCTCCACATCTCATAAATTTAATAAGTAGTACACCTAGTCGATCCAAGAAAATGGTATTACTGCCGTGACTTTTCGGGTAATATTCCGTTAACATTTTTTGGGTTAGTTTGGTGTAATGTGTAATTAATTAATTTTACAAGAATTAACCCTTTGAGAATGATCGTGTGATCGAAACTAGTTAGGGAAGTAAAACAAATAAAAATTGTGAAACAAATAAAACCAAGTGAAATTAATTAATTATACATTTACCCAATCGCTACAATATGTTTCACCAAGTGATAGATGAATCAAAAGTTCGTAGTTTATCACTGCATTGATTGTCTTTTACTCTTAGGTGTTTTATAGCAAACCCATGTTTCGTCACCAGTATGCGAGTCAAGAAAAAGTTTCCTTCAAGAGAATAACGTTTCAAAAACGTTAGTGCTGCAGTCGTACGCGGTACTTGATTTTCATCAGTAAGTATGCGATGGACCAATCTTGCAAAATTTTACGAATAATACTGGACTTAACAAATTCATTAATATATCTTCGTCAAACATTCATCACGAATTCCTTAATTGAACTCGACATATTGACTGACGACTGTCCCAATTGCTCGTCATTGTGGGGGTTTTCTCTTCCTAAGATGAAATTACTACACCAGCGCCAAACAGTCGACATATCCATAACATTTTCTTCAGTTGATTATCGCAAAGTGGCATATTTCTTGCTTTGAGAAATCTAATCACAACCCTAATTTCCCAACTTGCAGAGTTTATTACATTTTCAAAAATAATTTAAAGAAATAGAGGTTTACCAGGAAACTAGCCTGCTGTGCCTTTACTGTACCACTACTTTACCTACGTTGTCTCAGCTCTAACTCTCATAGTCCAAACTGTCCAAAAAAGTACGTGAGCCACACAGGAAGATCGTTCAATACAAGAACTGAACACAAAAAATCTAAGAAAACGGGAAAACGAACTGAACACTTGCTAACTACTTAATAGATAAAAGGCATCAATTCAAGGACAATTTCAGTAATATCTTCTTGGTCCTTCAAATTGTATAACACTTTGAATCAGATTAGTGAAGTAATGCAATTCCTATATAAAGTAATTGCAAATCGCTCGAAGCAGCAGCATATACACAATGTCAGAAGTAAGCCGTGGGTGCCCTTTGACCAACATTGTCGTCGTCCCCTAGTCATACATGAAAGAATCAGTGTCAGTGTAGTATCACGACCATCAATGACGCTCTCAGAAATCATTACCGCACTAGAATTCGAGTGTCGCAGCGATAAAATCTCCAAATAATTAAATTAGGCCTCTCTGTATCCCTTTTATTTTCATCATGATCTCTGATCCTCAAATTTCAAAAACAGCAAATGAACTCACAGTGCAGTGATTCAACATCGCCAAACAATTTATTCAGAAATTGCACAAGTATTAAATTAATGCGCAACAAAAGTCTGCTTTCACATCAATCATTAAAATCTCCCACGGTTACTACTAATATATGGTATAGGATAATAATGCTAGCCAAACGTTAGATATGCTATCTACTCCTGCGATTGTCTGTTAATCAAATAAAGCAACAACGGAAGTCACAACCAATAAAAATATTATTAATTCACACTCACGCACATTTATATGTGGAATTTCTGACAGCATATTCACGCATAATTTAAAATAGCCAGATGTTGGTAAATTCTACAATCACTAAATTGGCCTAAAAGCCTCCACAATTCGTGAATTGATCAACTGTTCATGTAAAACTAAAGAAGTCACTTAGTTGAAACCTTCAGAAATTCAGACGTTTCTTTAGAATCAACAGTAGACCAATATTGATGTTAATCATCGTAATACTAATATTAATGTAATCAAAACGTACGGTGCTTAGAAAATTGACAGATCTCCGCATTTCCTCCCTTCTAGAGGAGTTTAGTATCCTAGTATTAAGTGAAACATGGCTTACCAATGGTATTTTCGATGCTGAATTAGGGCTGGAAGTTTTTAATTTATACCGTTATAGACATGTGGATAGAAAACTTGTAAAAGTATCATTCACACCACAAAATATTTTCCAGCGATTAGTGAAGATTAAAAAGAATGCTTTTCATTTAAAGATTCGCAGGACGCTTTAATGGGTAAAAAAATTAATTTATTACTATTAGAAAAATTAATTTAATTAATTAAAAAAGCACAATAATTTTGAAAACAAACGGAGTTACTTATAAGTAAACCCAAAGTTATCAGATCCCTTAATGGTCAATTAACCTCAATACCGAAAATTGATTATGGAGGTCTAGTAATGAAAAGAAATGCCGAAAAAAAATTTATTAAAGCTTATATCTATTTATTCGTATGCATGGCTACAAAAGCGATTTATTTAGAGGTTGTGTGAGATCTAACGACAGATTCATATAGAGCTGCGTTTCGCAGATTTAAATGAAGACATGGCATGATACTGAATTTGTATAGCGAAGGGTGCAAACAACAAGTTACAAAGGATGTAAAATTTTTGCTATAGCAAAAAAACGTTTTCAAAATTAATTTAAGCCTCATCGGGCATTTAATTTTGGTAGGTTATGTGAATCAGAAATAAAGTCAACCAAAAGAATTTCGTAGAATATCGCAGGTGCCGCAGGCTTAAAGTACGGTGAGTTTAATACACTAACCTAAATTAAAGCAATTTTAATCTTGCGTCCTTTAACCATTTTGTCCAATGATCCAAACAATCTGCCATTCCTTACACCTGATCATTCCTTAATCGGAAAATTTTGCGAGCAATTCCGGAGTCGATATTAGACAAAATTTATCATGTTGGCAATTAAAACCACTGAAAGTAGGGCAAATGGTTCTTATTTATAAAGAAAACATTTTGCCTTGTCAGCGGAGATTAGAAACGATTAGAAACAATTAGCTCAGGAAGGCACAGAATAGTGCGGGCAGCGACAGAGAAACGTATATTATAGTGTTGTGTGCCCAACCAAATTGTTAATCAAGTTAGGTTATTATTTGTTCATATGTTTAAATTTTAATTGTTTAAGTATGTGTGTTAAATACTAATGCATAATGACTATATTTGGGTCAGATGAAGACAAATCCTGGAGTTAATGAAGATACAATGGTGGAACATCTCCGTTCAAATGGAATCAATGAAATAAAGTGCTTTAAGTTACAGTCCAAGCACCCTGATATTTACTCATCTTTCAAAATATCAGTTCCAATGGTACGTCTTAATGATGTGAAGGATCCTCAAATATGGCCCACTGGTACCTGTATCACAAGGTTTTATGAAAGAAGATCTGAAAATGTGATAAAAAACGGTTTATTAAAGACTGTGTAACAAATCAGGAGCAAATGAGAAAGGTGTCGAATACAGGAATTAATATATTATTTTTAAATATACAATCGCTTAGGCATAAAATTCATCAACTGGAAGCACTAACTGTGGATAAATCACTCACTATTTTAGCACTTTGTGAACATTGGCTGACAGAAGAAGAGTGTGAATCATTATGTGTTAATTCAATGTGTGCTAAAGCATATTATGCTCGTAAGAACAGCCGACACGGGGGTTCGATGATATTTTCCGACAGTGGAACACATGTCAAATCTTTTAATAATATTACAAATATGTTGAGTGCGGAAAAAGTTTGTGAATTATCGTGTATATACTTATTGTCTCGTAAATGTTATATTATATGTGTGTATCGTTCGCCATCAGCAGATTTTAATGATTTTATACATGTATTAATGTCTTTTATAGATAAACTAAATTTCAAGTCAAATAATATAATTTTGGGCGGTGATTTCAATGTTAACTTTGACAGCAATGATAATAAGGTAGTATCACTTATTGATGCTTTATCCACTTATGGATTACGCAAATTGGTGAGTTTTGCAACTCGTAAAAATAATTGTATTGATAATGTCTTCACAAACATTAACAGTACACAAATTGAAGTGAAATGTTTAAATATGTGTTTTTCCGATCACAACGGAATATCAGTAGTGGTTAAAGATACAAATATAGAATATCAATATAATCCTAAAATATGTCGTCCTATAACACTACAGGGTACATTTATATTATATGCAATGCTCTCTAATGTACAATGGGACTTCATTAAATGTGAGTTAATAGGGATAAATGATAAATGGAAAATCTTAACTGATATTATGATACAATGCATTAAAGGTAGTTTTCCCCAAAAAATTATTAAAGGCAGCCCAAATCGGGTAAATAATGTAAAGTGGTTTAATAGTGATTTAAAAAAGATGAGAGATACGTTAAAATTAATTGACGAAAATAATAAAATTAATAACTCTCCTGAATCTCGAGCCCTTAAATCGGACTATCTTAAAACTTATAGAAACGCAATAGTTAAATCAAAAAGAGAGGCCAATGATAATTTTATTAACACTGCATCTAACAAACCCAAAGCTATATGGAAAACTATAAATTCTAAGAGGCAGCAAACTGCAATCGTTGATATTTCCCGTGATCAATTCAATTCATTTTTTTGTAACGTTGCGAACACCATAACCAAAGATTTACCTTCTAGAAGCTATACCTGTGATATAAATGTAAATTGTGATGTCGAATTTTATTTCAAAGAAGTGAGCGAAATTAAAGTAAGGGACGCTATAAATAGTATTAAAAACAGTGATAGCACCGATATATATGGCATCTCAACTAAAATAATAAAATCAGTTAAGAATATTTTAATACCTCATCTCACAATACTTATAAATAAGACAATAGCTACGGGTGAATTCCCATCAGTATTAAAAGAAGCCAAAGTAATACCAATATTCAAAGGAGGTGATATTAATCAATTAAACGATTATAGGCCTGTTTCACTCCTTCCATGGTTCTCTAAAATAATTGAAAGAATATTAAAAGAGCAACTAGTAGACTATTTTGAAACATATAAATTATTTAATAAAAATCAATTTGGATTCAGAAGTGGTTTCTCTACTAGTGATGCCATCGTAGAACTTACGGAAAATATCCTAAATGCCTTTGAACACAAGAAAATAACGACTGCATCTTTTATCGATATGAGTAAGGCCTTTGACTGTGTTAAACATAACATAATGTTAACTAAGTTAAAAGCGTACGGTATCTCTAGTAAGAGCACTAACTTAATTAGGAGCTATCTTTCGGATAGAAAAAAACAGGTTCTCTTTAATGGAAAAATGTCTGATATCTCTTCACTGCATATAGGGGTTCCGCAAGGGTCTGTTTTAGGCCCGATACTGTTTCTAATTTACATAAATGACATGCCGAAAGAAGTAAGTATGGCCAATGTAATATTATTTGCTGATGACAGTACAATGGTAGTTAATGGGAAAAGCGTTAAAGAGGTATTAGAAAAGAGTCAAATAGCGACCAACAAAACTATAGACTGGTGTGTTGAAAATGGCCTTGTTTTAAACAAGGCGAAAACTAAAACAATAACGTTCACACTTACTAGAGATGTCCAATTAAACGGTAATAAAACAACACATTTTCTGGGAGTTCATATTGATGCAGCCATGAGATGGGACTGTCAAGGTTCAGAACTAGCTAAAAGGCTAGCAAAAATTTCATTTGCTATTCGCAAACTCGCAGGTACAGTCTCATATAGTATACTTAAGATGGCTTACTATGGATATTTCCATTCAGTCATGACATATGGTATTTTAATATGGGGGCACTCATCCTGCCGCCATCGCATATTCAAAATACAAAGAAGAGCAATCCGTATCTTGGCTGGATTAGGTTATCGTGACAACTGTAAAAATAAATTCACAGAACTCGGAATCTTAACTCTTCCATCAGTTTATATATATGAATGTCTTAAATATATTAGGAAGTACCCAGAGAGATACACAATTCTGGAACATAAGCACGAAACACGACATAAAGATAATTTGTTAACGGGCTATCATAGACTTACGAGATCGCGCTCAGGTGTAAATTATTATGCTGTCAAATGCTATAACAAGTTACCAACACAACTTAGAACACTGCCAAATACCAGTTTTAAAAATAAAATTAAAGAATTGTTAATTAAAGGGGCCTTCTATTCACTAGATGAATTTTTAGAATTAGACATTGAAACAGCTTAAATTTAATTATACTATTTTAATATGTTTGTTCCTAATAATTCTATATTTGTCCTTTTTTATATGTCTATTAGCTTTTATAAATTTTATTAATTATTTTAACTCTTGATATTTTAATATTTTATTATTTAACACATATGTATGTTATAATTGTTTATCTTTATAAACTTTTAAATGTTTTCATGTTATTTATACCTTTTATTTATATCTGTTGTTTAATATTGTTTTGTATATTTGCTACGCTCAGTGTATTATTTTTTGTATTTAAATTTTTAATTATATTTAGTTTTATATTATACACTCTATACTTTTTATATCCACTATATATATATATATTCAAATGTATCTATGACATGTGTAAAACTTAATTGTTAATAACACGAATAAATACTTTATACTTTATACTTAAAGGAAACGTAATATAAAATTTTCTGCTGATAGGTCTGTGCATCAAACTATAGGATTTATAGTATGAGATGCTATAACCTATGGAAGTCGGTCTTGTTTGATATTCATTAGAAGAAATATGAATGACCAGCTATATGTGGATAAGATGATATAACCCCATATTCTTCCGTTTCTTCAGCAGTTGAAGGATTTAATTTTCTAGCGTCTTGCTCATATTGCAAGAGTTTCTATGAACCGATTTACTGAAGATAATATAAATATCTTTTTGATTGAATAAAAAATATTTGGGAAAGCTATTTTTCAAGAACAAATAACCAATACAAGCCTAAAAACATACAAATTTGTTTGCAAAAAGGGGAAATATTTGTGCACACAATACACACTTTTACTGGAAAATGTAGGCTTTTAAAAAATAAATATTTCGAAATTTCCCAACGATTTATCATCACACCAAAAAATGGTAAATTCGTCGACACTATAAAGTATAATCTCGTCGGGGTATATTGTAGTTAAAAAGGCAAGATGGAAATATAATCCATAGAAAATGTATTGCGTATTCGACACCCAGGAAATTTGTGCAGAAGTTATTGAAAGTTTCCTCGGCGAGAAAGGAGGTCAAAGTGTCGGCGTAAATACGAATGGAAAAGCCGGAGATGGATTTATAAGGAATATTAAGTGCAGTTCTACTTCCCGATAACAATAAAAGAACTTGCTATTAGAACTCGACGGACTAATATTTGAATACGAAAAAATTCCGTGTGCGATGAAATATTATCATTAATAATTCTCGTGTCAGAACTAAGCTAACACATACATTTCCACGTCCAATTTATTTAGTTTGAAAGTGTATGATATATTGTATGTATTTCGGAGGAGGAACGAGAAAATGCCCCGACATGCCATGTGAAAACGGTGTACCATGAATATAAACTTGCGCATTCTTATCGACGCACGCAAAGATTATATCGCGACGGAGAGGACGCCGAGGAATTTCCCTCCGGAAAGCGAGAGAAGGCCGAGTAAAACTTTGCGAAGGGGTTAAATTAGATGTTAAATTGGACTATTCATTTTATTCATGTGAATTTTTAACGTGCTTAATTAGGTTTTTTAAGATTTCCTTAAAGGCCGCGCTAATTTAGGGCGCTACCTTGTGCGCTAGACTTTTAGATGATTAACTCACTTGTTAGTCAGGGAGAATCTTTTTAATTAATTTTTTAAGTTTAAAACAGTTGTAATTGTAAATGTATTATTCAAATTTTACGAGCTTTGTTCTTTAATTTTCATACTGTAGATTTAAAACTACATATATTAATATAGTAATAATAAGGCCGCGCTTATCTACTCCTGGTGGTCCGGTGTTCAATTATTGCATTGAACATATTGGGGCCTCTGGGAATATAGGAGTCCTCTAAATCAACGAAAATGACGTTGGCTGATGTTCGGAAACGCTATGATATACCAAAATGATATACCAAATTGATATACCAAAATGATATAACAAAAGTTTTTGTCATGAGTTTGCAACAAGGGGTGCTCCTTTTGTGTTGATAAGATTTCGGTTTCTTCTAAATAGTTCTGTAGATATTGTAAATTCTGTATTTTCTTGTGTAGTTGATTCTGCATGTAGTTGCATTAAACTGTATAATTGTAAATTTCTTTACATTGTTCTTCTTCTGCGGTGATTGGGCGCGTGAGAAAAGCTCCTCCATTTCCCAGAATTCCTATAGGTCATTTTCATTCGCTGTTTTGGTAATCAAATTCAATTCTGGAGATCGTTCTGTCTGATTTTTTGTGGTATCCTAGAGGCTCTTAGGTTTTTCTGGAGAATCAGTTTTGCAGATTGGCTGATCCATAACCTTGTCCACTAGTTGAGCAATGAGGAGCAGTTTGTTGTCGGACAGGCGTTTAAGAGTTAATAATAATAATAATTATTATTATTATTATTTTTATACACTGCACGATAAACAAATAAAAATGTTAAAAGATTATTTTCACAACAAACACACTGCTCTACATTAAGCAATTGGAAACGCAGATAGAGAATATACACCACTTAACTTATCATCACAAGAGGTACAGCCGCAGGCACAGACACAGCAGCACATAATGGAGTAATGGTCACAAAAAACTCTTCATGGCAAGCATCTGTATATAGTCAACAATGAGGGTATAGACAGAACGGATACATACAATTGGCTTTACAAAGGACAATTGTATCCAGAGACAGAGGGTTTCATACTTGCGATACAGAATCAAGTAATTGCCACGAAGAACTACCAAAAATACATAATAAAAACCCACTGATTATCAATGACTCGTGTAGAAAATTCCACGTACACCTAGAAAACATTGACCACATCGTTGGCGCATGTAAGATGCTGGCCGCAACAGACTACACAGACAGACACAATATAGCAACTAAAATAATCCACCAAGCACTAGCTACAGTGTTAGGTCTTACAATGGAAAACACCGTACTATAGCTATACACCAAGTGCAGTTCTAGAGAACAACAACTATAAACTCTACTACGACGTAACTATACATTCCTACAAAACCACAACATGCAATAGACCCAACCTCACTTTCTAAGATAAAACGAACAAGATAACATACTTAATAGACATTGCAATACCAGCAGACAATAATATAACGAAAAAGTATGTAGAAAAGATCGAGAAATATACACCGTTAGCGATTGAACTCGAGCGAATATGGAAGCAGAAAAACACGCGTATATTACCATTCATCATCTCAACAACAGGTATCACACACACGTCGTTTAAACAACACCTAACAACGCTTGGACTTGAACCATACATCCACACTAAAATACAGAAAGCGATTATTCTGAAGACCTGCAACATAACCAGAAAATTCCTACGATAGAACACTTGTTAGACTTGACATAGTCCGTCAACAAGGAAGAAATCGGCTGAAGCAATCGCCGAGCAACACCGGAAATAATAATAATAATAATAAACCAGATTTATTTTTCTATGTACAACTTACATAATATATATATATATATATATATATATATATATATATATATATATATATATATATATAGAGGACTTAAGCAAAAAACTACATCTTTTATTGCTACCTACATTTCGTCTGGACTTGAATCCCGTTACTCCATTCTATTCTACATCATAACGTCCGTGAATTCTTGCCGTTCATATATATATATATATATATATAGTTGTATAATTGGTAACTTCCATTGGAAGATGGTTTATCCTTTTAGGTACTCTAATTTTTCTGTTAAAGAAATAGTGCTCATATTATGGATTATTTGTTCAAATAACTCTTGGCAAATTGCCCATTTATCATAAGCTCCCTCGTAGGTCGGTATATTTTTGGCTGGGATGGTAGTATTTGATCTGGCGGTTCCAAACATTATTTGGACTAATGCTATGTTGTCACTGATATGTTCCTTCACCTCTATGTTTTGAAAGAATAAGGTGTTATGGTTAGTGATGTTTATCGACAAGTTTTCATCCAACAATGAAAATTTCTTCTTGTTTACTTCGGCCCAGCGCTGATCGATTTGTTGGCAACATTTTGTGATATTGTGACTATGTTACTAACTTTGCTTCTTCAAGAAGTTCAATAAATACCAAATTGTTAGCCTATGATTGCTGGTGATACTCCGTTTGTAGTATTCTTCGTACATTATTCGTCCTCTGTTAGTGATTTTGTAGCAGGTATTTCTTCAAATTCCTAGAACTTTGCTAAATTCAGGTCATAGTTGCTAGATATTAAGCAAGCAATTTCTTCTCGTAGTTTATTGTTGCCTCCAGATACAATCCATCCTAACTCAGTGTTCTGGAGTAAGAATCCGTTCTTCTTATTCATTCCCTCTAACAAAATTAACAGTAATATCTTGTTTCAAGTAAAATATCTATCCATCCAGGGCAATTAAATGTCTTATAAGGCCAGTATTAGTGTTATTGGTTAAACGATCACTTACATTATGTAACAAGTGTATTGGCGTATGTTACCCGGTGAGTTTTGGTAAAATAGATAGCTGAGCTCTCAGCTTAAATTCGCTTTCAACCATTTAAGAGATGACTTACTTCGATCTTAGACATAAATACATGTTGATCATTGTTACCAATTCCAGAAATTGTTTTGTGAACCTTTACTCGACGTAACTTTAATGCTTGCGCTGCATGTTCCGCAATGAACCTTGATTAAGAAGCACTCTGGTTATAAGTTTTGTTCCGTGAGTTGTGGGTACTTTGACGAGTTAGGTTTATAGCAAACCTTCACTTTCCGAACCTTGTCCCGTATAGGAATTATTTACCCAATTTTATTGCGGTGATCTCTCGTCCGATCAACGGACGCAAATTTCTGTGTTGATGATGTTGGTCGATGAGCTGCTGTACTCCACCATGATCCATGTAAAGTATAGGTGATGGTAGCCATTACATGTACGGCATTGTAATGAGGAGTGGCACGATTCAAGATTATTTGGTTGTTTTAAGCAACTCTTGCATATCCCTTGTTCTTTAACCATTTTTAGTCGTTCTTGTACGTTGATCACTGATAAACTTCATGATTTCCATGATATACATTATTTGCTGTTACTCGCTGCGTGTATCGACTTGTCCTATTTTGTTCCAAGGATAAGAAACGTTTCTCTAAGAAGGCCAGTATTACATCCAGATCCGAATTGTCCGGTGCCCTGTTTAATTATTGAATTGAACATTTAGGTCTACATACCCTGACTTGAACTATGAGCATGCAATTTTCAAATTCTCCCTTTTTTCACAGAAGTTTATTTATTGCTAAATTAAAGCCTTCAGAAGCACTATTCCCTAATCACAGGGTTTTTAAAATTATGACACTTGTTGTGTTCCATGTTTTTATTGGCAGTTTCCTGACACGTGTTTCGAGTTATTACACTCATTTTCAAAGGGGTACAAACTTAATACTAAAGTCGAAGGTGTAACATTACAATATATATACAACAATTAAATCCTTAGGTGTCCTACCGCGGCGACTTCCTGGTGGTTCTTTGGAACTGATTTGCCCTCTTTAATTCCTTAATAATTTTATACCATATTCAAATAACCCTAATTTCTTGTTATTTACATGTTTTAGATATTTGATTGATAATGCTGTTACTTGGTGAAACCCTATTATTAATTTAATTTAATAAAGCATAACTCTTTAAAAATCCGTTTATTATTAATTTAAGTATATGTTTTATCCTCGTTTATTTATGGTGATTTTTATAAGTACGATTGTATTAATTTTATCCAAGCTCTTATATTGCTTGAAGTAGCTATTTACTTTTTGCTTTCTTCTTGAGCTCTACAAATTTATTTCGTGTGAAGTTTTACTTGACCTATCCGCTGCTTTATATTACAACCATTGCATATGGTCACTTTTATAATTTTACCGAATTCGTGTGTAAGTAATGTCGCATATTCTCTCTATATCCTTGATTTTGCTAGAACACTGAAGTCTATGAACTTTCTCGCCAGTGTTCCTCTCATTATCTTAGCGATCTTTGCTAAACATGTATTGTCACTATGCCCCTGACTTCATTACTAGGTTCACCTTCTATTTTTTTTTCTTCACCTGAACATTTACAAGATAATGTTATTGTTAGCCTTGAATGCATAGTCAATAGTTTCGGGAAGTATTTTTCTTCCGTATACACCTCAAATCCATTACCATATATATAGTATAGATACTGCAGTTTTTAATTTTAATAGTTGATTAAACATCAATTTCAGAACGGAAAGTAAGATTTTTAGCTGCAAAAAGACTGAGTAATAATTTTACATCGGGTTCAGATGATATATTATTTGATTCGTGACTATATTCAAGCATTAGTCACGTCATTTAATCATATATTCAACTTAATACTTAGCTCAAAACAATTTTCAAGGGATTGGAAAGTTGCTCGCATAACACCAGTATTTAAATGTGGCATTACAAATGATATCAAGAAACTTTGCTAAAATAGTCGAGGACAAGATTTATTCTCATGTTGAATCAAAAATATCCATAAAGCAACATGGTTTCATAAAAAAAGGATTTGCAAAACTTTGTTGAATTTGTTTCGTATTAACTCGACCAACCATCACAAGTAGATGTTATACACACTGATTTTAGTAAAGCTTTTGATTATCTGAAACATAATGCTCTTCTAACTAAATTAGTAAATTGGGTCTTTAGTAATGACCTTATTGCCCTAATCAAATCATATTTAACAGGTAGATCGCAGTATTTTGAATATATAAGCTATAAATCCGCAATGTTTTGTCCCTCAAGCTGTGGCCCCCTGACCTAGGGCCCCTGTTGTTACTCATGTTAGTTAATGACATAGTGCTTGGTATACAGTCCCATATTCTCATTTACGCTGGTGATGTCAAAATCTTTGCTGTTATCTAATTCGCAGAGGATTGTTTGGTTTTGCAAACTGTCGTATTCAGGAGTGGTGCCTGTCCAATGATAAATGCAAATATATAATAAATATGTATCTTATTATAGAACGGCCCATATGTATTTCTCTACTACCTCTATCTATTTTATGTCTTCATTCTTTCCTAAAAGTCTCTCTTGCATATTTAAATTATTTGGGATTAAAACAGCTATCATTTGATCCGCTTTTGAGAAATTTCCTGAATTTGTAGGATCTTATAAATAATAATAATAATAATAATAATAGATTTATTTCCAGAAATTATACACAAAAATTATATACAATTATATAAATAAATTGTATAAAACTGAAAAGCATCAAAAACAAAAAAAACATACTGTTTACAAATTAATACTTATTTGGAATTTTTATAAAAATACTCTTCTAGACAATATGATTCTAAATTATATAGATAACGTTTAAATAACTTAATATTGTTTATTCCTCTAATTTCCATCGGCAAATTGTTGAAAAAATTAATTTCCGTGTACAATTATATACAGGGTGCCCCGTTAATGCGGGGAAATGGATGGACCATAGATTCCTGAGGTCAAAATATGACGATTTAATGCAACTTATCTATATCCAAAAAATTACGGTTAAGCCGGAATTTGGCTTCAAAGTTAAAAAAAAATTATTTCTTTTGTTTATAACAATTGAACGCTTTATTTGATTTGAATGAAATTTATTTCTAATAACTACCATCATATAATACACCATTTCAGTTATTATAACTATTATTGGTTAACAAGAAGTATAAGAAACAGTAGTACCACCACTTAAAAACTAAAATATTTTTTTATTGGTGGATCTAATAAAAACTAAAAAAATACTGATTCAAACACCATTTAATTTAAAAACTTATAATAATAATTATTTAGTATCTTTTAACAATCAATTTTTAACTTTATTATAGTTCATAAATATTCATATTTGGAACAAACAGATATCTTGTTTGTATTAGGATTTTGCAAAGAAAATTGTTTGAAAAGTGTTAGATGTTGTTTTGATTTATTTTATTAATTGATATTATTTAATTTTTATTCAATTGAGTAAGTTTATCTACTTATTAATGAGTGCATAATGGGTATACTATATTCATATTTTATTTTTTTGTGCAAAAACCGTACAAGATATCAAAAACTAGTAAAAGTCAAAAAAGTTTTTAAATCTAATGTCTTTTCAAATATATTTTTTTGGATTTTATTGGATGCACAAATAAAAAATATTTTAGTTTTTAAGTGGTGGTACTACTGTTTTTTATACTTCCTGTCAATCACTAATGTCCACAATAACTGAAATGATGTATGATATTATGGTACTTATTAATGATAAATTTCATTCAAATCAAATAAAGCGTTCAATTGTTATAAACAAAAAAAATAAAAAAATTTTAAACTTTGAAGCCAAATTCCGGCTTAACCGAAAATTTTTGGATATAGATAAGTTGCATTAAATCATCATATTTTGACCCCAGGAATCTATGGTCCATCCATTTCCCCGCATTAACGGGACACCCTGTATAATCGATGTCTTGGCAAGGCATAATGTTGTTGGTTTCTTGTTAAATATTGGTGATTATGTTCAAAATGACTGAATAGTTCTTTAATTTTAATACTGAAGATAAGAGTTTGATAAATGTAAATCGCAGTTACTGTTAGAAGTTCTTGTCTTCTGAAATATCCTCTGCAAGACTCTCTGTACTTTAAATTACACATTATCCTTAAAGCCTCCTTTTGACTGACATTTCCCACAGACGAACACTTTCCATAGAACATTATTCCAAAACGAATAATTGATTCAAAGTTTGAATGGTATACTACCTTGACTGTATATCTATTTACAATTTTACTAAGCATTCTTAATATATAAACTACCGAATGCAGTTTACTTTCTACAAACGTGATGTCATCCTTTAAAGTTAAGTGTGCTTGTGTTTTTTCACTATTTAATATAAATTTGTTTTGGTCAAACCATATTTGAAGTTTTTTCCAATATATTTTTGCCTTTTTCTAAAGTGACCTCAAGTGTCGGTTCACTAATTAATTGGGTTGTATCATCTGCATAGTTTTCAAGTAAGCATTCATTGACATAAATAATAAAGAGTAAGGAACCGATGATACTGCCTTGTGGAATGCCCGTAACTAATCGTTTAGGAGTCGATGTATTTTCCTCGATTTTCACTATTTGTGGTCTATTTGATTGACTTTATTAAATTATTACACGTTCCTCTGATTCCATATTTATTTAACTTGTCTAATAAAATGTGGTCCAAGCTATCAAAAGCTTTGGTTAAATCAATATAAATTGCCAGAAAAATGTCTTTGTTCTCAAGGTATGTAAAATTTCGGTTAAAAGGTGGAATATTGATGTGTTAACACTTTAGTCCTTTCTGAAATCATGTTGCTGATTATTTAATAAGTTACATGTTTCTAAAAAATCTTATAAACGATTTGAAATTATTTTCTCAAAGACTTTGGAGAAGGTATTTAATATACTTATAGATCTGTAGTTGTTCAAATCGCTCGAACTATCTGTATTTGCAAATTGCCTGAACCGTTGAAAACTGTAAGGCATCTGAAAATACTCCCGTAGACATAGTTAGGTTTACGATATAAGTTAGGGGCTTTAATAACTTTGGAGTTTATCTCATCCTGTTCCGTAGTATTTGTACATAAATACACTTTGGCCACGTATTAGGTCGTCGTAGATCTTCTAGATATTCTATGGGAAACGTTAGTTTCGTTTTTAGAAACGATAGGTTTAGATTTATAATCTTCTTTATTTTTGTTTTCGTTTTTGAACAGTTTTAAATTGCATCGCTTCATTAATTGATTCTAGGTTTAAAACATTTTTCATTATGTGTTTTTGAACAGTTTCTAATTCTTCGGCATCTCTGGTGTTGTGTAGGATTGTTTTAATTTCATTTTCAATTTTTTTCAATTAAAATTGTTTGGTTTCATTGTCACGGATTTATTACCATTTGATGTAAACTGACGACCATCTGCATCGCTGATAGAATGCGAGCGGCATCTATTATTTGTGGTTTGGCGAGATTGTACAGATAAAGTATCCACATCATTTAGTGGAATTTGTAGAATTTTAGTAGGTTCCTTGACAATGGTTTTCGCGACCGATAGATGTCTCTATTATTTGAAATAGTTATATGGACATTTTGTTTCAACTGAAATATTTGTTGTTTTAATAGCTTAATGTTTTTCTTTAAAATTTAATTTTTATCTTCTATTTCCAATACAAGTTTTTTTTTAATTTCTACTTGGTGTTTTAGATTATCTTTGATCGCCATGTTCGCCAATAAAGGTTTCCTGTACAATTATCGTTAGACACCCTTACTAACCAAATATTTTTTTGATAATAATATTATCAAGAATTGCATGTTTTTATATACTTTTCATACAATAAGATTTCTTTTTTAATATTTTTTAATGACTTCTAGTATATTACTTTTGAAACGAATAGATGTAGTATAGTTTTAATATGACAATAATATTTACTCTGTAATAATATTTGGTTAATACTTTTCATAATCTTTTTTATTTGTTTCTAATAAACCAATTTCTAATTATTCGGCAAGCAAAACTAATTCTAAAAAGTATTCAAATTGCTTTTATTACTTTTAAAGTTTCAGCATTCAGAAGCTATTTGGTTTACTTTATTTACTTAAAACACGTATTTAAATATAATAGACAAGTGAAGTAAGGAATAAACTGAGTGTTATTTTCATTGAAAGTAGTAAGTAATTTTACGTTCTGTGACTGTCTTGAGAAAAGAGTGTCTTAACCAGTTTGATTGCAAAAATAGGAATATCGCATTGCCGCTAAGTTTACTAATAATTTGAAATTTTAATAGATGGCTTTGAACTGATAAACTAAACACGTAAGTACTTTCAACGAATTTCTATAAAAATTCAATAACTGTTATATAAACCGTTTGAAGAAGTTTACAAATTATATGAATACATTAAAAATACATTAAAAAATATTTTATACAAATTATATTACACGTTTGGTTTATTACTTTATCTACGACTGCTTAGATAAGTGACGAATTTGACATTCATTTGAGTTACGTAATGAAACTCATTACCTAACTAGTGAGGTAATGAAACTCATTACCTAACTAGTGAGGTAATGAAATCAAAAACACACTCATTTTTTAATACCAACTAACGATCACACAGACTTGAAGGTTTATAGCGTTTCGAAATATTTTCAAAATATACTAGAAGTACCTTTTCACTTGCTTCATTTTTTATTTTCTTCTCATCGCACCATTTCCGCAAACATTCATAAGCTTGCTCATATTTAATTTTTGATTTTTCCGGCAATAACGTTGAAACTACCTGCGTGGCCGATTCTTCGATATCCGAAGGCAGAGATTCGAAGTCGCTCATTATTTCACAGAAAAACAGAAATTAGAAAATTAATTCTTGAAGTTTTGACTTAAATTGTTGACATTCAAATTACATGTTGCTATGGTTCTACATACATACTATGATATTCCGATTTTTCGTCGAATTCAATTCAAAAGTATAATTTCCGTAATTCTGAGCAGTCGTAGATAAAAAGTTGTATCTAATACGTGGGATAAGGCATATTAACTGAGACTCATGCTCTTACTTCGACTCGGGCTACGCCCTCGTCTCAGGAACTCACCGCATTCGTCAGTTAATGATGCTCTTATCCCACTAGTTAGATAAATAACTATTATAAATTATCATAGTTTCTTACGCTCTGGTGTAAATTGTATTATAACTACTACTAGAAGCAAATTAACATAAGTTAATCGTACACTATCTCAAGTTGACTATTCGGTAAATCTCGTGTAATTTACAAATCGTCCATAAAATAACTTCAAATGTTTTATTCTGCCTAGTTATACAGAAATCCGTATTGTTTTATCGCAATTAATTCCGTTTTGTTCGCTGCCTTTATTGTTTCAAAAAGCTTGGCTACTATTCATGTCTCTGGAAATAATATTGTTAATTAGAATACCGAAATCCATTCTATTCACTAACTAATGCGTTTAATTGTTATTTGAATGATTCTTAAAGCAATTTATTTAAGAAAACGTAATGAAACTATAACAATTGGCAATATATATAAGGTCAACAAATCGCAATATTTACATTAGAATATTAAGCGTCTCTTTATATTATGATGTTTTAGAAAATTAACAATAGAGTAAATAAGATTATATATTATATTTAGCGGAATATAAAATATAAATGTAATTACTGTTTATAACATGGTGAATGCGCCGGGTGATCGTTTAAATTTGTAATTAATTAATTAAATTAAAATAAATATTTTACGTTTCTTTTTTCAGTGAGAAAAAATATAAAACGACGACTTGACCCTAAACTTTAAGCTTTTAAGTTGAATCCCTTAATTATAAGCCGAAAAAATATATGCCAAGAATTTGAAAAAAAAGGGGGGAGTAAGTGGAAATTCCTTTCAATCGGAATGATTTTTAACGATAGACAATGAAAGCTCGGTTTGGCAGTCGAATTTAAATAATTCCCAGCTGAATCCGGGCTCCCAATTTAACTGGAGAATTTGCATTCTGCGCTCGTAAATTACTTTTTTTTCTCCAAATTTCTCAAATTACGGAATCCCGGTTCCGGATACGTGCGGGAACGTCTCCTTTTCGAATCCATAATTCGAAGGCGGGTTAATGGGTTATGTTGTTTTATCATCTGCATGCACGGAAAGCGCGAATTTCGACCGTCTTCCTGCACGTTTCGGGTGTTTTTCCGCCTAAACCTTCGCGCTCTGTAAATACCAGGATTGTAAGTGCTAGTTAGGGGATAGCGTTAAGTTCATGTCACCTATATTTTCTTCTTTAAAACTATCTTTCTCAATAAATATTAGGGGTATGCATAACAAAATATCAATGTGTAATAAATATCAGAGGTATACATAATAAAACGCTATCAAGTGTTATATTAGGTATCAGAATTTCAAATTATTAATCACTTACAAAGATAAACCTTAATAACATAAGGATGAAAAAAAGGTAATTATGTAAGTGTTTGTTATATAATAAGTGACTATAGCTACAAAGTGAGTGCCTTCATAATAAACTATTTAGTAATATAACTATTTAGATGATGTTGGTTACTAAAAAAATATTGCTTTCAAATGCAATTGTCTATGCATTGAATTTAATTTTCCTAATTGAGTAGATATACCATTGATACACTTCCCTGTTTTCAAGTAACAACTGCAAGACCGGATTCGATATGTTTGGGTCTCGTCGGCCAACCCAAACATATCGAATCCGGTCTTGCAGTTGTTGGCAAGAAAACATGATTTCTATTTAATTTTCTTTTGCTATTGGTATGGATACAGTGTAATCAAATTATTCAAGCAAATAAGCCAAATTTATGTTTAATAACAAAATTAATACACACAAAATAATAACTTAAATACTATTATTTATATCATACAATCTCGTGGAGTGTACACACTATTCCTTTTATAATTTTTTTATTAATTAATTGGCGTCAGCTACTTGGCCATCTGCCACTACCGATTAGTTATATATTTTTTTCTTAAAACTAGCATGGAACTATAAATGAAGTACAGGGATACACGACAGGAAAATTTACCGACGACGGACGTTTTAGCCTTCGGATTCTACAAGAACAGGAGTAGCCTTTTATAATTACTTTAATTTATTATTATAGGTCTATTAGATAACAGATTTTTTACTATTCTTATATAACTTTACATATAATATTTAACGTGAATTATATTAAATTATAAATGAGTTGGATTTCCTATCGTATGTACTGCAAGTAGGTTTTTAAATTGCGATATTTATTTCATTAATATGTGCAACACTTGCAGTATCCGTGGTCAATATGCAACAAGCGCTTTTTTGCCAAGGTTTTCCAATGTCTAATGGGGCGTATTGGCAAAGTGCTGGCAATGCACCAGCTTCATTTTTTTTTGTTAGTTTTATATCCAGTCAGCGGAGCGTGGTGAGAGATTGTGATGCGTTTGCCGGAATTTAATTTAGCAGTGTACATATTTTGTTTTTGGGGGCTGAAATTGTAGCCATAATTTGAATGGAAAATTCATTAAATCCGAATTAACATGTTAGCTGTACCGAGTATTCAAATTTTTGCGAATATATTGAAAGTTAAAATGTTAAATTATTGTATGCATTCTTTCAGCTCTCTGGGTCATTTTTGAATAAAATGTGGACGATAAAAAATACTGATAAATTAAATTACCATAACATTAGTTAATAAAAAATATATTGTATAAGGATGTTAACATTGCAAAAGCCGCCACTTTAATGTAAGCCCTGGTAAAACATGTATAATTCACTAAAACATGTAAACTGAATTATTTTCTTATTAAAATATTTCATTGAATCATATTTTGTTATAAGTTTTTATTAATCTCTGCGTAGTAACTTAATTACAAGAACTATCGCGAAAAAAAAATTAAAATGATATTTCGTAAAATGACTTAAATATAAAGTATTTTCATTTAAATGAATGTCTTAAAAGTTTTAAGTACAGTGTCACTAATTTTAACTATTTTCAATGTTAATAATCTGACCAAGAATATGATTTTTAAATCTATATGATTAAAAGATGCTAATGAAAAAAAAAATATTCCTCAAAATCCAAAAGAAACTGCAAGAATGTTCTCTTTTAAACGAAGTAACTACTCCACGAGTATGGTGACTCATACAAGAATATGGGCTAATTAAGTATTATTTCTATTATCTTGAAGTGAACATTTTGAACAGTGACATCATTTTTCATAAACGATATTTCCAAAATGGGAGACTTATAAAGTTTTTAGTAGAAGCTCCTAGCAGATACTCTCATGTACTCACTCCGCAAAAAATATGTCTTAAAGCGTCTTAACTTTTATGCTCATTACAGTCTAGCCATCTGAGTAAGCGTGCAGTAATTCTATACAGCTGCTTAGATGACTTTGTGATCGCTTTATAGAAAATAACCTTGTTTTTTGGGCTACCTAAGACTAGGTAGTGAAATCTCGTCCTTGTTTATCGTATAAAGGACGATTCTTAACTAATTTAAGCCGATAAAAGACTTAATTGGTATGAATAAGAATATGAGAATTGAGACTGAAAATAGATTCCACAAAGTCAAATACTTTTGTAAGCATTAATCGCTAAACCTTAAAAGAAAACGTTTTCCAGGTGGACTTTAGGCCTTAGGTACAATAGAACATTATCATCGATCAAAACTAAATTTGTTATATAGCATATTTTAATAGAGTAGAATTCTGAGGAACACTTGCTAATATATTTAACTTATACTCCGGCACAGGAATTCCCGCCTCAAAGGAAATCGTGCATAAATCAAATCAGGTATTCGAAACACTTATTGTTTTAAAAATAAGGAAAAAAACTTGACAAACGCCTGTTAATCTCTTACGTTGCTGGAAAATGTGCCATTGACCTTTACATAGAATTTCCTGTCTTGACAACCGTCGTTTTTGTAAGACCTTCCGTTATGTGATGCTTGCTTGTGTATTCAGGAGATATAAATCATGCACTATAAATATGTTAAGACTATGCAATCTTTTAACAGTCATATTGTTGATTGGTATCAATCATAATAATATTTTTTAGCGGCGAGGCGCATTTTTTGATCTTCCTGGCTGCAAGCAATATGCTGGTAAGTCGACCATTACAGGATGAATCGATCTCGCTTTGGATCCTTAACAAAATATTCGATTATGAATTAAACTACGTGCGAATCCAATAATTTCGATGAAATAGAGATTAAAAATTTCAGAAATCTAGAAACAAAAATCTTCTGGAGAGTTGTAAAACCGTTCACAAAATTTCTAGTAATGTAGATGGTTTCTAGAAAATTCTAGAACCTTAAGAAAAATTTTGCTGGAGAGTTGTTAAACCGTTCAAGTATTACACTTCTCTTTACCAGTAGTGTATACTGATGACACAACGCTAGCAGCTGGTGGTAAAACTCTCCATAATGCTTCTACTAAATTATATAATGATAGATAAACTACAACCAATCAGTTCAATGAAAACAAACTTAAGCTAAATAGTGAAAAAAGTGAAAAGGATCTTATCTTTAAAGGGTAATCAACCAGTGAAAATTAGCTCGGCAAAATTTCTCGGAATTTATATTGATAACCGACTAACATGGAATCAACACGGCAAAGCACTTATGTCGAAGCTTGCAAACAATTCATATGTTCTAAGAAACTTGACCAGAAATGTGCCAAAGGATGTAGTTTTAAAGACATATTTTTCCTACATGACCCGTATATAAATGATAATGACCTACTAAAAGAACTGCAAAATAGCCATTAGGCGGTATCAGATGCAGATGTCATGAATGTTTTGGCCTTGCCTTGCCATTTTTAATCGACGCCCCACCATCAGAAGTCCCAGAGTACCAATAAAGGGTTTCTTGAACGTTTAGAGCATAAACCGCCCTTGGTTAGTAAATTAATTTCTTCCCTGAAATGTTGGTACTTCGTAACCTTTATATTCTTTTTCCTTGCATTTTGGCTATAAAATTAAGAGCGAAACGTCTAACAATTTTATAATGGGGACCATAAATATGTATACACAAGAACATTTTAAAGATCGGAAAGTTTTTCCGACGAAGATTCAGGAAAATCTAATAAGTTGGATAAAAATAAGCTACAACTTGCAGGATTAGCCGGGTTTTGTGCAACTGGAACAAATTTCCAATCAGGAGCCCACGCGGCCATTTGTACAACCATGTTTGCAAAGCCTTGAAACAGTAAGGCTGAGTTCGATTCCACGCTAGTACGCACGGTGGACGAATCCGTAAAACAAATTAGTGAATTCAAAGTCAAGAAAAAACGGAATTGCAGATTATATTAGCTTTTACAACAAACAAGCGCCACCAAGTTCCAAGCGGGGGATAATCCATGTTTTTAATGGAGCGACTCTTTTCTTGGCAACAACTAAACTGATAAGTACTGATCTATTTATTTCCAATATTAAATAAACAACTGCTGCCATTCCCAAAGTACTCGCATATAAAAATCCATCTAAATAGACGTGAGTTTAACTAATCTGTATAATGCAATGAAGAATTTGAGCAATATGGAAGATAACTCTGTGTCAGCTCTAAAATCCAGAGATAACTCAAACAAGAGTTTAATGACAGCATTAGAAATAGACACCCATTGAAGTATTTTGTTTTGAGTATCAACAACGCTGTCGTGTAAATGACTATTTTAACAAGCATAATAGCAATACATCTACAATTTGTTACCATCTAGTGCGGATTTTAGACCGGTGGCGTTGATGTTCCGTTCATTTCGAAAACTATGTTTGTAAGTCCATCACTGTTGACCGATACAAGACAATAATAACCAATTTCTTTTGATCGAAATTAACTGATATATACGTGGACTACATATGGTCATAGCAAGACGGGGTTACATATAACACAACGCACGCTATGATAGACATTTCGCATGATCATTTTGATGGTTGGTTATTTCTTGCATAGGTGACATGAATTCACCACCACGATCATAGGATTTGACCCCACTAGGATCAATAGGCCGGAATCGATTCTTCCTTTTTATTATTTTTTTGTAGTGATATCCTTAAGGCTGGTCTAATACACATGCTCTTACTTGATCATTTAAGTGATCTAATCAATACTTGTTCTACTACTCTCTTGATGGAGCGAATTTTTCAACCAAATTTTTAAATTGTCTGTAAGGACCGAAACACGTGTCGGTTATCTGAAAATAAAGAAATGGGACATATCACGAATTTTACTTCTCCCAATTTGAAAATTTGGTTCCATCAAGAGAGTAACAGAACAAGAATTGATATTAAAAACATAAGTGATAAAAACTAAGTTGAAAATGAAGAAATGATCAAATTATATATACTTTAAACGTCGTTTAAATTAATCCAACAACAAATCAATATAATCGAAACGCATTATAACAAAAGCATATACATACTGGATTGAATTGGAAAATAGAAAATGGTACACAAGATGTTTTTATCTAGGCGAACATCTGAAGGTAATGGATATGAAGCTCACAAAATGATCAGACAATATTTCTCTTAATTGTTATCTTGCCCATCCGTCAAATATGTCAGCAGATTGTCTCACCAACAGGACATGACTAAAACATAAGCTGAAAAAAATGAAAGAAACGCAACACAACAAATATTCACAACAGAGTATTGCAACCCATATATTCTACCCAAGGTGGAAAAACTTTTCTTCAAACACAACGTTCAGCGAAGAGGCGATCAAGATGATGGAAACTGGACTAAAATACTTACCTGCCCCTAACAATCTTAAGAACAACTTGGAAGAATTGGCATTAGAAACAGAAATCGCAATAAGCAGAGGAAGAATAACGGAGAAAGTACACAAAATTTTTTTGTCAAAAATAATAATCAGAGACCAATCAGAAAAGGGGAAGAACAAACTATTAAACAGATAAAACAAAAGTGCAAGGTTCACAATCTCATAATATCTAAATCAGACAAAAGGAATACAATTACAATACTCAACAGAAAGGAATATCTAGATAAAGTAGAAATGTTTATAACAGTAAACAATTTTCAAAAAATCAAAAAAGACCCTACGACAAAAATTCAAAAAAATATTACAGACTAAGAAAAATTCACACTTAAGTAAATGAACCCAAAAGCACCAACCCTCTATGGAATGCCAAAAAACCACAAGAATGACATACCGATGTGGCCAGTAAAAAAACTCAATCGTCAATTGTACAAAACATTTAAGATTAAACAAAAAACTCATTTTAGAATTATGGTTGTTTTAACTATTTTACCTCCATAAAGATGGTCTTCCAATGGGGTCCCCGTCATCACCACTATTTGCAGAAATCTTCATGAAAACCTTCGAAGAAAAATTGTTGGATATCAATAACCAAATAAGGAAGAACATAATACATTAGTGTTGATACGTGGATGATATGGGGAGGTTCGGATATGTTTTTACAGTCACGTAACAGAATAATTAAATATCATATTCAGTTCACAATAGAGAAGAAGAGAACGGTAGAATCAACTTCTTGGATCTTATAATAAGTATTCAAAATAATAAACTGCAGTATGAAATATATAGAAAACCAACAAATACAGATACAATAATACCAAATGATTTGTTCCAATCACACCAAATTAAAAAGTCAGCACTCATTTCATACATTCACCGCCTATAGCTAAACTATTCCAATGCCGGAGCAAGCGTACAAAGAGGAATTATACACAATAATACAAATCGCCAACAATAACTGATATGACCAGAACCTTGTATCCAATGTATTTGTCTCTTGATTTTCATGCTGGTGTTGTTTACAAATGATATAGCTGCAAATATGCTATTATATCTCTCTTATAGACCACAGTTTACCTACTTTCATCAGAAAATTAACTTAGATATTGTAAAACGAGTATGTTAACGAATATTTAAATATTTTTAAAAGATTGTTTTTATCCTGTAATTCTATCAAATGTTGCAAACATTTTTGAATGTGTCATCTAAAGCGTTGCACTAAGATCCCCTAGTTGAATGGATAAAAGCGACAGGAGTTACAGGAATCTGTCAGCAGCGCCAATTATAATAATAATAATGTGAAAACATTGATTTATTATATTGCAACGCTTTAGAAAATAGATGACACCTCAATCTTGCTTTGCGAAGGTTAAAGTTTCAAAGTAAAACTCTGTTTACCTGTCTTACACTGTAGTATGTGAATCAAAATAGATCTAAAATGGCAGTGGCTGTTGTGGATAGGATTATAAAAATTCAATTTTTTCACCAATATAAATTTTGGAAAATTATGTCTCAATTAAATTACAGTAAATGTGTTCAATCATCGACTCAAGCAGGTGATCCCACGAAAAATTCTGCTAAGATATGAATGCCTGCTTAAGTAACATAAATTAATAAATAAACAAATATTAAGTCTGCTTTTATCAGTGACTGTCGCCTTTGTATTTACGTTTGAGTTTAACCTTATATCGTCAGAGTCAGTGACGTAAAGACCCTCTTCCTCATCTTTAATTTGTCTTTATTAACAAAGGTTATCACAAATTGACGGCTATTGCACCTCGTTATTCTATTTCATAGTTTCACTCGAATATTTTTGACCCAAAGCTAAGAGAAAAATTGTTAACAGAGATTACCAATCAAATTTCTCTATAACAACTTTAAAAACAAATGTTCTCGTTTAAAGGAAAAAATCTGTTTCAAAAAATGTTATAACACTTCAACAGTCTGAGTTGCAATGTGAATGATATTTAGATTTACTGGTATTTCTAGATGCTGTCTTCTGAGAACATTACAATGACGCATGCGCAGCTTCTGCTATATCAACACAATTGTATCAACTACCTAAATATTTTATGTCTCAATTGCCTCACAATGATTTATTTTTGTGAAATAGTTTAATGGCACGACCGAAGTAATCAAAATATTTTAGTTCAATTTTATGTGGTATGGTAAAAATAGTTTCAAAATTCTGCCATACCTCACATATACAGAAGGAATAAGTAATTAAAAAACTCTCAGGACTTGAATTTAGATATGAATTTATGATGTAGCATTTTTGGAAATTCTACTATACACGGCGACTTCTCCCTGTGGGGCTACCTGAAGGAAAAGGTTTTTAGGCATCGCCTTCAACCAGGTATTGCTGCTGGGAGTCATCATATTTCAGGACTAAACCCTATTCCTTTAAATTGCGCCGTTTTTTTAATAGCCTTTCAATCAAAACTGCACTGTCTGTTTTATCAATCAAAACTTCACCCTGCATTAGCTGTTTGCAGCCTAAGATAATAGTCTTGGCTTTTGGAATACTTTGCTCTTCTTCCTGTAAAATATAAACCAAATATTATAGTTAATATTGTGTTGGTAAGCACAATTATAGAAGTAATAGGATGTGTGTCTTAATTATGTCTTGATTCTAGATTACAGTACAGTTGCTCAACTAGATAATCGCTGTCCCAATAACTTGCCAGATATAACATAAAGCTTGCGAGATACTCTTATTATAAGATATTAATACGAAATGCATTCGTTTTTAAATACGCATGTGTTTTAATTACATCAATTTCCTTTCATAGTTGTAAGATATAACTTACTTTAAGCGTGGATTATTCTCAATTGTTCTTTGTCAGTTGTAGAATATATACGTTCTAATATGGAGAGGGTGCCAGGTGAATAGTATTCTAGTTAATCAAATCCCAAAGTTTAAACTACGTATTTAACAGTAATTAATTTGAAACATTTTTTCATGTTAATCCTAATATAGAGTAGTAATAGTAAGTTAATCAATATTTTAAAAAAGTTACATATTGCTTTTAATAATAGTATCTATCAATAATATTGTTTCTTTTCTTTTCTAATATGGCATTTTGAATGTGCAATAAATCAGTCTCTTGGTATAATAAATCATACCAGTATGTTAATAATCTAATCTTCCTGTAAAAAAATCAGAGTATTATTTCAGTCAGATGCAATAATGAATCCATTTAGAAAAAAAGAGCGCCCCGTTTCAATTTCCTCCCCTGTTTCCTGCCGTCCTTCCTCGTCCGCTTTGATTTCGGAATTTTTCGCGTATTTCATTTCTTTCCCGTCCACGCGCCGGTGCTTTATTACGGGCAATTATTCAATCGGAAATGTCCGAAATCGATTCGATTCATCCTATTTGAATATCGTGAAGCGAACTGATTTCCAGCATTACCATGTATGAGTCGTCGCCATTGGACATACATTATCCCTTTGTGTACATGTGCGCAAGAAAAGACTTCCGTTTGTGATAATGCAACGTTCTCTTGTATTGCTTTCGGGCGATGTAACGACGTTTCCGATATGCATCACTTTTCAGATTAGAGTTTAATGTAGTTGAAGGGTATTCAATTATTTTTTCATAAAATATTACAAGAAAGAATTTTTCAGTTTAGTTTTATTCGTACTGTACATCATCTTTGTCTAAAGAAACAATAATTATTTTGAAACTAGAATTAATATAACAAAAAACATATTAATTTATATCATTAATTTAAGAAGTGAATAAGCATACATGGAAATCGTAACACCAAGAAGAATTGTAGAATTTTACACTTTTCTGTCAGGACCTTTGGTAAGCCACGGTTTTCGCGTATGGTCCACACCCTAGTGTTTTTATTTAGCAATAGCTCGGCTATAGGTACGCTGTTATAATAATTGTCTTAGTATGTATGATCTCAACGACCAAGGTACGGCTCCAACACAAACAATATGATTTCATGCAGCTTTTTGCTCTGCTCCGAATAGATCTCAAATTGCATACATACCCACTCTCACTTTCACAAAGAATTATGAACGAACAAGATTCCATATTTTGTTATCTTCGCTGGGTTATACATCCTAAAACTGATCCGGTACCATTACTTCATCTAGAACTAGCTCCATTTATATAAAAACTAAAATTTTTTGGAATGATATAATCCAAAAGCAGTCTAATTTTGTAAAGTCTGTCTTCAAGAGATGTATATTGTGTATTATCATTTAGATGAAAAAATATAAGAATTTACTCAAATCGCATTTCGCGGAATATTGGTGCTTCGACTAAAGGATCCGTTGACCAATAATTTTTCCAATGAGATTTTTTGGTTTTGACAAATATCAGTCTTAAAGATACTTCTTGGTACAGATTAGCCTGCGTAACGACCAAATTAAAAAACCCACAATCAAAAAATAAAGCCGTTAAGCTTCAATAGTCCTCGGGTCACAAAGTTCAATATTTGCGCTATAAATATTTAAATAGTTTAATGTAATGTCATATTCGTTCCACTCTTCCTTCAATTCGTCATTAATGTATTATTCTATTATATTTTGTTGACGTTTTGGTGGCCTAATATCAGATTCTCTATCTTCTGATACAATAGCATTTTCGTTACCACAATTTGATTCACAATCAGTCAGACAATCAGATAAAGTTTCCGTATATAATTAATTGAAAGACTCTTTAACTGTCATATAGATCGCCAACAGAGGAAACAACGGTGGTGCGAAAACATAATTGTATTATGACTTAACTCGTCATTGGTCAACCATGTGATAAGATTAAAACTTGAAAAAATAACATATATTTTAACGATGAGTTGATCCGCGCTTATTGGTTATTCACTACCATATTCTCTTAAACATAATCACTGAAGGTTTTGTACTCCAAAAATCGCTGTCAATGTTGAGTCTTCAGAGGTAACATAAGATGTGACCGACATATTCTCCCATAATCCTCAATCCCATTCCCACTCCTCTTTTGACCTTTACCATTTATCTCAAGCGTTTCCTGCAATCCCATACATTCCCACATCCAGTGCGTATCTTTTTCACACTCTCATGTCCAGACTCTCCCCATACTTCTGATGCATACATCATTATCGCTCTTATACAGGCATCCCACCACACTAGCTTCATGTTCATATTTCCTCCTAACACTTCATCTCATACATTCCGCATCCACTGCATTGCCATTCTCGCCTTCTTACATGCATACTCTATATGCTTAGCTCTGCCTCCGTTTTCGGAGAACATATATCCTAAATATTTAAACTCACTTACGCTCTCCAATCACTCTCCCAACCACTTCAATTCCTCATCCTATCTTCGACCACCCGCATTATTACATACAATCCATTTAGTTTTCTTGACACTCACAATCAACTTCATTTTATTAAAATACCTCTCCAGTCTTCCTTTCATCTCATTCAATTTATTCATAGTTCTAGCAATCACTACCACATCATCCGCATACGCCAGGCTCCATATCTTCCTTCTTCCCACCACTACTTCCCCTGACTGCCCCATCGCTAGAACCTTCTCCATGTCCGCGACATACAGGTTGAACAGTAGTAGACTCAAAGGGCACCCTTGTCTCAGACCACGCACTACCTTGATCTTCTCCGACTTACCTTACACATCTCCTTGTACACCTCACTCACCCAATTTACAATCTGCTTCGACACTCCCTTACCTTTCAAACATTCTATCAACAACTTTCTCTCAATCGAATCATATGCCACTTTCAAATCCACAAACATCAAATACACCTTGCCTTTCTTCGCCAACTCTCTCTTAATCAGCCAGTTTAGAGTAGCTATCTGATCTAACACATTGCACATATTTGGTATACTAATTCCCTCCCTCCATTCCTCCGGAAATTGCTCTTCCCCCTCCATATCTAATTTAAAATGCACCTCATAGCCCGTTTTCCTCCTACACTACACCATTTCCAAGCCTCTCCCTGGATTCCATCTGGCCCCGCCGCTTTCCTATCCTTTATCCCTCTGAGAGCTCTACCTAACTCCTTCTCCCTAAAGTCTTCTGCTCCGTCGAATAACCTTCTATCGTAACTCGCCTCTGCCACCCCCTCTTCTGCCTCGTCATTGCTGACTTTACTCCTGCTCTCAGTTGTTTCACAGATTCTATATCTTCGAAATATACCTCTTCAATTATCTTTCTGTAGTTTATTCTTGCCAACCTTGACCAGCACCAACCTTTCTTCTTTATTAATTACCCCTCCTTTCCCCTGTTACCATGTTTAACCGTTACTGGAAAATGATGGGACCCGCTCCAGTTCTCAACAGCAAAGTGCATTATTTCATCCCTATCTCTTCCACAACCAGGATATAATCAATTAACGATTTCCCTCGTGGCCCGCTATATGTTACCTCCCCTTCCCAAACCCCTGCCATACACCCATTTAGTACTTCCAGCCCCTCCTTGTCTGCCCATTCTATCCATTCCTCTCCCTCCTTTGTTATTATCGAGTCCTTTGACTTTCTTGCTTCTACTAAACTTCCTTCTTCGTTTATACACTTAGTCTGTATAGTTCCTATTCTGACATTCCAATGCCCACCCACAATTATATTCCCTAGCTCTTCCGCCTCCTGTTGTAGCCATGTTATATAGTCCCTAATCTCCTTCCCTGCTAGCTGGTTATAAACAGTCACCATCCTCCTTTTCCTTGGTCCATCGCAAAGTGTTCTGCATACTACTCCTTCTTGTATCTTCCTTTCCTTTGACTCTTCTCCTTCATCCAATCCTCTTCTAAGACCTGTGATAATTCTGGTACTAGAGAATCGCTCTTGTTGCTGGAAGTAGAAGGTAGCGGCCTTGAACTTCATTTGTTCTTCTTTATCCTTGTTCCCCCTTATACGACGTTTCTGACGCTTTTTAATTTGGTATCTACAGAGAGATTTTATTAACTTTTTCAGGTATCATCAATAAGAGAATGACCCTTGTTTCATTTAATTTAGAAATCTAATTACATAACTTTATATACCTTATATTCTAATAATAAAATTAAAATATTTATTTATTTTTAGCTTCATTAAAATGTAAATAATAGACGGTGTTTCCAAAGGAGTACTGTAAACTAATGAATTTGAATAGCCTGATAGAAAATAATCCAAGGGGTTTAAGGTCGAGGATCAAGCAGGTCATGAGTGAGGTCCACCACGTTAATATTAAAATCTCATGAGCAACCATACTTAAATGTGCTGGTGCATCATCGTGTATAAACAATATTGTGTTATATGTTGCTAATGGTCCATCCTCTGGAAACTAAAGTAAAGTTTGTTCTGAAAAGTTGCCATACACCTCTGGTAGAAATACCGGACTAATTAGTCAGCATCCAAAATTCCAACACAAACGTTCAACGAGAAGTGATGTTGAAAACGATCTTCAAATATCTTATATGTTTTTTTTCAGCCTACACATGGTTATTCTAAAACTTTCTTGTTGCATTTCTTGAAAAAAAATCTAGGTCGGAAAAAATAATCATGATCAGTAGTTGAGGAATTTGAACCAATGAGTGCTAAATCCATTACGCAAAATTTGCAGGAAGGAGTACTTGAATGCATTGTATGTGATATTTGTACAATTAATAGTCTCTAAGAATTTTCCAAACAATCCTATCACTTATATTTAAAATAATTGTATTTTTGAGCATAAGTACTCGGATTTCCTCTATCATTTCCAGCACATTCTCTTCCACTTCTATAATTCTTAATGTAATATCAATGAGTCTGTTTCATAAAGACGTTGATGAATACTTCGGAAGGTTTTTCTGTCAGGTACATTACGGTCAGGAAATCATGCAATATTCACTTGCACAGATTGTAATGAAAACAAGACCCTACTATGAGAAAAACAACAAATTCTAGACAGATGTAAACAATATTTTCACAATTTCCTCAATTCCGCTAGGACACCCTCAGGATGTTACTCACGTCTAGAACAAACTGTTAATTAGGAAGCTATCGAGCCATCCACCAACGAAGAAATATCTTTCAGAGCACTCAAAAATATAAAGAATATTAAAGCACCGAGTGTCGACAATTTCCCATAGGAACTCCTGAAATATGACGGATTACAACCAGCAGCCATAGTTCATAAACTAATAACTAAATTCTGGAACACAGAAAAAAAGCCGCAAGAGTCGATCACCGGCCTCATACACCTATACGTAAAAAAAGAGACAAGTTACTAAGATAAGATTTATAAAAAGGATCATCAATGACAAACTTGAACAATACACCAAAAAAAAAACCCGGGGAGTACAAGGCAGGTTCAGACTTGGGAGTTCTACCTTCAACCAACACATCACCAGAAAAAATGTATGAACAATTTTGGGATTTTAACATTTATATTCACAAGCTCTTCATAGATTTAAAATTGGCGTATAACAATGTAGATATAAACAAGTTTTAATCTATTTTCCTTTATTTTTTTGCTAAGTTAGTAAAACTAGTGAAAACCACAATGCTAAACACCAAATGCAGAGTAGAAGTAAGAGAACCAACAGGTGAATTTGACTCACATTCAGAACTAGAACAGGGGAACGGATTAGCCCCAATGCTCTTCAACCTGTAATGAGAACGACATTAAGCTTCCGTGAAAATCAAAGCAGGGGCAGGACATTAGATTAAAAATCAACAAAAATAAAGTAGAGTAAAGGAAAAACGGAACTCATCGAAGAAAAGGCTCCAATGTTTTACCAAAATGATAAAAAAATGGAGATAGTCGGTAATATGCTAAGAAAGCGAAGCATCGATAATTACTGAACAGTCCGCTTTGGGAGAAAGATACTGAGAAGAATAGATAGAGCGATAAACGATAACGGAAAGTAGAGAATAAGATATAATCACGACTTGTACCAACTATACAGAGATCCACCCATTGCAACACACATATAACTAATACGGCTAAGTGGGGCTGGGCATGTACATTGCTTGCCAGATGAGACATTCAGGAGGAAACGACCAGTTTGCTCTATCAACAAGATAGGTGAATAACGTATTCAAAGACGCCAAAAATTGCTAAACATAAGGAACAAGAAAAGATCAGCTAATTACTGTGAACTTTAGAGGCAAATTATCCAGGAGTCCAGGACTCGACTTAAAGAGCCATTGAAGAAAAAGAAGAAGCTTGTAATAATTTGTAGTCAACAAATCCATAAATGAAATGCATGCCTGTCATCTCAGTAATTGTATAACGATTCATTTTAAAAGATTTCACTAACAGAAGTTTAACTATTGAAGACATGAAATAAACTTTACTCAGTCTCAAGAAATTTGACAGATACCAAATGGTAAATCACGAAAAGTATTCAAATGAAATCGGCGTTTAAACCTGATTTAATTTCGATGTCTGCACTTTCCTGCTGTTAAGAGATAAAAATTTATATTAATAATTAAAATGTTGTTCAAAAATTTTGTACTCGGTAAATTGTACCCCGTACTGTTATTTCAATTACATTAGTCATTTCAATAAATATCTAAAATGGTTTTGTCAAAAATATTAATCGCTCTGTATCATCAAAATAATGCGAGATTTCAAAAATCATCTGGCGACAAAATATTCTTAGAATAACTCAGAAAATAATCTCTTGAACTTTTGGCGTATTAGAGGTTAATTAAACTCTTAGTATTGTTTTACAATTTTTATGTATTTCTCCGACTGGTTTCGATCGTTTGTCATTCTCAAGGAGATATGGCTTATGTTTATTAAACACCCTGAAGAATACATTCGTATTACCAAAACAATATTATTTGCTTCTCTTAATATTTAGTTAAAACTTACACATATTTTCAACATTATATATTCACTCTATTAAGGTTTATAAATTTAATATAATTTATTTCTCACATACTTATATTCTTGCACCAATTCAATAAAATTAGGGATTAAATTAAACTGTTTAGTCCGGATTAAAATTCGTGCTTTTTTTCTTTCAGTAGGGTCCGAATGAAAAGCTTTTTGCCGTATTTTCCCCTGATTGAAACCTGTTCAAGTAAAATCCACAGTTTTATGTTCTCAGAGCGTAAATGTTATATTGTGTAGAAAATCCCCGTTTTACAGAGCAATCCTCTTATGCCGGAAAAGTTATTAAATGAACAAGTTACGAAATAAAAGTTGCGTTTAGTATGGGGAAACGAGGGAAATTACGTTTAATAAAATTATTTGCATATTTTATTACACCGCATTGTGTCGAGAGAAAAGAGTCGTTTGAATTTTTTTTAATACCGGTTTTTATACCGATTTTCATACATTTATAATACCCACTTGAAAGTATTAAAATGTATGTGTAATTATAATCGCTGAACTTTAAAAATTTATGCTTTTTATCTTATGCAATTTTTCTGTTATATACACATAATAAACTACGTTGAATATCGATTTATGTTTTTTTCTATTATAAATTTTATAACAATTTTTTAGTCGTGCTGCAATTAAAATAATTGCATTCATTGACTGTGTTTAGGGTTTTCATTCGATTATGTGCCATAAATTATTGCTGTACTGTGCCAGAGATTACCTATGAAATTGCTTCACATTAACGAGTTTATCAGATTAACGACACACTGGAAACACATTACACTATAAACCGGGCAAACTTCAATCAAAATTGCATTAAGGATTTTATCGCTCTCCATCGGGACGCACAATTAAATTTTCAATACCTAAACGATTTAGCTTTTTTTTCTAAATACTTGAAAATTTATATTCTCCTAAATGTAAAGTAATATATAAAACATTTTAAAAATATTCTCAGGGATGTTAAATGTAAAAAAAAACATATTTATACAATTTGCTGTTCTACTGGTCACTTAAGAGATGTAAATGCATTAAAAATTAAACCCTACCTAATACCCTTTACTATAGAAACATATTTAGTTAATAAGAAGTAGCATTTATAATTAAGGTTGTCACAAATCACCAAAACACAGTTTTTACTTCCGTTTCAATAATCGTTAGTATAATAATACTGTATAATTACAAAATTTATAAGAAATATCCAGTTTTGCACATAACTTTTGTGTTAAAAGATAAGCACAAAAAGTGTAATATTAATATTTACTCAAGTATTTAATCAAAATCATTAGTAGTTACAGTGAAAAATAAGGGAAAATAATTTTAATAGGTAATGAATACATTATTTTTTAATAAGAGTGTTCCTAATTTGTCTATGAATAATTCACGTTACCTCAATGGCTGGTACAGCGTGACTTATAGGAAACCTTAGATAATTCTGCTCCTCGCTACATAATGTAAGATAAAACGATAGATGAGACTAACCAAATACACGTGAATTTAAACTAGAACTCTGGTTATCGCTATCCATGTAATAGAGACGTGCGGTATTATTACGTGATTTAGTGCTTTCGTAACACCCTCTGAAGATATCTATACGTCTTAGACTATTATTACTATCAAAAAAGTGTATATTTTCCAGAAACGTATTAAAAAGAAAATTGTCCTAATTGTATTATGTTATATTTAATAGCAAGTTGTTCATAAATATAAAAATAAAAGCATATTTCTTTGTATCATAAATATTAAGTAATATTGATTTTACTTTCATAAAATTAGTTAAATAAATTATTTCGGATATTAAGGACATAATTTCACTAAGATTCCATGCAAATTTATATTTTCAAAGAGCTTTAAAGAACTAAATGTGTTTTAAAAAGTTGATATAAAACGTAATAACGAAAATTACTTCATTTGTTTAATTAATTCATTATTTTCCCGACAAGTTTCGATAATATGTTTATATCAAGTCTTAAGCTTGACGATGAAAACGATTTATATAATGAAAATGTTTATTCCTCGACACAATTTCTATTTAAAGCAAAGCACTTAGGATAATGGATCGGGAATATTTGAATACCGGTCTTATAGTGTTTGATGTCAAGTAAAAATAGGTATTTGTTTCCAACTTGACCTCATCATTTGAGAAAAATCTTTACCAGCGAGCAACTGCTTCAGTCGACGGAATACGGGGCCAATTGTTGGCGCCCCTTTCTTTAGTTTATCTTGAGAATTGTCTGGCATTTCTATTTTCCCTATATACGTAGTATATATAGGGGACGTATTGTTTTCGTGTTTTTTTTTTCTTTTACTTTATGTGGCCGTTTGACCTTGACCTTCTCATGGAATAAATCTAGTAATACACAGTAATGTTCTTATTTCATAGTTCACTTCACTAAGCGTCGATTGAACTACGGTATATTTGATGGATCGATAATTCATCCATTGTCACAAATCAATGCAAAAACTCCGTCTTATTGCGTAGGGCCAGATTTTTTTGGCAATTAATCAGAAACGGAACATGATTGATTTTCAAAGCCTGTTTACCCCAATTAAGAAGAAATTGTGCCTCGATTTTATGTGTAAATATTCATCAATGATATGATCATCGAATTTCGAAATTTGCCATGAAATTTTCTGCTAGCAGCGGTGTAAGCGATGGACCCATGGACATGTTGTTTGGCAAATTATATAATAGGTTATTTTGCACTCTTCTTAGAGTCATAAAATAAATAAATGCAGTACATGTAAAATGCTATTTTAACTCTTGTTATACTGACATAGTATTTGGTTTCAAAAACATTATTCTCTAGATACGACGACGATAACTGCTTAACGATGGACAAAATAAATCGCAGTTTTTACTATGAAATAATTCATTACCTCTACGCATAAGTCTAGATATAGAATTATTGCGACCATAGTTAGTCATGTGGTAATTTTCTCTAAAAATGCTTTTACTTCTTGATAAATGCCCATATGGATGTACAAAATTATATAATGACAAACGTGTGACACGGTCAACAAACCCATTAATCATTTTATATAGGAACGTGACATCACTCGTTGCTCTACGAATTTGTAAGGAATCAATATTTATGTCGCACAGCCACAGTAGAAATTCTATACCTTTTGAAATTAATCGATTTATTTTGTACTTTCTCTAATATCTGGATTAAATATTCTTAATGTGGTGACCAAACTGGTGATGCATACTCCAAAATCGGCCACAATAAAGTGATGTACAGCATTTTTAGTAAATGCAGTTAGAGGTCATTACTAATTCTACAGATGTAACCTATTTATTTACGATATGTATTCGCAATGTTATATGTTTTGTTTTAAATGATAAATTTGATTCAGAAGTAACTCCCAAGTCTTTAATCTCTACCACATTTTCCAGTTCAGCTCCGCCTATATTATAATTAAATATTATAATATCTTTCTTTTTTTTAATCTGATCAATTTACACTTTGGTACATTCAATAATAATTTATTCAAAGTACACACAACACTGGGACAAATTGTCAAGATCAGCTTGTAAGTCTGTGATATCTTTAGCTCTTTTCACCGAACGAAATAATTTCAGATCATCCGCGTATAATTAATACATGGAATTTGTCAGGTAATGAGGAAGGTCATTTATGAATGTATTAAAAATAACTGGTCCTAAATGCGAGCCTTGGGGTACCCCATAACTAACTACAATAGCTCCCGATAAAAAAACTAATAATTCTAACTCAATACAACCAGGGAGATAACTCCATTAACGATAGAAATATTTAATCCAATATACTGTAATTTTCTTAACAAAATTGAGTGAAATACTCTGTAGAACGCCTTGGAGAAGTCCGTATAGATAGAGTCCACCTGATCCCCACTTTCCAAGGCTTTCTACAAATAGTCTTTGTATATTAATAGATTTGTAAGTGTAGATCTACCCTGGTGAAACCCGTGAAAATAAAGTTTTTAGTTAGCCATTGTAGCTATCTGGACAATAATTTATCTAATAGTTTAGGTAAAGCCGACTGAACGCACACACTTTAATTAGTTATATATTGGTGTAATAAATAATTTCTTACATACATCAGAAATAATATAATCACTAATTGAACGCTGGAGAGAGGACCTTTATTTATTAATTATTATTTTTCACCCGATCTTCTCAGCAACCTGCCTCAGTCGCCACTTCTTCTTCTTTCTTTTTCCCGTCCCATTCTTATCACAATCAATCTCTATGCCTGCCCCATCGTCTCTCATCCATTCACCTATCCTTTTATTCCCCCTATCCATACTTCACGCACCTCCTTGCATTCTTGGCCTAAATGACTCCATGTGTCCCTTCCACTCTTCCACAACACATACCTGCCATACCATTCCCCCAGACATAGCTTCCTTCCTCTCTTCTCCAATCCACATCTTGCCAGAGTAACTTTCTTGGACCTGTCAAAGTCTGTCTTTAATAGGTACTCAGGCACCCTTCCATACACTTGCCAACTTATATACATTGGATTGTACTCAGTCCTTACAATACAATCTTGCCGCTCTTGCGCTTCCACTTCCAACCATTTTTCTCTCATCCACGCCGCCACATACACACCCTGTTCCAACCATTAATTCACTACCGTTTCCGCCACACCCACTTTTTCATACATCTTTTTCCTTTCCAATCTCCATTTACAATCTCCTACCCCTACACAAGATTTCCATACCTCTTTCACTAATGTTTCACTATTTCACGTACTCACATTAATCTCATACCTAGTTACTCTTTCCATTGTCCCTACATGCATACTACACCTGTTTGATTCCTGAAGCAAAATATACCTAGGAGTTGATCTCTCCACTCCCAGAAGCTGATTCAGGAACGTTGTCTGCTCTCTCTCAATGCATTCATACTCTTTCACTCCCCACGTTTCCACACCATACATCAATATCGGCTCCACACACGCATCCCACAGTTTGCACGTCATCAGGAAGTTTCCTTCTACCAGGTTTCCCCACCTCTCTTATGTTACGCACCATGCCTTTCTTGCTTTTTGTTGCAGGTACTTGACCTGCTCCCCGTATCCCCCAAAAAACCCAAATATTTAAATTCTTTTACTCTCTAAACCACCTCTCCCTTCCATTTTAACTCTTCCATTCTCCCCTTTCTTCCTCTATTTCTAAACTTTATCCATTTTTTTTCTTCACATTCACGCACAAACCCCTTCTATCCATATACCTCTCAACTCTTCATCCGCATATGCCAATTTCCTCAAAGGCCCTTTCTACTTCTCCCTCCATAAACAAATCCACTTCATCCATGTGTTGATACACACCTCCCCTGCCGGCTCCCCACACAGTATCTCAGAGTGTCCCATCTACTCTGCTAATGAAATCTCTTGCTTTCTCGTTTCGCCTCCTCTCTTTAATATCGTCCATAGTTCTTTCTCATTTCGGCACCACCTCATCTCCATGTTTACTTGTTTAATTGATTACAGCTTCTTCTCTTCACAGACCTTTCTATACTTCGTCCTTTTCTTGGTCACTAATTTTTCTTCACCCCATCCCACTCTCCAGTCTTTGACCGCTTTTCTTAGTTCTATTTTCACCTCAGCATACTCTTCAACAAACCATGGGTGCTGTCCTCTACTTCCTCTTCTCACTCTGTACCCACAATCGGCTATGGCTCCTTCCATCTCTTCCATGGTCTCAAAATCTCCCAATTTAACCTTTTCCATTTAGAGTCTCATGTTTTCCAATACCCTTCTTCCATCCGCTATCTTCCAGCCGTATTGTTTCTGCGCATTTCTCTTTCTTTCTTTCTCAGTGGTCCGATCCCAGCACCTCCTCTACCTCAATTTTTCTGATTTTTGTTCTGTCTATTCTCTTTACTAATACATAATCAATAACTAATGATCCTTGTTGTCCCAGGTGCATCTTTTTGCACTCCCAATCCCCATCAGTGCATCCATTTAATGCCTTCCACCCTTTCTCCAAAATCCAGTATCCCAAGATTTTTCCTTCATTATTAACCAGATTGTTTTGCGATCTTGCGATCTTCTCCGTATAAACTCACCTTGGTTATTTACACCTCCACATCTCTCTCCGATCCTTGCATTAAAATCCCCACCCACTATACATCTATTTCCCCTGCTCGCCCCATCCTCTATTTCTTTTCTCATTTCTTCCCAATTGTTATTCACGTACACTGTTCCAATTTTTAGATGTGTTCTTCCCTGCTTGCATTTTATCCATACCACCCCTTCAATATCCTTCCTATATTCCATATCTCCGTCCTGCAGCCCCTCTCTTAATCCCACGATAATACCCCCCTTTGCCCTTTCTCGAATTTTCTCCTTAGTTATTATTATTTCCAATTTCAGCCCCGCTGGTAGCTTTTCCCTCACTCCCTCCCACTCCTCTTTTACCAGCCACGTTTCCACTACGCCTACTATATTTTTTCCTGTTACCCACTCTTCAAAATCCTTTTGCCACTTTCCCCCCCTTCATTTAGAAAAATCTCCTCAGAATTAACACGGAATTAGTTCAATATTAATTATAAACATTCGAAAAGTGCTGCACAAAAAGATTTACTGATGCTTATATATTGTTACTAGATGCTTCATTTAAAAACATATTCTCAGGGTATTCATTTGTTTGTTTTTTATCATTAAAATATTTGCAAAATAGTTTACTATTAGATTGTATTGCTTCTTCAGTATTGCGTAAGAATTTTAGATAGAGATCATTAGCTAGAACACAATCACTTCGCAGTTTTTGAAATCTTATATAATTCAAATAGGCATTTCCCAGTTTGAATCTAAGATGAGCAAGTTTTTTTGTTTTATCAATCTAATTAATTCTCTAGTAAACCATTTGGGAAATCTACCTTTAAGTAACCTCTTCTTTGGAACGTATTTTACGATTACATAATACAGTATAAAAGCAATTAAATATACACGGAATACGAGCAAACCTTTCCAATCTATGTTGCCGAAAAAATAATTAATTACACAATAATCTACATTCTTAAAATCATTTAAATATATGTTGTCATAAATAAATTTAGAAGACCCAAAAAGTAAATTAATATCGCATCCAATATGATGTATACTAGCATCAAAAATACTGTGAACAGCATGGTCTATATTAATATTATCACTGAAACTATATACAAAGTCGAGATATACACCACGATTATTATGTAAATGATTAACCTGCCTTAAGTTTAAATAACTATAGCATTCAATAAGTGTAAGGGCTTTATCATACATGCAGCAAGTTCATCGTTCGAGCGAGTATTCCTTTGTAAATTATAATCCCCGCATAAGATTAGTTCTATAGAATAATTTGCAAATAACTCATCAAGTGTAGAGCAGTGAAAATCAAACTTTTCTATATCAGAGTCCGGCGGAAAATAAATTGCACCGATAACATAATTTTTATCATGAATGAATAAATTAACAAAAAGTTGTTCTACTTGTAGAAAGGTATATGTTAACAAAATCGCTTTAATGCCTTTTCTAAGACAATGATTCCACCACCACACTTTTTATTATTATTTAAACCATTTCGATCTAATCTAAAAATATTGTATTTATTATATCTAATTCACCATCTAAAATTTTGTCCGAAAAACAAGTTTCCTATATAACAATCACATAATACACATCGATACGTTTACAGAACATTCATGTAATTTAATATTTTTCCTATTTAGTTTTTTTGTAGCTGAAAAGCGAGCTTTGGTTATCACTGGTAATTTAGGTAAATATTGTATGCTTAAATCCGTTTCTCCTTCATCGGTCCGCCTCTTCTGTGTCTCACGAAGTTCTTTTAAATTACTAATTTGGCATGGTGTCTGATCTGCATTAATGTGAATATTATTTGGGTGATTTTTTCGACTCTGTAGAAACTTAACAGCTGAATTTTTATTGTCAAAAAGACAACTTCCAATGAGTGAGGTTTACTAGTTTTCTTTCCACTGCGAATTATCTTCATTGGTACAATATTTAGTTGCATCCCCTGAAAAATGAACTCTATTTCGTTTATAACATTAGATTTACATTTACATTTACACATGGCATTATTTGAGCGTAGTTGTTTGTCATGCATTTCCATAATAATATCTTCTTTTTCATTATTTTGTTGCTTCCGAAAATTGATCTCATTATTTAGATCCTCATTGACTTTTTCAAGGTTTGCCATTCGCTGATTTAATTTTTTAACTTCGGTGTTAATAAAATCTAATTTGTTGCACTTGGCGTGAAAGCATTTTATCAACTGCTTTTTCTATGTCATTGATATTAAAAGGTGCATCATCTGGTAGTTGTGTTTTAGAACACATCTTGTTTTAATATTATTTATTTGTTGTGTGTATGCTGTACATTCAGAACATGAAATTACTATAATAAATTTAAAAATACGAAAACATTTCGTGAATCTACAACAATAAGTCTTACTAAGACTAGAAATATTAGTTTATTCAACAGAAATAATTTCATTCAAATTAGTGTTGCTTTGATAGTTGTACTATTTGTAACACGCAAATTAATTTGTATTATTCAATGTCTGTCGAAGTATTAGCTAGAGAAGTAGTTGTTTCAAATTAATTTGTTTTGTAGTCTTAATAAGACTCATTGTTGTAGATTCACGAAATGTTTTCGTATTTTTAAATTTATTATTTAATTTTCTACAACGAACTAAAGGATTTTAATACATTTTATTATGAAATTACTGTTTCAATTATCTTTTATTTTAGTAAATTATCTATAAATATTTAGTATGCAATTCATTTTTTAGAACTTATGATTTTTTTAGCACCAGGTCCACCTGAAAAGTAGAACTCTCTTGAAAATATAAAAAACTAATATATATTAAAAAATATTAATGATTTATTTGTAAAGCAAATACCTTATGCCATTTCTCTACATGGTCACCTTGCAAATGTAAGTATTCGCGTAAAGTGTGATGAGTTTTTGAATACCAGCTTCACATTCCTTCGTTGGCAGTGTAATAAGATATGTAATCTTTCTTTCGTTCCTTCTTGGGTTTTGTAAACAGATGGAAACGTGAAGGAGTTAAGTCTGGGCTATATGGTAAATGGTTGAAAGTACTTTCGTAATGACTGGTGACTGTCACGAACGCTCATCATCGTGTCTGTTTCTCTTCCTAAGTTGGAATTACGACACCATTGTCGAAAAGACGACTCATTTTTAACATTTTCTGTACACATCCTTCAATGGTCGATGGATATCGCAACATCGAACATTTCTTGCGTTGAATCTAAACTAACACACAATTGGCGGCAAAAACATTCACATAATCAGCACCGTCAATACCAACGAGAAGTACCTTTGCACACAGAAAACTGAAATGCAACTAAACATGTTAGCACACATCCGGCGGTTACTTTATTCGCCAGCGCTTTGCACTACTTTCCTACTATCCTTCGTATATATAAATTTTCTTTGTTAGCATGACAAGTAAATTGGAATATCCAGAAAATTTATTTATGAGTCAAATAATAATTGACTTACTTGGAAAATATAAACCAAAGAAGCAATTTTAAAGGTTTATTCTATAGTAACTAATATCAATGTTAATAACACAAGTATACACGGTTTTGGACCTGAGCAACCAAAAGCTGTTTATAAGGTAAATTGGGGGTCTGAATCCAAATCAGCAGCTCGTTTTTCTTAAATTAGTTTTCGAAATATTTAATAAATTCATCGTTTAACTATTTCTAACCATTAGCAGCCATTTATTGAATTAAATAAATCAGAAACTAACAGAGTTTGAAATGGGTCTCGTATACTACTTGGGATCTATTTCACGCATTAGAGTCCAACAGTAGTGGCTCATCATGTCTTCGCCCCAAAATCCTTGGTATCGCCTTTCGATTTACGCTATATCTTGTTCTCTCCTTACTCGTCGTAAAGTTTTCTGGGAAAAAAATCAAGATGTGAATGCAGCAAATGTATCTTGAGAGATATTCGAGCTCCAATTTTGTGGTAATTTAAAAAAAATGTTGATTATTTGCTTGTAATCCGGTTATTTGTGGTTACCGAGAAAGTTGTGAATAACACTTTGAAACGAAGCCCATACTGCAGCTTCAGCAGGCGTTAAACATATTGTAAACTTTGCATCAGCCATTAGTTTTCGAATATCAGATCCAACAAATATTCCTTCTTTGATTTTTGCGTATGACAGTTTTGGAAATAACTTGATTAAGTACTGGAAAGTCGGTCCTTCGCGATTGAGTGCTTTGACCAAGTTCTTAATAAGGCAAATCTTAATGTGAAAAGGTGGCAATAAAACATCGTGTGGGTTCACAAGTGATGCAGAGGACACGTTTTGGTCTTTCTCACATAACGATAATCAACAGCACCACAGATACAAAAATACAACATACTTTCGTGAATCCAGATTGCATCCCAACCAATAGACCAATAATCTGGAATGAACATGTAAATCAATTAATATTATTTCGAAATTAAGTACAATTAATTTATTTCACAACATTTAGACCGCCACAAATTTTTCATTGATGCTCACTGTATTTGATCTTGGTAAAATTTGTACGCATTGTGTCGTAGCACTCCTTAGTTAGTACTGCGTGAGCAATCGAAATGGATGTTTTTTTTATTTCCAATATAGAGTAGAACCGCCTTCAAACTGTTCTTCCATCTATGAACAAACGCCATTCATTTTGATAATATGATGTATTCATCACATCAATAACACATCTGTAATGACATCAAAGGTTAGATGTCATTGCAGAAGCAATTTTTTAACGGTAAAATCCGTGATGTATATAGTGGCTTGTATTTTAGGGTCAAGCTGTTTCCATTCCTGCAACCTTGATGCAAGCAGCTCTGCTTTTTGTTTCACTAAATTCAAATCACGAATCAAATGCTTTTCTTCCATAACGAAATCGCTATCATTGTTCGCCAGTGAATAATGGCGAAGTTCTTAAGGAATTTTTTACATTTATATCTGGACAAATTGACAATGGACCACTGTTTTTTACACTTATATCTGGACAAATTGACAATGTCCGTACGTGGAACTGGCACTGGAACACTAATGATACGTCAGGATATATATATATATATATACTCTGCTAGTTTTTTCTGCTTTTATACCGAGCAAAAGTAGCAATCATCTCCATGATTTTTCTGTTCCCTTCATAACCTTGGCGCAAAAAATGAAAAGTATACACTTTCACCAAGTGACCAATTGTACATCTTTATTCTGCACGCGTTACAAAACAAGTTCGGTACCCATGGCTTGTCAGTGTTTACTACAACAAAACCACTACTACAAATACGCATGTTTGAGTGCATTTTGTCCTGATTTTTCTACGTTTTTCGAGCATATAGCATCCACAAATGTAACAAAAAGAATTTAAAGAATTTTAATCGACTTTGCAACGTTGTCTGCATTTTAATACGTTCTGAAGAAAAATCACTGCACAAAAATGAATTCCAAATGATTTTTAATGCAAAGTGGTTAACTAACAGCCGTTATAAAAGCATAGACCTGGCAAAATGAGCGACCTCAAAACTAGAATCAATCTTGACATACGGATTGAAGATCTGAGTTTAGGACATCGGTAAGAATTGTTCTCATCTGCTCGGAACCCGAATTTGTAAACTTGTGTAACTGATGATGAATTAAGGCAACCTTAATTTACATCTTACTTATCTAAAAAAATATATATTCTTTTAATAGCTAAATTTACTTTGTCGCAGATTGTCATATCCCGTTCTTTATTATAAATTTATTTATACCCAATTTCTATTGCAATTTTTGACTACTTTAAAAGTATATTTTATTTACAATATACAAAATTCATCAGATACAGAACTACTCATTTTAATTACCAGAACAGTTTTGTTTCATATGAAAATAAAGCTATATGTTTTTAATTACACATTTTTACTAGTGGTGAATGATTTATATGCATTTGGTTATTCAAAAGGCTACATTTGTTTCAATCAATCAGTAAATGTAGCATTATATAGAATTCGAGTATTGATAATTCTAATTTGTGTTTTGTTTCAAGTTATTCAATAACCTTATTAACTTACCGCCTACTAGTCGAAACTCCATATAATTCATTAAACAAACAAACATCTCATGTAAACATCTATTTTCAGTGAATGTAAATAAATCATTATACTATCAAAACCAAACATGACAGCATAATTACGTATATTTACCAACGAAAAGAATATTCCGCGAATAATCGTGATATTCGCCTTGGTGCATTAATATCAAAATTATTTAAGTGTCTGCGGTTTCTTAATATTAAAAGGTAATTTACTCCATAACAACAATATTTAATACAAAATTTTAATATTTTTATATATTAGTAATAAATTGTAGATGTTAATGTTGTAACATGAATATTGGTTTAATAGAGAATGCGTGTTGCTAAAGTGATAATTAGAACAACAACCCATGATTCACATCAAGGGTAACTAATCTAATGTTAAACACAACGCGCACGATCAATCATAGTCACTAATAATCCAAGTTTGCTACAGTTTCCCCAAAGGGCAACGAGAGCGGACAGTCGCCTCCAAGATGAATTATGAAATAGCATTAACATTATTAGCATCCTTTTAATTCCCCTCTCATCGTTTCGGTACTGAAAGCATGATTTTCACCTCTTTGAGGCATACTTCCCTTTGACGGCCTTCCGGCGACCGAATTTGAATACTAAAACCGGGCATGATTTTAATTCCAGACATGGAGATCCGCTCGCCGAGGTTCACGGGGTCAAGCTGGTTGGCATTCCCGGCATTGCGGGGCGCCTACAAACACGTCCAGGTAACGTTGGAGCTGAGGCCGGAGGGCTACGACGGCATCTTCTTTCTGACGGGGGAGAGGGACGACATGGCCGGCGACTTCATGGCCCTTCTGCTGCACCAAGGGTTCGTCGAGTTTCGGTGAGTTTTGCAGGGGACCGTACGCTGAATGCCGATGAGGCCTTGTTTGTTATCGCGCGCGCACTCTGCGAAAAGTTTCTAATTAACACCACGGGAATAGTACATCTAATTATGCACTAAACTGTACGTTTTACGATCTAATTTTCCATGCCGGGAATGGGGAAATGGGGAGAGAACACGTAAATCGTAAGCGAGACCCCGCGCCCGGGGAGCCGGTGGTCGTAGCTCAGGTTTATTTTCTAACTTGACGCAGATTTCAAAGTAAATGCGTGGTTTAATACTATTTTTAATAGCTGCAATTAAAAGGATGATCTTGGCAAATTGGTGGAATTTGAATATTCTCTGTAGAATAACAAATGACTTAAAACTTTTATGAATTTGCCTTAAATATATGATTTTTTTAAATTTAATTTAGTAGATTTTATCATTTTAAGCGCAATTAAGTATATAATATTTTAATAACAAAAATAATTAAATTTATTAATAGCTTTATAGATTACGCCTAAATTTAATATCCATCTTATTTGATGACCTATAATAAACAAATCCATTATTAGTAGCTATATCAGTTGTTCATTAGAAACAATAATTATTGACGCCCATTATTGCTGTTATAGTTTCTACGGCTAGTGGTTCTCGTATTGTACAAGATTCACCTCAATAGTACCTATCCTAAGTAAAGATCTCTTCGAATTATAAGCTTTTCATAGTGTAAAACTGCTGGTGAAAATTGTGGAATAATTATAACAAAATTCCGCAACTGCGTGACGTAGAAATCGTAACATCAAGAAGGATTAGGAATTTTTTGACCAAACTTGGCATATCCCTGCAGTTGCACAGACCTCTCAACAGAAAATTCCACGTCGAAACGATCTCCACATCATCTTCTGATCTTTATACGACCATCATCCATTCCCAAACAAAATCACGATTTATCACTAAACAAGCCACTCTAGGTTCCAGTGCAGTGCAACCTAAACAACTCCAAACGTTGCTGTCGATTTTGAGCCGTTAATAATAACATAAGATGTGGCCGAAGTTCTGATTATTAGGTAAACCGTTTGCAGGGTTACAGAATGATCTTCTGTACTGCAGAATGGTTGCCACAAGTCGAACATGACGGTCTTGAACCTCATTTGTTCTTCTTTGTCCAGTTTTCTCTACCTCGCAGCAGCGCACCTTCGTGCAAACCAACGATAAGCTTAATTGGTGAAAATTTTTAAGTTGGCACAATCTAGAGATTTCAAAATATCACATAGTCACTAAATATGTATCTGAATAGAATGTTGGAAAAACAGATAAGTCATTATTACTTAATCCATATGAATGAAACTTTAATAGTTAGCGATTGTGCCAAGTTTGGTCAAAAGATTCATGCCTCTTCTTAGATCATATAATTCATTAAACATAGCTGCATAGTGTCATGCTTATGGTATAATTCGCTATGTAATGTTGATAACAATATATATGTCCATGCATATTTTATATCAAATGTTTTCTTTCTGATGTATGTGACCGTGAATACAATTATTTCGGCTTGATCTCATCGTGAATTTCTTTTGGAGCAGGCAACGCTTATGACTACAGAATGATTAAATGGAAGCAATTGCTGCTAAAATAAATATTAGCAACATGTTACTTATTTCTTTTCATCTAAATCTACCACCAATACATCTACATGATGTGAGAAATCTAGGCAAGCAACCTATAGAATATTTACTTTACTTTAAATGTGAGGTCATCAAGACCAGCAATATTTAAAGGACTACAAGACTACAAACTTACAAATGAGGTCCAGTTTTATTAAAATCGTACACCCAACCCGCAGATTCAAAACAATCATACCACAGTGGAGTGAACGAGTAAGGGTACCATCTGGTACACAGACTAGGCCAAAAATACTAAAGGAACCGGGACTGATATCTATAGAGGGTGCAACCGGAACAAACAATTCGCGGTTGCTCTGAAACATGCCTCCATCTTTCAGGCCGAAATAGCCGCCATTGACTGGTGTGCTCATCACGTAATGGAATCGGGACATAACAAAGGACCAATTACCATTATGTCGCACAGGCAAATAACCCTAAATGCGCTAGCCTCGCCGATAGTTCAGTCCAGGCCGGTTATGACCTGCATAAACAGGCTGGACTCACTGGCGATAACAAGAAAAACACAGCTAGTATGGGGCCAACTTGCTAACCAAACAAAGCAGGTCAATTCTTAGGACCTTAGCCCGCTTTTGGTATAACACATGGAACCGAAAAAAAAAAATAATCCAACGCAAGTTAGCAGAGGAACACAAAAAGGCATGGTACAACTAAAAGGGAATGAGGCATACGAGACTCAACTATCAGCACACTGATACTGTCAGGACTGAGCAAATTGAAGGTAAGGAAAATCACAGGACTAGTCGCTGGACACTGTGACCTGAATAAGCACAGATATAGGATTAGAATTGAGGAAATCCCCCTATGCCGTGTGTGTCTGGAAGAAGAGGAAATTCAATTTTTTTTTTTATTTAGTTCTAATTTCTAAAGAACAGCTCAAGAGAGCTGCAGTGCAGGGATGCTAAGCGACACCACCTCATGAAGAAAAAAAAATCAAAATATAACTATAGCTAATGATTTAAATATACTAGGTTGTGCTATGAACGTAACGTCCGACCACTTCTGCTTACACTGTAGATTTCCGAACCACTCATGATATGATTTAAAAAGTTTAAATTTGTTTAACCAAAAATACATTTGAAGTTGGTAATTTTGATACCGAAAGTGCCCATGTTCATTCATGCTAAAAACAAGAATATCATCGATATACATGAAGCAAAATACCGAATCCATAATCTTTTAAAACGTTTGAGCAGCGTTTCTCAAGCCGAAACTCATATATTTATAAAAACCGATGGGTGCCGTGATGACCGTTTTTAGAATAAAATCAAATTTGTACTTGAAATCCTGTAATATCTAAAACGAATCCCCGTTTCTAAAAATATAACTTTAGCTATCAGATGTAATTGTGTCGCTCATAGACTGGAAGAAAATCTCACGAAACCTAGCTGTAGCAATTTTTTGAACTCGTCTTTAACAATTTGGAGTTGGTGAAGTGGAATAAAAAGATCATCAAGAAGTTTTAAGGTGATGTTACCCGCAATGCTTTACAGGTTTGGGTAGGTTAATCATTAGGTCAGAAAATTGTTGTAATTACTTTGAATGACAGATTTTTAAATGAATAATAAATTCCTAGACGCTTCCGAGCAATATCAACGATAATGTTCAAATTCTGAAGGAATATAGCACCTAGGATCCAGTGGTTTTATGTGCAAGCACAATTTTTCACGTAAATATTACATCCAGCACGATATGAACTGTTAATTTTGAGAAGGTATAATATCTATATTATGATGTAGTTGTAAATGTTTGAATAAAGATTTAAACTCGAAAAAACTTTAAATTACGCTTAACGGTGCTTAACAACCATTTTTATTGGCAATGAGGGTTAAGAAGGACTTGATTAACCGCCAAATTGCTAACTTGGGCTCTCGTATAGGAAGGAATTCTGTAATATATTTTTGGCATTATTAGCAAATCCACAACTACCTACCATCTATAAAACGTTTTAGCAGAGCGCTTACGACAAATGAAAGACTTAATCAGAATGAACAACAATTCACATTAATTAAATCGATTGCTCTAAAATTCCTTTACCTCTCTTTAAAATTTTCCTTTCAGCTACGACTGCAGGGTAGAGTACGCCTTTGGTAAGATATAGTGTTATCATGCGATTTCTTATTCCCAAATTCCTTGTCCATAATTATTCTTTCGGCGACTTTAGAGATATGATAAGAATACATTGTAATTTTTGCAAATCGTTCATATATGCCCTCTTAATAAATGGCACCCATATCTCTATGGAAGGATCTCGAAAAACGACCATCACAAATGTTTTACGATAACCTATTTGAAATTATCCGTCGAAATTCTACTTTTTTACAGTGTATGTTAACGCAATTGCTATTGATCGACTTACGCAAAACGAACCTCACAAGCCATTAAAACGTGTAACCTTCTCGTCTCCTGTTTCTTTTTCTTCCTCTGTCTAAGTGGGAGTCAAAGTAGAATTGTAATAACTGAGATGAGTAAATAACAAAAATAGTTAAAGAAATGACAACAACAAATGTTGATATATATTTTTCTCGGTAGTTGTATCTTATAAGAATATTGAGCTACGATTCAAAATTAATTAACGTAATTATTTAGTAAATTGTAATAAAAGTATTATCACTTTCTTCACAAAATTGTTTTTATTGACTAGATGCACATTTCGAACACGAAGTATTCTTTATCAATAGTTAAAATAACATTGAAAAAATACAATAAATACAAAAGTCAAAAAAGTTGGGCGACTTAATTATTAATAAAATATATAAGTCCTTTACGTTGTAGATAATTCACTAATAAATAGAAAAAACACGAAAATATATTCGTAAAATCTACAACAAATTAGTCTTATTAAGACTACAAGAACAAATCACTTTTGAAACAACTACTTCTCTAGCTAATACTTCGACAGACATTGAATAATACAAAAGTAATTTGCGTGTTACAAAATAGCAAGGTTATCAAAGCAACACTAGTTTGAACGTATTTCTTTCTGTAAAATGAACTAAAAATGATTGAATGTACGTTAAAATAGTTTGTGAGTGACTATACTATGGTAATTTGGAAAAAGAAATGAATTTAGGTTGATGTAATTAAAAATAAATTAGCAAAAGCAAATAAATAATTCAATACTCAATTTTATAACCATCTGTAGACACGTGTTTCGATATTTCAATCTCTTCAGTACAGCTTTATTATAAAATTGATTTTAAACATAAATAAAAACGTTTACTAAAATAAATATAATGAAAAATAAATAACTTACTCAGATATGCACGGCAACTGACACAATAATGAAATATAATCGACTGAGGGTCTTATTTATACCTGCATAGATTACTGAATTCTACGGAAATAATTACGTTCGGGATTAAGGAAATACCCAATTAGAGCATAATTTAATAATAAAATATATAAGTCCTTTACGTTGTAGGTAATTCACTAATAAATAGAAAAAACACAAAAATATATTCGTAAAATCTACAACAAATGAGTCTTATTAAGACTACAAGAACAAATCACTTTTGAAACAACTACTTCTCTAGCTAATACTTCGACAGACATTGAATAATACAAAAGTAATTTGCGTGTTACAAAATAGCAAGGCTATATATCGAAACACGTGTCTATAGATGGTTATAAAATTGAGTATTGAATTATTTATTTGCTTTTGCTAATTTATTTTTAATTACATCAACCTAAATTCATTTCTTTTTCCAAATTACCATAGTATAGTCACTCACAAACTATTTTAACGTACATTCAATCATTTTTAGTTCATTTTACAGAAAGAAATACGTTCAAACTAGTGTTGCTTTGATAGCCTTGCTATTTTGTAACACGCAAATTACTTTTGTATTATTCAATGTCTGTCGAAGTATTAGCTAGAGAAGTAGTTGTTTCAAAAGTGATTTGTTCTTGTAGTCTTAATAAGACTAATTTGTTGTAGATTTTACGAATATATTTTCGTGTTTTTTCTATTTATTAGCGACTTAATTATTATGATTAATTAAATAAAATTAATTTAAAAGTTATGGTTTACAAAGAGAAAAAGGTTTACAATATTGTTAATTTGGACAAAATGCATGTATTAGTTCTAGTAGTGGATTATTTAATTGTCTTAAATCAAAAATGTGCATCCAGTCAATAAAAACAATTTTGTTGACAAAGTGATAATACTTTAATTACAATTTACTACATAATAATCTTCACGTAACTTAAAAAAAATATATTTCTATGACGTAATTATTTAATGAACTATAAATTTGATTTTCAATGAATAATAAAACTGTTAAGCCGGATTTTTCCAATAAATCCACTGCACCTAGATTTACAAAAGCAGATAAGGCAAAGGCAATGCATCATCGTAAATTACCATTGATTTATAGATTTTACTAAACGCGCGACACACTAATTTACAAGTGACAAATTTATAGCTAGATTTTAGTGCACCGGAATTTATATTACGGTTACAAATTTCGAAAATCGGCGCCGTTTAATACTTTCCGTGCGAATAATTCAGTAAAAAAATCTGCATTTTCCACCAACATTACTTGTTTCGATCAAAATATGAATTTTATGTAAAATTAATACAGGGCTTATTTATGTCATATTCTTTCTGGTTTAATTCTGGTTATATATGATTTCAAATTTTATTAAATGTTGGTGATGTTTCTTAATGTTATTGTCTAGTCTTTTAACAAAACAACGCTAAATGAAAAATAATAATAATTAAATAAGTCAATAAAAACAGCTATATAAGATTTTTTAGTATTTGCAAATAATCAATTGAATTGAATTAGTAATAAACTCGTAAGATTCTTTAAACGTATTGTAAAAACTGTAAGTGAATTGAGTAAATGAATATAATATTAATTACACATAATCCTAATGAACAACTTTTAGTAATTTTATCAAACCGTAAATAAATTCTTTTTTAGAACCGTGATAACCAAATAAATAGCAGATATATAAACCCACAAAAAATGTATTTAGAATGTGCTTAACAATGTATAATAAAATAAAATCTCTAATATTCTAAATTAGAAAGTATAATGATTTAACTATCATTCATATGATATTTTTATCAAAATACTTTAAAATCTAATTGGGTCAAAATTAATGATTAATACTTTTGATATTTGTGCTTTAATGTTTCATATTTTGTTATTGGTTTTTAATCAGTTTAAGCAATTTAAAATACATTTTATCTAATTTCATATTTTCTTTATCATTTTTCTGTTATGATTTTTAATGTGCTAACAGTATCTATTGATTAATTACAGTTCTATTGATCTTTATATATATATAGCTTAAGATTTGTATATTATATACCGATATATGATGAAATACGTCCACCTATTACAGAGCATATTTTGTCACTTGACAGTGTACCAAAAAATATTTTCTCTTTTTACTGAATGTGATTTAGACGTAGAGGGGAATGAAAACACGGAAAATACTTTGTTCACTACACTCCTGATGAAACAAGATAATTTTGAGTTAAAACACTTGTTTAATTTTATGATATTAAATGTTAAACGAATTGAAAAAATAACTAATTAAAAAGGAAGGCATGTTACAATACATATAATATGTGGTTAATTTCGGGAAAGTTCATAAATTAAGAGGTTGGAATTGGTAAATAGTTCACATTGATTGTTCAGGAGATTATCACCGTTCTTAATAGCGCTCTTAACCGCCAAATATTCAAGTAGATATAACTCGTGGTTTTTTTCTGCGAAGCAGGTTGGTTTGCTGTTGGATATTTGATATCCCATTTTGACGCAATGCTTGGATAATTGCTTCTCGTTTTTCACTTCATAATTTCTTGATTTTTCTAATGGATCTATTGTTTCCATTTTGTTGTTAACTAAATGTATTTTTAAACTTTTCTAAAATAACTTAATTGTGCTTGTAGTTTCTAAACTTCTTCATTCTCTTATGTTTTACTATCCTGCCTATCTTATTCTTCTTGTAGCCGTTGTTCGTGACTATTTGGTAGATTGTATGTAATATTCGGTTAAAATCTTCTTCGCTGAGATCGATATTGATTAACCTATGAATATATGATTTTAATGGGGCGTTTGTATTTGTTCTGATTCCAGTGAAGTCGATCGAATGACTGCATCTGTGCCATTAGGTTTTCTATATATAACATATTTTAAGTTGCTGTCTTCTATTAAAATGCTTGGGTCTAAAAACTTGAGCATGCCATTAGCTTATTTTTCAATATTAAATTGAATTTGCCTATTACTTGATTTAGCGTTGTTAAAAATGTATCCAACTGTCTATCTGTGTCATTCCAAATACAGAAAATATTGTCAATATATCTGCATCATGGTTTGTATTTGTGGTGAGATAGGTGATTCTATAGGTAGTCCTTCCTTTTGATTATAAAAGATGTCATTGAACTGGAAATGATTTTGGTCGACACAGGTTATTAAGTTGGTGATTTTGCCGTGCTATAAGTCGATGATTGTTCTTGGCAAATTTTGAGTAAAATTACTTTCAAATCAAATACAAAGGAAATGAAATAGCTCCTACTCTGATCCAAAGATGAAAAAGCCTAAAGATGCTGATAGAGATCTGCGCCCTCATCTAAATATTGGCTTGGTAACTAAGTATATAATTTTGTTTTTGGCGTACGAAATAAAACTCTATTTTTTAAAATAAAAAATAATGTTTAATCAAACAAATATTTTCCACTTTATTTAATGACCCTTCCCCATCTATCTGGCAACTTCATGATTGCGCGCTCGTAGGATTTATAATCCTTTTCAGCAAAAAAATCTGAGGAGCGAATGAGATTTAAGGTCTTTTGTAAAAGTTTTCACAAATTCAAAAATTTTGCAAACATCACTTTCCAATCAAGCTCCAGTAATTTTCCACGAGTAGCCAAAGATGTGTGAGGTTTCGCGTTGTCATAGTGAAACGCTACTCCTTTGCAATTTACCAATTGTATCCGTTTTTCTTTGAATGCTTCGTCTAGTTTTGTGAGTTGTTGGCAGTACACATCTAAACTGATCGTCGCTGTGTTAAGTGAACCCATTTCAATTCATGCGGTATCCAAATATCGAGCTTTTTAACAAGCCCACTGCGTTTTAAATGTTTTTCTATCGCAGTATGCGATACACTTAACCTCTCTGCAATCTCACAAATAGTTATGTGACGATTCTATTCGACTTTAAGAGAAAAATCTCCAGAACAGATTTTTTAACCAATTCTAGCTTCATTAAGCAAGTTTAAACTGTTTTTTACGTCACTTAATATAATAATAATAGTAAACTATTTGTATTTTTGAATTTTTTATTTTAACACTGTAGCTTCTTCAGGTGAAGAAATATAATAATAAGTTGTTGAAAAAGAATTCTCTTGGTTTTTTTCACTTAATTATTTATTTTATATTTGACTAGTTTCGGCACTGGGCAAGAACTCTTGAAGTGTGCCGAAACTAGTCGAATATAAAATCAACAATTAAGTGAATCAAACCAAGTGATTTTTTTTCAACAACCTATTTAATATCATAATGTTTCACCAAGTGAAAAATGAGAATCAAATACAAGATAGATGAAATATAATATTGTAGCGAAACGATTGCAGTGAGTTAAAATAAAAAAATTGAAAATCATAAATAGTTTAGTATTTTTATTATATTAAGTGATAATGGATTTTCAAAAAATAAGTGCCCCAACAATCAACGAGATGTTTTCTACGTATCTAATAATTAACAATTTTATATTTCTTTAAATTTCTATTACATTTAAAAATTAAATATTGGTTTTTAAATATTTTCTAAAGTAATAAACTATTAACAAAAAAGTAATGATCACATAAGAACTATTATTGTTACAATAACAAAACAAAAACTTTAGAAATAATAGAGTAATTGGTTAGTTTTAAGGGAAATTTTTAAATATTTTTAAAAAATCTAGGTTTTTGGTATATATAAATTACTTTTCACGAACATGTGTTCTTTAGACTAAAGCAAAGAAAAAAGAGTTAGTCTAGGTTAAGAGTATGATAGGGCAGTGATTAATTTATTGGGGTATGTTAAGGGTGCGCTAGGACATTAAATAATATATTGGGATAAGTGAAATGTACGATAAGGCAACGACTAATTTATTGGGGTAGGTTAAGAGTACACTACGACAATAAAAAATATATTGGGATAGAGTATAATAGGAAACAAGGTCCTGGATTTCAAACCTAATCAAATGAATAGCCTAGAGAACTAGTCCTCCAGATAGAAATGTATAATGGGTCTTTATAATAACCTATCCACGGTGACCCTATTGCTTTCTGTTGTTTGCAAATCCGAAACTTATATCAATAGAGAGTAACTTCAATTTATTTTCCAAAAGTTCTACCGTTGACCGAGCACAGAGTACAAATAGAATCTGATCAGTTCAATCGAAAACTATAAGGTTCATATTCTGGAAAACTTTACTTATTGATTCTGTTTAGTGTATTTAAATTTCTGAAATAATATCGTGAATATTATAAACTGATAAAATAATACAATTTCAAATTATTAATCAATTAAATCTATGCTTTTTACATTGTATGGACATTATTTCAAAACCCTAATACATGCGTAAAAGGTGGCGTTCTCTAATTTTCGACTTTTATGTACAAATGCTGCATTAGATAAATAGTATTTATTCATTTCAACTTCTTACACAGGTAAATAATAACCTAAAAGAACTTTTTTTGCAAAAGTCTATACCAAAACATCTACATTCACGTTTGTCACTATTTTGAAGTATCATCAATGTTCTTTTAATAAATATTTAAAAGTAAAAACAATGAAGAGAGATAAATAAAATTTGGATATGAAAAAAAAAATTGACGATGAAAATGGCCAAGGTCAGGCTGATCATCAAGTTTTTAATTTTGTAAGTTTAGGTAAAAATTCACCACTTATGATTTAGTTAAAATTTATATTTTATGTAAACGTATAAATGACAGTGGCAAATTTATTTACTTTTACATTAAGTTTATTATATCGGCCCTATCTTTATATACGATCCATATTATTTTACAGTTTAATTAAGTCATCCTAATGGTTTCTATTGGAAAATATCTTTAAGTCATCTGCGTACACTACAACATTACAAGTTTAGAAACTAATAAGATTGTTAATGAAGATACTTAATAATAGGATACGAGCTTAGAACCTTGAGGTACCCCACACGTTGAAATATCAACGTCCATTTTAGTACACACATTTTTTTTAATGAGAGGTAAATTTCTCTCAGGTTCACACTGTGCTGATGAAAGCCAAAGTTGCAAATTACATAATTTACACAATCAAACATGCAAGTAAATTTAGTATATACTACTGCAAAGATTGTTAATGTTCATTTATACTAGTCCAGAAATGTCTGTTATAAAAGCCAAATTAATTATTATCATTAAAACTAATCTCCAGATTGCTATATTTAAGTTTAGTAAAAACAGATAAAATATCAATTGCATTAATGTAATGTAATCTTTTTATATCCAAGTAGCTACTACTTGAGTACGATAAAGAATAATTAAAGTGTGTAGTCGTTGAGTATATATTAGAGAATGCAGTGAATAAAATGTTATCTAGCTTGTTATATGTTTTATAAGCATCATACAATTGAAAAGGTATTCTAGAGCAACGGTCCAGTATGTAGTAGAAAATTCCATAACTCCCTATGATTACGTTCTACTTCTTGTCCAACTGTAGCTATATAGGTCCGATATACAATAGTAATCTGTTTTCTTTTTAATTTTGACTTATCTCCTGAGAGGGTTGAATTTTTACCAATAAGATTGCAGTTTGATTGAATGTCATTGCGATGATAATAATATCCGTATATGTATCTAAGAATATCTACAAAAATCACATCAAGAAAATGCTAAAATTATAGGACGTGTGATATTATTTGCTTTTCTAATGTTAGTAATTTGGTTAAAAATGAAAAATTAAAATAAAAAAGGCAACAATATTAAAATTAGTCGAGTCGTATTACATTCGTCATTTATTTTCTTTTTAGTGTAAAAAATAATAAATACAAAATACTGGGTACTTATTGCGCTACACTATTGGTGGAACCATATTTTCACATTGGGCAAAATAAAACAATTGTTTTGTTCAATTCTCTTTTCAGCTTCCTGACACGTGTTTCGATTCTCTGCAATCATTATCTAAGTTAAAACTAGTTGTAGATCATATTGACATAAAAATTATAAATGAATGTGTTTAAAACCCATAAAATGTGAAATTTGGTAAATCATAATTAAACGGAATTTTAAATAAATACTAGACTACCAGAAAATTGTGAGCTAAAAAATTCAAGGTCAATCGCTATTTGGCACAATTGTTCCTTAAAGTATTATGAAATATATACATATTTGGTGTAAATTTGTTTGTGAAAATGAAGATCTTTTCTCTTTCTCTCTCTCTCGATTAATGAGTAATCAATTTATTTTTATGTATTTTTTTTATATTTATTTTGTTATGTCAATATACTATTGAAAATGAACCCTTAGGGTTCGAAATGTACATATAGTTAATAATAAAACTGTTGAAGAAACCAGTAATAATAATAATCTTCACATACTCAAGTATTTAATCAGAAATAACAACATGGCTTCCTGGTCAACAGAGTTTAATAAATGTTTCCAAATGAAAACGAAAATTAACCTGATAGGTGTGGACATCTACTTCCTTAACCAGTGCATAAAAATCATGTGTTCCCAGAAGTCATGCAAGTAAGAACCAATAAACATAATAAAGACATTTCTATGTTAGTACATGACATGGAATTAAAATGGCTCAAATTCAAAATAGGAACTTTACACAGAAAATGATCTGAACTTGAACTTTCCGCCTATGAGCTACAGTTAAAGCTTAGTAAATCTACCACGCCAATGGATTGAGACAACTCACTTCACAAAATTCATACGGTGATCCGTATAAACAAAATCAGATAGAATCCAGAAGAAATTGAAATTCCTTATTTTACAACATAATCGACAGAAGACTACACAAACAGATTTATCACAAGAACTCACACAAACATTAATCCATAATAAGACAGAAGAGGTTGCCTCAAAAGAAGAATTAGATTTACTATCAAAGGGTTTAAATAAAACATGCTTTACATCCTAAAAAAATTCCAATTGATAATATAGTCAACGACATTGAAACAGCCGCAGCATCCATTAATCCTGAAGATGCCCTGAAGATAATATAGCTACTAGAAATACAATTAAAAAGATCATTCAACAAACCACCAATGTCTATAACTAAAAGTGAAAAACAAGATTCATTAACAATTAAATCACTAAAACAAAAGGATTATTTCTACGTTAAAGCAGATAAAGGGAATGGTATTGTTCTTATTAAAAAATCAGACTATATAGATAATGTTAACCACTTATTAGAATCAGGTCCCTATAAACAATTACCAAAAAATCCACTTAATAATTACATCAAAATTATCAATAGCGCTCTTAAACTTCCAACATCTTTAATCAAAGATAATCATTACCAAGTAACAATTAAAAATCCAATTTTGCCGAGAATTTATTGTCTACCTAAAATTCATATACCAAGTAATAAATTTAGACCAATAGTTTCAAACATTAATTAACCTTCATATAAATTAGCAAAATGGCTTGTTAATAAATTTAAATTATTAAGAATAAATAATGATCACTCATTAGTAAAAGTAAAAGATATCAAATTAAAACCAGATGAAAAACTTATTTCTTTTGATGTAGAATCCCTATTTCCAAAATCCTCAAAACACTATTAAAATATAATCAAATTTCAAATGAAGAGATTACAAAATACATTAGACTTACAGAAATAGTTATCAATTGTAACGCATTTAAATTTAATAACAAATTTTATAAACAAACTTTCGGCACCGCAGTGGGCAACCCTCTATCTCCTTTTTTAGCTAATATCTTTTGAAACTATCTTGAAAATCTAGTAATAAACACAATATCAAATTTCCCAAAAATCTGGTTCCGTTATGTAGACGATATTCTTGCAATAATAAATAAGGACTATAACATAGATTTATTCGTTTCTTTATTGAATAACTTATATCCAAGCATTAATTTTACTTACGAATTAGAAATTGATGATAAATTACCGTTTTTAGATTTAATAATTTCCAGAGAAAATAACAAATTAGATTTTAAAATATATCGCAAACCTACACACACTTTTAATTACATCAACTAGAATTCAGCCAGCCCTAAAAAACATAAACTCGCCTCCTTTAATAGTATGATTTATAGAGCAGCTAATTTACCATTATCGGAATCAAACAGGAAGGCTGAATTCTATCTTATTTTTAAAATGGCTACTTCCCTTAATTATAACGTAAACACAATTAAAAATATTATTTATAAATACACCAATAAACATAAAATCTCTATCGCCACTAGACTTACCCAATTAAAGAATTTTGTAACAATAAATATTTTAAAATACATTACACAGAACATTCACATCAAAAATTTAACAAACAATTTAAACAATTTAACCTTACCCCCGCATATTACACAACCACTCAGTTAAAATTTATGTTAGGCAATACTTTTAATAAAATAAGCTATTTACAAAAATCTGGTATTTATTCACTTAAATGTTCTCATTGTGATAAAATTTATATTGGACAAACCCAAAGAAATTTATTAACTCGTTTTAAAGAACATACATACCACACAAAAAATCAAAATATTAAAAAACAGCAGTAGCATATTACACTTTCTCGATGGGCCACAAGTTTTCATTAAAAAACACTAAATTATTAAACCAATCCACCGATAATAAATTAGATATGTTGGAAGCAATTGAAATGAAAAAAACATAAAACCCTTTACTTGAAATTATACCAATTTTAAATTTTCCCAAAACGTAACTTTATACCCACCACGACTTTTTCCAAATATTTTTATTAATTATTTATTTAATTAAACATTATAATTAAGTGGCCCAATTTTTTTTACTTTTATATTTATTTTGTTATGTCTATTGAAAATGAACCCTTAGGCTTCGAAATGTACATATAGTTAATAATAAAACTGTGGAAGAAAGGATATACTTTTAACCACTAATTATAATAATAATCTTCACACACTCAAGTATTTAATCAGAAATAAAAGCCGTATATTGAGGACTGGATGTAAAATAGGCAATTTAACCAACGAGGAATCCCATTTTTATATTTTATAATAGAATTAAAATTATCGTTTAAGAATTAAAGCAAAATTCAAACCAATCATCCTAAAATTTAAAAAAGAATAAGTAATTTGGTTTCTTATATTTTTCTTATTATAGACTCATAAATTTAACCCAGTAAGGGTTATGTCGTCTAAAAAATGTGAAAAAAAAAATTCAGTGGCAAAAAGACCTACGGTCGATAGACTATTGACAAATGTTATATAAGTTTGTAATTGTATAGTAAATATTTTCGTTAAGTATTATACCAGGTTGTTAAAAAAATCACTTGGTTTGTTTCACTTATTTTTTTCAACAACCTATTTTTAACATAATGTTTCACCAAGTGAAAAATGATAAACAAATACTAGTTATGTATTGTATCTCTTAGTTAAAAAAATGTTTGATTATAATATTCAGAAGGTCAGATCTGAAAAATATAAATATATTCCATGAAAGGTGTAAAATTTTTTATCAAGTTTTATCAACTTGTTTGAAATTTCGCATTATCTTGGTGAAACACTACATCTCTCGTAATTATCAATTCTGACCTTTTCGTTTTAACGAATCCTTGAATTTTTTGTAACTGGTCATGTTATGTTTTTAGAATTGATGGTTGTATTTCCGGTAGGAACTCAAAAAGGATAATTTTCTTTGAAATCCTACCAAACTCTTAGTATCTACTTTTTGTAATGAACATCTGCTTTCAAATGGTTTTGGTTGATTTACCTTATTTACTCGATCCCAATCGAAGACTATGTAGCCGACTGAAAATAGTTTACTATCTGGTATGGAATCATTTAATGATTTTTCCGAGAATGCTATAACGTTAACTCAAGAGTCTCATTACACTTAGACTTTTGAGTTTTAGTCTGTAAACCGTGGGGGTTTTAGTAGTATTTTTGATATTCTCTTAGTAAAAAATTTACAGTGCTGGTGAGCTGATTGCTTTGTAGGATTGTTAGTAGCCTAAGTATATATTTCATTATTAAATCTTGTTCACCAGCGACAGATCTTCTTGCTAGGTTACTTTTATGCACTAGTGATATTCAACCTGCGCTGGAGTTTTGTTCTGAAACATTTTAATTAACTGGTGTATATATTTTCATTTACTTATAAACAAATTAGCTTTATTTGCTTATTTATTATTAATTTTGGTTTGTTAAGATACATAAGACAACTGGTAAATTTAAATAGCTTTAATGCTAATATGTTTACTCAAGTAGATTCTAATATTTCCAATATTATATTAATTAGTTTAAATATTTATATAATGTCCTAAATAAACTATTTTTACAATTTACAAATTCTAAGATCATTTCAAGTTACTCGTATGTTCGCTCATTTGATGTCCCAGTATGCAGAACACTGATTCCCATCATAACATTAGGACCCATTTGCAAGCACGACGATCTCCACGACGCTTTTCCTCCCTTGCTCAATAAAATCTCTAATCGATGGAATCATTAGCCGAAGTTGAAAATCGAGAACTCCGATTTCCCGAAAGTATACCACTCGACTAGCGGCTACGGTGCGCACAAATTGCGAGTTGTATTTAAACTATTCCGCTCCGATGGAATCTAATCGAGCGCCGACCCAAATTCACCAAACCCTATCACCGAGGACTTTTACGAATTTTCTTTTCCTCGGGACGATTATTTTTCGACAGTTTTCCGCTCACGGACGGCGACATTTCCACGGCGTATCGATCACACGTGCGGCGGCCGTAAAAAGTTCGCGTGTAAAGTGGATATAGCACTTGATATCTATTGTCTAGTTATAAAAAGGGAATTGGCGGTTCGCACTTGAAATACTAAAACAGATAAATGTATGTGTCGTGGGTCAATCCCGAAGCGGTCGGATTGCGTTCCAACGGAATTATCGCCGGGCGTTGGCGATAAATATAAAGTTTGTCTTTGTTGTTATCGGAAATAGGATATTCCGTAGACGTGTAATGGATCTTTTTTCTGGAATTGTAACACAATGGATCCTTAATCAGTTTCCATTGATATGGTTATCCGGAATGAAATCCCCGAAAAGAAAAAACAAAAGCAAATATTATTTCATTGGTGCCAACTATTGATCGAATTCTGCTATTGAAATTTGTTTACTTCCCTTCGGCCTTGAACCTCTACATTAATTCAATCGAAAACCAAATCGTTTATATCCACTCCATCATGATAAATACGTATTCGTTCACTTTTCTATTCAATTTAGATACACCGCTTCCACTCCAATCCCTTTAACACTTGCTTACATAAATTTCCTCTACCCTTATCTCATCACATTCTTTCAACATGTACACCAAAGCTTCCTTAGCCTTCTCCCTACCTAATAGATACATCTGCGTCTTCGTCCATCCAGAATCTAATTACTTTTACTTCATTTCCACATCTGAATCATCAATTTGTCTTATTAACTCTTACGTCTTATTTCCAAAAATTTAATTATTTTCAGTCTAGCTTTTTATTCTTGTATTGGGAATCATTAATATTAGAGAGTTACAGTAAATTTTAATATTTCTATTTTCTTAATAGCTATGGAAGATTGGTTTTTAATCATATGTTGCCATGAATAATTTTATATAATTCTAAAAATCCATTTTAAAGGCAATTTTAAATATACTTATTGACAATATTTAAAAATCTAGACACCTGTTTTATATTTTAGGTCACATCAATACAGTTTTATTATTAACTTGACTTGAAAACAAGCAAAACAATTATTAATATAAATATGATAACAATTAATAAGATACTCTGGCATGTACGGCAACATAATAATGAAATTTTAATGATAAAGCTTCGCAATTTATTCGTCAAATGGATTAGTGAATTCTACAGAAATAATTACGCATGGGATTAGAATTTCTCTTAAGATGTATTAATATGTGGTTATAATTTTTATTGGAATACATAGAATCCATTTAGATTATTACAAATAATAAGCTTTTTTCCTCCTTCTTAGGTATCTCTGTAATTAATAAAAAAGATATATAGTTCAAAATATGTATATTCAATATTGTATACTTTACTCCTTTTATTTCATTTGTTCATAAAATAATAATAACAATTTCTTGGACTAAGTATTTAAAAATCATTCTAGAATATCAAATATAATAATTGTTAGCAATTTTAAAAAGAGAATAAAATGTAATTGGATACATTAGTAAAACACTCTGATAAACACGATAACCCCAAAATAAATTAATGTGCAAACTACGACATTACCATAAAAGTGCCATCTATTGTCTAAACGTTGCACTAGATCGATGGTTAACCCGGAGAGGTGAATCTCGATTCCCTGTCTCCAACTGCTCTACGCAAATGAGATCCAAAATAGATCGAAACTTGTCTGTGGCTGTTGTTCACAGGGAACAATAATTAATGTGCATATGTTCTTAGATTCACTGGAAGACAATGAAGTCCCAGGACCTTTTTCCTTGTCAAAAGAATTCTATTATACAAAAACCATTCATCGAAACAGTTTTGGAGAGCCTCGTTCTAAAATACTTGGTACGTGCAGCCTAACTGCTACTACTACTACTTTTTGTCACGCAGATTTTTTTCTGGAGCATTATATACTTCATATTTCCACATCTGAATCACTCTTACGTCTTATGCATAAAAATTCAATTGATTATTTTCAGTCTAGCTCCTTATTTTTATATTGGAAATCATCAATATTAAATTTCAGTAAATTTCAATATTTCCACTACGATATATCTCCGACTCCAAGAAATATTCAAGAGCTTTCCGACATTTTCAGCAAATATGGCTACAGCTATATGTCGCCTCAATTGAATAACAGAAGGTAGCCGATGATTATGTTATCCATTAAATTTTAGTGGTCTCTCACAACAAGTTTCTTAAGTTGGGACCTATTTTCCAGTATCCAAACTGGTAGAAATTTCTATATAGACAGCAGGCTGATTGCAAATAAATGGATACAACCAAATAACAATTAAGGCGGGTAGCACAGTTTACAAAACTAATTTCGGTTATCTATTGCCTTTCAATTAATTTTATTTGTAGGTTCCCTTTATTATTGATAAGTATACCAAGTATTTTTTGAGTCAAGGTTACGTGAAGATCAAGGCTATTTGAAGGTCATTTGAAGTCAAAATCTATTGCAGGTCAAGGTCATTTGGATGTTGACGTAATTTGAAGATCAAGATCATATTAAAGTCAAGGTGATAAAATTCCTCTGACCCTGAACTATCCGATTCTAGATCCTTAAGGTCAAAATCAGATAATTCCCCCTAATCATGAAGCATTGATATAAGCTCGGCAAAACTAAATTAGTAGATGCACTAACTCATGTATTTTATTGAAGCCGTTGGAACTACAGTTTAAAGTCAAGGGATCAGAATAGCAAAAGTGTTAAAAATTGATATTTATTTTAAATTTAAATTAAAGTTTACTATAAATCTTTTAGTGTTATAACTTCATAAAGATATGAAGGAATAATGGTACCAGAGAAGAAGATATGTTTTTCGAAGAAGAGTATTTTAAAAGCTTTATTTATTTTATAACGTGCTGGTAACAATATCATATTTTGGAGTAATTTTGTAATAATTCAAACTAATTCAAACCTTCAAACGAAAATCTATATAAGTACTAATTTGGGATGATATTCTGTATATAAACCCAATGATGGCTATTGATGAAGATTTCTAAAAGCATTAATAATTAAACAAAAGAGTACACGACCAGGAGATGCCTCATGCAGAAAATTGTTTTACTGGCTATATGTCGTGTTGCACCATCTTGTTGCCGTCATATCAATATCATCTAATTTAGGTAGAATCGCTTTTCATTTTTAAAGAGCATTGTCCAATAATGGCTCCAGCCCAAACAAATAAATGTGCATAAAGATTAAGGACGCATTTGTTTTTCGATCATATTTTGGCGACTAACAAATCATCAAGGTGAAAATAAGCTTCATCGCTAAGAAAGGTTTTGTTGAAAAAATCGACAGCCACTTAATGTATAATTGACTTAACGAACTCTAATTGCTTTACATGATCATTATGCGTCAGTTTTTGGGTCCATTATACTTTGTAAGTATGGAGATGCAGCATTTGCGATTCTTTGTCACACACACGTTTCTGGATCAATACTCCTCACGTACTACATTGGCATTTGAACGGTTTATTTTTGGGCATCCAGTGTTTTTAGCATCCCCAATTGATCCTGAGTGTCTGGAGTTTTTAGTTACTCTGTCCACAGTTTACATATTTATTTTATATAAAATTTTCTACATTTTCTGATAAATTCAAACCTTAAATAAATTATTTCATCTTCTCTTTTATGTAAATATGTTTCTATAATAAACGTGTAAAGGATTAAATAGTTGTGATTGTGATCATTTTTAGTAAGTCATGCTACTCTAAAAGGAATAGAAGAATTTAGTATTATCCAAACGGATTGATTTTTTCATATTTGCAGCTATATTTCTAAAGTGCTCATTCATTACATTTACATCAATATCCGGCTTGGCATTTATTTGTTAACGTTTCTGTTTTATTACTGAAATAGGCACGTCTGTCATTTTTTAAACTAATGTTTTATTGTGTTTTATGGTGTTTTAAAATTTGTTTAAAATAGCCTGATATAAAACTTATTTTTATTACATAGCAACGTCACGATTTCAGAATCTATTCTGATATCGGCCCCGGTACATTCAAATATATTTACGACCGTGAGTCGATTTATATCTTCCCTATTGATACCTTGCAAGTTCATCACAGTAAATGGCAACGCCTTCGTGCACACACTGACTTCTACAAACGTGTGATATTAAGCTATAATTTGGCATTCCTAATGACTCTATTTCTGGGATTCGTGAATTCCTTTTTACTCCACACGACAAGTGAAGTCACACTGCACAATTTTCTGTTACACTTATGCTTATTTTACAGGATTTACACGTGTTAGATTTCTTGTTAGGCGCCATATCAAAATATTCAATGTTTATTTTTATTTTAAAAATAAAAAAATAAAGATTTCGTACATAAAACTATCAAATGAATATGGAATTGAGGAAATGAATCTGCTAATCATAATCACTATCCGACGACGAAGGCACTTTTTTCGGATATCCACGTCCACGGCCACCACGTCCACGTCCACTATAATGAGCAGATCTGCGTCCTCAACCCCGTACGCAACCATGTCCAATGCCACATGTTTTGGCTGCGGATGCCACTTCTTTGACCAATTCTTTGATGCGAAGTTCCACCACCATTTCAGAAGTGGTAAATATTTGTGTTTTGTGTCTTTTCGTGTCCGTGATTTCGGAAATAGCAGATCTTCCTGGATGGTTTCGTCCAAATAGGGTGCCCCCATTTTCACTTTGCGGCATTTCGTCTTCAACGACGCATTCTAAACAACATCCATCTCAGTTGTGTTTATCATAGGAGGACAGTCGGTGATGTGGATGTTTCCAAATCATTGTCCATGAAACTGTTCGAATTTGAAGGGTAGACGCCAGTTAGATGAATGGCTCTTTCACAATTTCCGCCAAGTTGTGGACACTTTTAAAAATGGTCCAAAAACAGTGAGGTCCAATTTTGTGCGTTTAGTGTGGTGACACCACATGAATAGCATTGTCGATACAAAACTGCATCGCTTCGCTCGAAATCTACGATTCATGATTGTCCAACAATAGAGGGATAAATGAGCAGTTGCCTTGAAATGATCCAAGAAACTAATGAATGTTTTCTTTGTCATCCACCTCGAACCATTCTCAGATGCTTGCGAAACGTTCAGTGCACAACGCTAAAAATCTAGATTCATTCAGACACGTGGAAAAATAAAAAATGGTGGTGCCTTTCCTTGACAGACACTGCAACCGCAATTGTAACGCAACTGTAAATAAGCCGGTTTCATCCATGTTTCAAACAATTGTGACTTAAAAATGCACCAAATTCATCATTTGATTCAAGTTTCGGAAGAATCCACATTTTATAGATTTAATGCGTATGCTCGGACTAAGCTCCTAGTTTGGGGCTCACGCAGTGATAAATTTGGGTGGCGTTTAATGAAAGATTGAAGCTAATCGATACCGGCCATCTCGTTTTCGTTCCACTTTACTGGCACGTGCAGGTTGAGTTTTTTGCCAAACCATATGAAGACTGCAAACATTTGATGTCGCCAGCCCGTAAAACATTTGAGCTGACTGCAAAAAATCTTTTATCTAGACAGCTTCTTGTTCTTGTTTGAAGACCTATAATAAAGTATTTAAAACATATGATTAAATAAAAACAATAGATTAACTTTGTTTCTTTGTTTGATTGATGCAATAATTTGCGCTCTTGTGGAAGAATGCAGTGTCAACAATTTTTGATTCACGACTTTTGGTCTAGTACCAACGCGCTTAACTGCATCTCTGCAATTAGTCCGCAATGAATACGTCAAACCAAACTTAAAAGCTGCATTTTGTAATGATTGTCGATTTGTATTGATTTTGATTGTATTATATCAAGAAATTATCGATTTGGTATAATTTGAGCTTGCTAATTGAAATGAAGATTGTAAAATGTATCCTGTTACCTTTAAAGAATCTAATCAGAACGAATTGAAGTATTTTGTTTTTCTGGCTATATATAAAAAATACAATATTTTTATAGTTCTAGTGATAGCAAATTTATCATTAACTAGTCAATTATCTATAGTTTTCTACGATACTTAAACAGTTCAAATTCTTGAAAACATTTTATCGACATATTTCTCAATTATATCTTAACTTTTTCTTTATTGTAGACCCAAAAAATAAATAACAAAATCGTTCATTGTTTGTGGATTTCCAAAAGTCATGAAGCGAAAATTTATACATCTTCTTTGGAAATTTCTTAAATTTAATATAAACGATAATACAAATATGTATGGTTCTTGTTGTTTGTCGCATGATTGTGTGAATTTAAAGCTACTTATTTAACAAGTTTAGATTGTAACGGTCATATTTCCATGCCGTTCCAATTTATATTTCGCGCGCAATTAATTGAGGCAATAGGGAAATATGGTAGGCCGTGGATATTCACGGCGGGCCGTGATAAGATTGTTTTAAAAAAAAAGACGGGCGGCGAGAGTTTTTGGCATTGACGCGCGGGCAGCGCGTCGGCAGTTTTGAATATATCCAGTGATTGTTAACGCAATAGAATAAATTGTGCAAAGTGCAAATAGTCCAAGCACGTGGAGTACGACACCGTACACAACGGAGCGCATAACATCCCAGGCCCTACCCCGGCTCTACGTAATTGGAGAGCGAATTTGTGAAATTAGCTGGCTGCTGATCCTCGAGCCGAGCGTCGAATTTTTCTTGGGTTGCGGAGAACGCGCGAAATTCAAACTGCAGAGCCACCGTTGGAGACCGGACCGTCACGCTGCGTAACAAGTACCATTGCCACGACGGAAACACAGTGTAGCCAGAGGGTTTCTTTCATTTCCAACGACCACCACGTGGGAAGCAAGGAGGAACAAACAGGCCAGATTTTTGTTGTATTTTTGGTTTTACACCGTACTTGTGTGCGTGTGCAATTTACACGTGTTTGTCAATAATTCTTTGTCTAAGAGAATCCTTGTGGATTATTATAAACTTTTGGGTTGATTGGAATCTAAGTCTACACGCAGGAGAATAGTTAGTTAGTTAATTGTTATTATTATTTAATTTTTGTTCGAATAATTATTAATTACCGTACTAGGCTTAAGATATTTATTTGTGTCGTCATCTCGAAGAGCGTGCCATTTCGCCGGTGGTTGGCATACGTTGTTTATTTATTCCGGCAATTTAACAGTGGCCACTGATAACCTCCGGTTTATAATGCTTAAGCTTGAATTCAATTTTCTAGTTTAAATTCGGAGATTTAAGTAATCGATCTAGCCGCTCTACGACTACCTTTATTTAATTGTAATTTTTGTGGCAACCGAATATTTTTGATTTAATTAATAAATTTATATTTATTATTTTCATTTGTGAACGCTTTTAATTTTATTTTGAATTCAATTCCATCTGGGTTTAGTAATTTTCCCTGCGACAAATTCCCAGGGGGCAAAAAAAATAAAGATTACTTGGCGCCTTATAAATTTGAACCGCCCCCCCCCGCGAGCTAGCCTAGCACTGGGAATTGTCAAGCAACTTAAATATTATCAAAATAAAATTAAATTAATACCATCTTAGAAGCGAAAGACGCCATAAGAAATGGCGCCCAAAACGTGGGGCCCTGAAATGTAATTGTTTGTTACTTAATTAAATTTTCGGTGTTGTTAAGTATAATAGTAACTGAATTCAATAATAAATTAATTTATTTTGACGTTTATTAAAAATCAGAAAATGAGTACTGAATAATAATAGTAACAATTAAACTAGTTAGAAATAAATCTGGTACGGTAATGACCTTAAGGAATTCGATTGCTGATAAAATTTCGATTTAGATTTAGTAAGGCTGCGTTAACGTTATTGTTGTCTTTTATCTGGTTCTAGATTTTTATACGAGTTAGGTAATTTAAATTGTTGTGTTCTTTATCATATTTGCTGCTTCTGCTTATTGGTAACTAGTATCTGGGTGTCCCTGTTAGTTGTTGGATTTACGGATATTGCTATGATGAAGGAAAATATGGATCCTAATCATTTACGTGTCCATGAGGTAAATTATGAATTACGGTTACGAGGGTTAGTTAGTCGTTGTGAGGACAGTGCCAAACGCAAGGCTTTGCGGAAATGTTTACAATTGGATCAGGCCAGGGCATTGATGATTATGAATTGGTCGATATCAATTTTGAGGATGAGAAAGCGGAAATAGAGAGTAGTCTTGCTAGTCTGACCGAGGTCTGCGGTGATTTTGATGGAGTTTGTGATAATGTGCTAGCAAGGTTGCGTAGCCGTTTTGTTCATTTAAGAGGCCGTATAAGCAGAATTCCTGCGCGGGAGGAGTTTTCGGACTTCAAAGCTGATTCTCTTATATCAGTGTTAGCTCTGGAAGATGAGGTTGATGAGAAAATTCCAAAAACCACTAGGGTGCCGGAGACTTCGAATAATTCTTTTCCAGTACCATCTATTCCTATTACAGGTGCAGCAGTTGCTAAAACAACTCCAGTCCATAAGTGGGATCTGCATTTTGATGGAAATGAAGATACTTTGTATGACTTTTTAGAAAGAGTTCAGGAAATGCAGGTTTCTAGGAATGTCTCTAAGGACTCGTTGTTTGCTTCTGCAACAGATCTTTTTACCGGTCGAGCTTTGGTGTGGTTTCGAAGTGTTCGAGATTCCATTGAGAGTTGGGATTGTTTAGTGTCCCTGCTCAAGAAGCACTTTCTACCTTACGATGCGGAGGATAGTTTGTGGGAGATGATTCGCTCCCGTAAGCAGGGATCGAACGAAAATATAATATTTTTTGTTTCCGCCATGGAAAGCCTCTTCCGAAGACTAAACAGTCCACCTGGGGTAGAAACGAAAATTAAAATTCTCAAGAAAAACCTGTTACCATTCTACCATCCTCATTTAGCGTTACTTGATTTTTCATCGGTTGAGGAGTTGCGTGAAGCCTGCCGTCGTCTTGAAAGTACGATCCCTCTTCAGAAATCATCGGCTGTTCATAATATTTCCGCCTTAGATAAACGTGCTACAGATCAGGTTATTTGTTGGAACTGCCAACAGAGTGGTCATGTCTCGTTAAATTGTAATGAACGTAGACGGAAATTTTGCTATGGCTGTGGTGAACCTGGTGTGATTCGATCTGCCTGTACGAGGTGTTCGGGAAACGGTCAGGGAAGAGGCTCGGAAGACCTCTCTCCCTTTGGTAAGGCCAAATATGCAGTAAATAAGCAGGAGTGGACTAAATGGGTGGGTATTGTGTCCGATTTTTGTAGAGTCGATTCATCTAAGACCAGGGAGGTCAAGCCGACCTCATTTAATAACGAGATTACGCCCCTTTTGGTCAAAGACTCGAATGACAAGAGGCCCTTTCTGAATATTTCTATATTTAATTTTCCTTGCACTGCTCTGTTAGACTCTGGAGCTAGTTTATCTGTTCTGGGAGGCCCAGGGATGAGTATGATTGAGTCTTTATCTCTAAAAATTCATGAATGTTCTATAAAAGGTGTGGATACAGCTGATGGAGTAACTCAGTCAATCCGTGGTTATGTCTATGTCCCTGTTTGTCTTGATGGGAAGGTGAAGTCGCTGAAGGTTACGGGACTAGACGACCTAACTCAGACTCAACATCATCAGTTAACGGAAATTGTAAGTAAGTACAGTGAACTATCGTGGCAATCAGGAACGAAGCTCGGTAGAACAAACAAAACTGTTCATATAATCGATACTGGTGATAATCTTCCTGTTAAGCAGAGACAATATCCGTTATCTCCATACATGTTGCAACATCTGTACAAGGAGATTGATGAGATGGAAGCATTAGGAGTCATCCAAAAGTCATCTAGTGCATGGTGCTCGCCCATATTGTTTGTCCGGAAGTCCAATGGTGAATTGCGCTTTTGTTTCGATGGCAGGAAACTTAATTCCTTGACGAAGCGGGATGCATATCCTTTACCGCTGGTAGACCATATATTGAACAAATTAAATGGAGCGCAGTTTTTATCTAGCATTGACTTAAAGTCGGCATTTTGGCAGATACCACTCGAGAAGAATTCTTGCGAAAAAACCGCATTCGCTGTACCAGGTAAAGGACTATACGAGTTCGTCGTCATGCCCTTCGGGCTGAATAACGCTCCTCAAACACAGCAACGTCTTATGGACCGAGTGCTTGGTCCTGCCTTGGACCCCTTCTGTTTCGTCTATCTGGACGATGTCATCATAGCCACCCCAGATTTCGACAAACACCTAGAAATACTTACGGAAGTGTTTTTCCGACTGAAGGAAGCCAATTTAACTGTCAATTTGGAGAAATGCGAATTTTGTCGGCCCTCTTTAAATTATCTCGGGTTCGTCGTGGATCGTCTGGGATTGAGAACGGATCCAGCAAAGGTTTCTGCTATGGTGGAATATCCTCAACCCGAGACTGCTACCCAGGTGAAAAGATTTCTCGGAATGTGTTCATGGTATCGTCGGTTTGTCCCTAACTTTTCGACACTGACTGCTCCTATTAGCTCGCTCATTAAGGGTCGGAAGAAAGGCCAGTCAATCACTTGGACCCCTTCGGCTGAAGCTGCGTTTCAGGAGATTAAACAAGCCTTGATTACCACGCCTATTCTCGCTAACCCTAACTTTAATAAACCCTTTATCATACAGTGCGATGCATCTGATGTAGGTCTGGGTTGCGTTCTGGTGCAAGAGAATGATTCCGGCCAGGAAATACCTGTAGCTTACGCTAGCCGCACGTTATCCGAAGCCGAGCGAAAATATACTGTAACAGAGCGAGAATGCCTGGCTGTGTTATTTGGATTAGATAAATTTAGACCTTATGTAGAAGGTGTTCGATTTAAGGTAGTCACGGATCATCATTCGTTATTGTGGCTCCAGAAACTCAAGGATCCCATAGGCAGGTTGTCGAGATGGGCTGTGAAAATTCAGCAGTTCGATATGGAGATCGAGCACCGTAAGGGTCGCTTGAACATCGTCCCGGATGCACTATCAAGGGCACCCATCGAATTGTGTATCATAGATGTTTCTAAAGAGAACCACCTTACAGACCCGTGGTACATGAAAATTCTGAGAGCCGCGGAGCATAACCCAGAAAAATTTCCAGATTGGACAGTCGCTGATGGGAAGCTCTATAAACACGTTGCCAATGAACATGGCTTGCAGACCAATTTTTCGGAATGGAAATTGGTTGTCCCCAAAGATCTGCGACAGGAGGTGGTGAGATCTTGTCACGACGTTCCGACATCGGGACACTTGGGAGTGTACAAGACTCTGAACCGTGTCCGAGATTTGTACTATTGGCCAAGGTTACGTAAGGATGTAAAACGATATGTCAGAGCTTGTCAAATTTGCGGTGCGCAGAAAGATGCGACTACTGGTCGTCCTGGGTATATGGGAAAACCGAAAAATGTTTCGTTTCCATGGCAACTAATAGCTTGTGATATTCTTGGACCACTTCCCCGGTCCTCAAAAGGTTTTGTTTATTTATTGGTAGTGACCGATTGGTTTAGTAAATTTACCTTGATGAAGCCCTTGCGTCAAGCCACCTCAGCGTCTATTGCAGAGTTTCTGGAAAACGATGTGTTCCTCATGTTCGGGGCTCCGCAGATATTGATGTGCGACAATGGGACCGAATTTGCTTCAGACAAATTAAAGGCTCTGGCGAAGCGGTATAAGGTTCGAATTTGGTATAATGCCAAATACCATCCGCAAGTTAATTTTGTTGAACGATATAACCGTACTATTGGTTCTACCATTAGGGCATTTATTAATGATCTCGACCACCGAACCTGGGACAAGGAGATCCACAAGATAGGTTTTGCTCTACGTACCGCCGTTCACGAGGTTACCGGATTTACGCCGGCTTCTTTAAATTTTGGTCGATATGTTCCAGCTAGTGGCGATTATTACGGTAGGGTACGCAACTTGGAGGACATTACATTGGATTCTCATCCAGCTGAATATGCTCGGGAGCTAGATGCTCTTCCCCCCTTATTTCAAGAAGTAAAGAGACGGTTAGGACAAGCCTACGAACGAAACGCTCGTTCATATAACCTTCGTCGACACCCAGTTCCGAATTTTGTAGTAGGGGATCGTGTTTGGTGTCGTAACAAAGTTTTGTCGGATGGAGCTAGGAACTTTGCGGCTAAACTAGCGCCGAAATTTCGATTGTGTTGTATAAAGGAAAAAATAGGTAACCTGGTCTTTACTCTGGAGGATATGGATGGCAAAAATCTTGGAAATTGGCACTCTAAGGATATAAAACCATGGTTTGGGTCGTCGACAGAATCGTCAGGATGAAAAAAAAATAGAAACAAGTTCTATTTTTTTACCAGGAAAGGGGGGCGTGTAACGGTCATATTTCCATGCCGTTCCAATTTATATTTCGCGCGCAATTAATTGAGGCAATAGGGAAATATGGTAGGCCGTGGATATTCACGGCGGGCCGTGATAAGATTGTTTTAAAAAAAAAGACGGGCGGCGAGAGTTTTTGGCATTGACGCGCGGGCAGCGCGTCGGCAGTTTTGAATATATCCAGTGATTGTTAACGCAATAGAATAAATTGTGCAAAGTGCAAATAGTCCAAGCACGTGGAGTACGACACCGTACACAACGGAGCGCATAACATCCCAGGCCCTACCCCGGCTCTACGTAATTGGAGGACGAATTTGTGAAATTAGCTGGCTGCTGATCCTCGAGCCGAGCGTCGAATTTTTCTTGGGTTGCGGAGAACGCGCGAAATTCAAACTGCAGAGCCACCGTTGGAGACCGGACCGTCACGCTGCGTAACAAGTACCATTGCCACGACGGAAACACAGTGTAGCCAGAGGGTTTCTTTCATTTCCAACGACCACCACGTGGGAAGCAAGGAGGAACAAACAGGCCAGATTTTTGTTGTATTTTTGGTTTTACACCGTACTTGTGTGCGTGTGCAATTTACACGTGTTTGTCAATAATTCTTTGTCTAAGAGAATCCTTGTGGATTATTATAAACTTTTGGGTTGATTGGAATCTAAGTCTACACGCAGGAGAATAGTTAGTTAGTTAATTGTTATTATTATTTAATTTTTGTTCGAATAATTATTAATTACCGTACTAGGCTTAAGATATTTATTTGTGTCATCATCTCGAAGAGCGTGCCATTTCGCCGGTGGTTGGCATACGTTGTTTATTTATTCCGGCAATTTAACAGTGGCCACTGATAACCTCCGGTTTATAATGCTTAAGCTTGAATTCAATTTTCTAGTTTAAATTCGGAGATTTAAGTAATCGATCTAGCCGCTCTACGACTACCTTTATTTAATTGTAATTTTTGTGGCAACCGAATATTTTTGATTTAATTAATAAATTTATATTTATTATTTTCATTTGTGAACGCTTTTAATTTTATTTTGAATTCAATTCCATCTGGGTTTAGTAATTTTCCCTGCGACAAATTCCCAGGGGGCAAAAAAAATAAAGATTACTTGGCGCCTTATAAATTTGAACCGCCCCCCCCCCGCGAGCTAGCCTAGCACTGGGAATTGTCAAGCAACTTAAATATTATCAAAATAAAATTAAATTAATACCATCTTAGAAGCAAAAGACGCCATAAGATATAGATTTAATTAATATAGGGATAAATACTATCTATTCTAAATTACCAGAAATCATAGTAGAGGTTGTTTCTAAAAGAATATACAAGTTTTATAGCATCAAGATAGGAAATATCAGTTGCAGTTGCTTCTCCAAACAAAAAAGGCCATAAACTTTCCGCCGAGATATGACACAAAAAACATTTAATTTAAGGGAGTCTGGTTACAATTTTACCATCTTGCGAGGATTATCTGAGCCTCAGATGCGCACATTATAAGTGTTCATAGGTCTTCATATGTTCACTGGTCGCCATGTTTGCTTCTAGCGCCCTATAGCGCATACACGTACTAACAAACTGAACTGTTTGAGTTGATTTTAAATTTTACGTAATAAGTACTAAAAAGAATTAAAACCCCGAAATTCATTTAGAAACTCAATTTCCCATTACTTCCAAGTAATTAGGATGAAATTAGATCTTTTAAATTTTTTGATGAATTCGTTAAGGTAAATCACTAAAATTAAATTAAATTACATAAAAATGAAGTTTAAAAAAAAATAATGTTTTATAACGGCCTTTGTAAGCTTGACTTTATTGTGTTGATTTATACTTAATAAGAACTTAGAATCATCTTAACTTAAGCAAAAATAAACTGCAATGTAATTTATAGAATTCAGAAAAGCTTCTGGTAATTCAAAACCCGAAAAAAATATCTACTGGTATACATTAACAGAAATAAAAATATTATTCATTAGATACAGAAAATTAGTTAGCTTTATTAGATATTTTTCAACGTTTTCGTTGTAATATTAAAAAATAATTATTATTTAAGATCGTTTTTTTAAAATGCTTTAAGCAAACGAACATGGTGTTTAAGGATTCAAACTTTTTCGGTTAAACTGTTCTTCTTTAAGCAGCTAGTACTTAACTTTTCCATCAAGCAATTATTTTTAAATACTAGATTGTAGAGGCTTTTACTTCGTAATACATTGTTTAATAATTCCAATGAAATACTTTGTAAGTATCATACAAAAAAATATTCTCTTGGCTGCAGTTTTGACAAGTATAGTTAGTCATCAACATTTCATTATACCATTATACACTGTGTTCGATGCTCACCATTCGTATCTCTGTTATTAGAAGAGATAGAGCAACGGTTAAATAAGGAATGTTTTGCAGAAAACAGTACTCATAACAAATCCTATTTCAAATTTACCTTAACTCGTTTCAATTTTAAGATATTTAAAAAAAACAAAAATTGCCAATTTTAATTTTCCTCAATAACTCGATAACGCCTAACGCGACCTCTATTAAACCTTTACATTATTCACTTTTTTAAGACAAATTTTTTGGTGTAAACAGAAAGCCCCGATTCGCATTTGTTTCTAGGTTATTAGCGCTATCTTTTGTATTTCTTATGGTGGCCATATTGGATTTTAGGTTTATTAGATAGTGCTTAAAAAGTGTATTTCAACGATGTATAATATGTCTAAAAAATTTTTAGTTACAAGCAAAATTTTAATAAAAACGTAAATTAATCTTAATTTTGAAATTAGGCTATGCAATTTAAGACCAATGACAAATGAAAGTGAAACTACATTCTAGGTAATAATGTAAAATAAAGAAACGATACTGACATTTAATTTCATTATTAACAAAAATACAGGTTGTTCAATAAAATTAGTATGCCATGGAATTAAACATCAGTGTAAAACAATGAAACAAAACACTAACCTGTCAAAGTACAGTTAGCGCTGCAGAGATAAGTTAATTTAAACCCTGTATCTACTTGTAGTTAGTGATAAGTAATTATTTATTTTTAAGTATTACGATTTATAAGTATTAATATTGGCACATATATATTCAAACGAAGAAACAGTTGATATGTTGGACGACGTATATTTCAAAGCAAATAGAAACTCTGAAAGCAATTTACAGAACTTTGGAAGCTTCGACAAAAACGAGCTAACTATGAAGTTAATGATACTGATACACGTCGAAATAATATTTTGCAGAACGTTACGAACAATTCCGGCACATCAGTTCATCGCGTAGCTTGAGAAAAAAGGATTTCAAAATCTACTGTTCGCAGAACCTTGAAGAGAAGCAAGTATCACCCCTACAAACCAACAAATGTACAAGGTTTAATTGATAATGACCGAAGATTGCAGTTTAGCAGGTGGTACCTTCAAAAATTCAAAGATGACGCTAATTTTCCTAGGAATATACTATGGACAGATGAAACACGATTTACCAATTGTGGAGTATTCAGTAGGAATTATTATCATCATTGGTCTACTGAAAATCCACATTTGGTAAATCAAAGATGATTTCAAGTTCGATTTGGTTTTAATGTCTAATGTTGTTTAATTGGTTTGAAATTTTGTTTATATTTTTATTTTGTTTTTGTTCTTTTCTCTTCTTTTCGTTTTAGATAGTCACTTAATAGGTCCTTTCATCTTTGATTGCAATTTAACTGGTAACAGATATTTGTAGCTACTACAAACAATAAACAAATGAGATAATGCCTGGTTTGAGACAAATTATTAATCCCAAAGACATGCAAAACATCTGGTTCCAGCAAGATGGTTGCCCGGTCCACAACACTCGTAACGTGCAACATTTGTTGAAAGTAAACTTTAATGAAAGAGTGATTTCAAATAATGGACCAATGCAATGGCCTGCAAGATCACCCGACCTTACACCCCATTGACTTTTATTAATGGGGTACCACTAAAAACGAAGTGTTCAGTTTTGAACCACCAGAAACTCGGGAAAATTTTAAACAAAGAGTAATAAATGTGCTATGATTAGTAAACGGAAACACACTACGTAAAATTTGTAATTCTTATAGAACAAGATGTCAAAAGTGTGTGGAACCGAATGGTCGTCATATTGAACAATTTCTTTAAGAGAATATGACATTTAAGTACTTCTTGTTTCTATAATTTCACTTTTAACTGTCATATTTAAGATTAATTTACGTTTTATTAATATTTTGCTTGTAACTAAAAATTTTTCGGGCATGTTATACATCGTTGAAAAGCACTTTTTAAGCACTATCTAACAAACTCAAAATCCAATATGTCCACCATAAGAAAAACAAAAGATAGCGCTAATAAACTGGAAAAAATGCGAATCGGGGGATTCTGTTTACACCAAAATTTTTTTCTGAAAAAAGTGTCGGAATAATGTTAATAGCAGTCGCGTTAGGCATTATCGAGTTATTGAGGAAAATTAAAATTGCCAAATTTTGTTTTTTTCAAAATGTCTTAAAATTGAAAAAAGTTAAGTAAAATTTGAAATAGGATTTGTTATGGGCACTGTTTTCTGCAAAATATTCCCCATTTAACCGTTGCTCTATCTCTTCTAATAACAGAGATGCCAATGGTGAGCATCGAAATTGGGACACCCTGTATAACATTATAATCTCTTAAATAAGGAAGAAAACAATCGTTTCTTCTGGTCGTTTATTATGGAAATATCTGGTTTACTTTTAAGTTTGAAAAGTTCTAAGACTTCTAGTAAATACACCTTTAAGACTACAAGAACATATTAGCGCATATAATAATAATACCATCTCGTGAGGATTATCCGAGCCCCAGATGCGCACATTATTAATATCACAGGTCTTTTCACAGGTTCTCTAGCGCATGCTAACAGAACCATTTGCGTTGATGTAATAATTATTATTTTAATTTTAACGTAATAACTACTATAAAGTATTAAATCCCCGATATTCATTTAGAAACACACTGTGTTATATTAGTTATAAAAAATTCCATCATTCAAAAAATTGTTTAGCTAAGCTATTTGTTTATTTATTTGTTTATAATTTTACTTATAATCATTCAAAGTAAATCTTACTTTAAAACGACATTAAATACGTGACAATTCTGTTTCCTCTTCTAACTTTAATTCAGTTCAAATCATATAATAATTATTAAATTGATAACCAAACTTCTACTAATAAATTTAATGGAGTTTATGTAGCAATTACTTTGACAAGAGGTTTTACATTTTTCTTTGGACCTTATATTCACGATAAACGAATGAGCTTTCAATATTCGAATGTAATTACTTGCGCAAAATCCTCCTTATACATCCATGTAATCTAATCTAAACTACACAATTTTAAGACGCGAAGCGCGCAACTTTATCTATAAACTGCATGAAAGGAAATTCGTCAGGCCCGATTTGAGGCATTATGTTATAAATTCCGCTCGTTCCGGATGAAATATGCTTACAGCATATACGACAAGCCGATTACATAGGCGAGTACATGACAACGGAACATGATATTAAAGATGCCGATTACGGTTATTACTTGATATCGAGATCCAATGGCGTATCGATCAGTCCCTTGTAAGTGATACATTTGTGAATTAAGAAGTCAACAGGTATACATTTACACTGCAGCTTGTAATTTAGAGCCGAGGTCCGGATACGAAATATTATTTATTTATGTAATACGCAGCCTGCATATTTCAGAGTTAGGAAATGTATGTAGGTGTAATTATGCCGGAGGCGTCTTATTAATAAATCAGAAAGACCATTACGTTGTTTATACATCTTGAATGTTTGTGCTTAACATTTCACAGATTTATATTCCGTACTTCTACAACAATTGTATTACACGTTATATGAAGAACGAACAATGATTGTTTATATCATAAAATTATTAAAATTAAAAACTATATAAATCAAAAAATAAAATTATAAGTTTATCAAAAAACCTTGAAGTCTGAATTTAGTGTATAATGGGTATTTTCTATTTCTACTCATGTCAATTTATATAATATATTTGAACTAACATAAAAATCTCTAAAAGGTCATATCTTCTCCTAGAAAATAAAATACAAATTGAGCAGGCTTTTATAAAAAAAAGAAAAAAATGCTGCAAATGGAAATAAAAAAAATAAACTCGCTAGAGCAAGCATAGCTTTCCTATTTAATGTAGTAAAGATTATTGGACATTATTTTGGAAAAAAATATTAGATTAGTCCATTTTATGTAAATCCTGTACAGTTTACAAAAATGAATTTTCGTATATTGTACGATGATGAAGACTTAAACAACACAGGAAATATTTAAAACATGGTTCAAAATATTTGAAAGAAGACAAGTTTTGCAAAATGTCTAATAGCAGAACGATGAAGTAGAAAAAAGGATGGTTTCAAGTTTTTACAATGTAACAAATGCATGTGTACAATGATAAATAAATTAATCTCAACATAAGATGATTTCGAGATTTCAACTACTGCAAAAACAAGTGACAGAAAGATGAAGCAAAATTTCAGCTGCTTCATTTTTCTGTCACTTGTTTTTTCAGCAGTTGAAATCTTGAAATCATCTTATGTTGAGATTCTTTCATTAAAAATACCCTCCTCCGATTCTGACTTGCAGTAAGTACCATAAAAATTATGGAAAATCATTAGGGCTTCGACAAAACAATTTGGCAGTTCGCGCTAACATAAGTCTTTTGTACCTCGTTAAGAATCGAAAATATGATTTTAGCTGGATAGTTACCATTTCTTGAGAATATTTCGCCTTAATTGAAGACTAAGATATGGAATCAAATTCCACACTATCTCTTAAAGTAGAACATCTTTCAAAAATTCATTATGGAGTTAGAAGAGATGAATTGCTCGTTTAAACTGAATTATGAATCACTGATAAATAAAACACGAACGAATAAACACCAATGTAACCTGCTAAAACTGCAGAAATCGTTCAAGTAAATGTTTCTACAAATAACAACGAGTCGCCAAGAAAAGGAAACAAAACCCAAATCAAATAAGCCACAAAAAACACATTCACTGGATCGGAAAATACAGAGGGATAAGGATAATAAAAACAATAAATAAACAGTTCAATCGACAACTTGAAAAACAACCGACACTGTGCACGAATGGAAAACGGTATAATCAAGGAAAAAACGAAGAAGCGATGTAATCCTGGGAACGGGGAATATTGAACAACTTTTAGCAGCCCCAAGATTATCATACTACTTTATAGGATGGGCAAATCCAAACACAACCGACCAAGATGTACAACAGTAATATATGTCCTATTAGTTACCTAAAAGTAACAAAACTCAGCATTCAAAATGAAACAGAATTAGCATTTAAAATAGAATTCGAAAAGACATACGAAGAAAAGTTTATAGATGCAAGTAACTGGCCAACGAATGTAAAAATTCAAAAATATTCGTTTTTGCAGAACGCAAGACACTAACACCGACGTAAGTAAACTAGATTTATATAACGGATATATACCTTTAATTAATCTTAATGTACGATTAATAAACAATCCTCTTAATACAAGGCAAATGTTACACAACCCGAAGAGTGCCAACTATTAGGAATTGCCGAACATTGGCAATCTGAGAGTAATATCAAGAGAATCGCAATCAAACATTTTAAATTAGTGGCATCATATTCTAGGGCAATCTTTAACAATCATACTATTACCTATGGAGGAGCTGCTATATATGCGCTTAATGGATTTGACTGTATAGAAAGACGTTTAAAAGTGGCCACTTGTGGATCATTACAGTGTGCAGCGATAAAATGGGCCAACAGACAAGTTTGTGCAGTAGTGTACCGTGCACCTCGACAAGAAACAATCTGCGACTTCTTTATTAAATTTGAAAGATTACTGGAAAAACTACTATCCGAAAATGTAACGTATTATATTGTCGGGGACTTTAATATCGATCTTAATAGTAAAACACAGGAATTTAATATCTTTTAACGCAACAGTAACTATTAATAAAGCAACACAGATAACATATAGCACTCAAACTAAAGGGTGTCTCAAAATGAACTTGCATTTTAATTTATTAATAAAACATATTATATTATTGGAAAAGTACGAATGTTTTTATTTTAATATAAGGTACAAATATTGAGGTTATGTGTGGAACATAATATCCGATAAATGAGGGCCTCGACCTTGTTTGCAAAAGGTAATTCTTTTGACAAAATGTTCCATTACATTTTGGCATAATTGCAGATTAATTTCATTAATGGTGCATCTAATTTCTTTCTTGAGCTTCGGAATGTTCTGTGGATCATTGGCATACATTTTGACCTTGGAACTTTGTCTGTAATAACTGCATTGTTTCGTTTGCAGTATGGCAGGTTGCACCTTCTTGTTGAAAGAATATGGCTTCCAAGTCCATGCCGTTTAATTAATTCCATAAAAAGTTGGTTATCATATCACGATAACGAACATCATTGACAGTAACCGCATTTCCCGCAGCATTCTCTAAAAGTACGGCCCAATCACTCCTCCAACCCAAAATCGGCACCAAACATAGTGGATGCATGGGAAGCTATTGGATCACTTGAGGATTTTCGGTCTCCCAAATTCGACGGTTTTGTTTATTCACGTAGCCAGTACGGTGAAACTGCGCCTCATGGCTGAAGATGATTTCCTTCAAAAAATCACCATCGATTTGTTATTATTATTTATTTATCGATTTGTTGTTGCTCCTCTATCCAATTGGCGAATTTACGGCGCTGCACATAGTCTGCTGTCAATTGCTGGTTGCAGGTTTTGTGTCAATTGGATCTTGTAGGCATGAAAATGCAGATCTTTAGTCAAAATTCGCTGCACAGACATTCAGCAACACTCGCACTCACTGCGGCTTTGTTTTCAATCGACTGACAGGTACGATATTGATGTAAGGCATGAGGTCAAGCGTTGTCATGGAGAAACACCACTGGACAATCTTCCTCTCTGGCGGTTCTGGATCGCACGTTTCAATTTTCTTAATGTGTCGCAATATCTGTCGGAGTTTACTGTTGTGCCATGAGGCAAAAAGTTGATCAAAAGCATGACCTTCCCCTCCCAAAATACGGTTGCTATGACTTTCCCAGCAGACTGTGTTTGTTTAAACTTCTTCGGTTTCGCCGAAGTTAAGTGACGCTATTCACATGATTGCTGCTTGGTTTCGGAGGTAAAGTGATACACCCATGTTTCGTCGCCTGTAACAATGGAATTCAAGAATTATTCCTTGTTGTCTCCACATTGTTGCAGAAACTGTCGGGAACACTCGCGGTACCCACCGTGCATACATACATACTTTGTGATAGCCTAATTTTTCGGTTAAAATCTTATGAATTGTAGTTTTGGAAGTCTCAGAAATACGGAAAGCATGTTTGTTAATGGTGATCTTCCGATATTCAAGAAATATTCTCCCAACTTTTTCGACAATTCCATCTGAAACTGAAGGCCTTCCGCTCCTGTCTTGATCGTGAAATTCCGTGCGGCCTTCACTGAATTCTCTGCACCATTTGCGAACATGTTGAACAGATATGCAATTTTCATCATAAACTTCGATCAACTGACGATGAATGCCAATAGGTGAAATCCGTTTTGCACTTAAAAAACGTATCACAGCGCGAATTTCGCATCTGGCGGTAACAGCAATAGGGAGCTCCATCTTCGAAGGCTGCTAGGCCGGCATTGAGCGATGTAGCGTGGCGGGAGAGGTGGGAATAGAGAGAGGGAGATTTGACAGTGTAAGACAGTGTTTTACATTTCTCCCAACACGTCGCATTATTTCTCAGCAGCTTAGGGAACCTTATTTTACGAAACTTCCTCGTTTATAAGTGATGTTGATAGGTCTTGGGCAATTTTTATGGACTTGGTAAATGTAGCATTAAACGCAAAATGTTCAAAAGTTAGCACATCCAATAAATATAAAAAGCGAAAATATAGCAAAAATCTTGTTAATGTCATGTATGTTTATTATTATTATTTTTATTAATTAAATGTGTTGTAAAGCTTAATTATTGATGAAAGTAAAGCTTTATGTACTACATTCTTTCTCATCTAAACAAATGTATGTAGACTGCAAGTTTTGCACAGTGCTAGGACAAAAAGTTTTTGTAGAGAAATTCTAATGCTTACCATTTCTTGGGGTTAAATATGATATAAACATAAGCCGGGTGCATATTTATTTGACACAATAAGTTTCATAAGCACAGGTCAGTAGTTCGTCATTTGCAAATAAAGAATAACGAAGACATTCTATAAGATACTAATATCGCTCATTAGTTGTAGTTGTTCATTTGTAAGTTTTTATTTAGAAAACAAACTGTACTTTAAACGCATTCTCACGAAAACATTTTTCAAAATTTAAATCAATTTTTTATATTATAATATGAGCGCCATCCTAAAAGTAGTATCCACTTAGCATTATAGAAAAGTAGTATATATTAATAAATATTAACGTCTTATTTCTAAAGAACATACCTTAAAATAATTATCTACATTGTCACTTGGCAATACCTTCACTCACTTCTTTATCTTTCCTGACACAAAGTCCTTGAGTTTTGTAAACAGGTGGTAATCTGAAGTAAGTAAGTCTGGGCTATAGGGTGGATGGTTGAAAGTTTTCCATTTGAATTGTTGCACAACTTGTGTTTTCTGGTATGAGGCGTTTCATTATTGTGGAGGAGAATAGCGCCATTCTGGCAACAGACCTCGTCGTCCGAATAATATGCATCTAGATTGATAGTATCTTTATGAATCATGTAGTCAATGAGCAGTACACCTCACCGATCCCAAAATATAGATGCCATGACTTTCCGGGTTGACATTGCCATCTCTTTGGGTTTGTTTGGTGAATATTCATTATGCATATTATGCTGTATAGTAAAGCCGCATTTCGTCACCAGTGACTGCGCGAGTCAAGGAAAAATCTCTTTCAAGAGAGTAACATTCCAAAAACGTTAGTGCCTTTGTGTTCATCGATATGCATGCAGTCCTGAACGTTTACCATCATGTTTATATAATGACACCAGCGCCGAACAGACGACTCAATGTTATGGATGAGTCTCCATACATATCCCTCAATTGACGATAAATATGGCAAGGTCGTACATTTCTTACGTTGAGAAATCTAATCACAGTTCCAACTTCACAACTGGCGAAGTTCTTTATTTTCTAGAACATAACAAACGTTCACATAAAGAGCATAGCCAATACCAGTAAGACCTAACTTTACACACAGTTAAATACAACTAAACATGTTAGCACATATCCGGTGGCTAACTTTCGTCAGCGCAATGCACGGTGCAAATGAATAATACTCTCCGAATATCCCTTGTATAACTAGAACCATACTCATTGATGATTAAAAAAATAAAGACTCAATGTTTCATACAATTTTTGCAACATACAAAATTTCTGTAGTTTCCGTGCAGAGGTTCTATTAGAAAGCCAGTTTTAAGATTATTTGCCAGCTGAATAGGCAAAATCTTTTTTTATGTAGTGGATGAGCTAATAAATTATAAAAAAAGATTTATTTTACTTTGCCTTTCGTTGAGGCAACTAACCTGAAAGAACTCTTATCTAAAGACCATACCTTAGATATTAATATTATTTTAAGCACCACTTAGTTGCACAACTGCTATCTGACCGTATTGTATATTAATATTTAAGAGCCTAATCATGCGCGATTAGAGGCCTATCTAATCTTATCTGATAACCATTCACATAGGTTACCTTTTACTTATGTATTGATTATAAACTTTCAAAAACAAATCGACTGCACTTATGACAAAAGTAACGAACTAACCTACAAGAATCAAGTTATACAATTACAAGCAAGTACACCCATCTATAAAATGATTTGCTGCCTTTTACCTGACTGATCGGCAATCCTTTTCTACAACCCCTTCACTGTAACTTCACGTAACCTTCTAGTCACAGAAACATCAGCCCTTGGATTGGTAACAAAAATTAGATATCCCCAAAATTAAATAAATTCTTTCCTGTTCGAATCCACGAAGATAATTCCCATAGAAGAAAGACTATCTCTTTCCAAAAATTTAGAATCAATAAATAAACACATTCAACTATTACAATTTTGAAGAAATGACTAATGTTTATCCTAATCAAACATTGTAATGACCTAAAGTTACGTAAAAAATAAATAATATTAAGAAACTTATAATAGACGACTGAACATTTTATACTATAGGTCTATTTGTTATGTGCTCAAAATGTGTATCTAGGGAATAAAAATAATTTGTGAAGAAAGTTTTACTGTTTTATTATAAGTTTCTCATCTACTTTCGAAATTTTCTTCAAGAGAGGTTTTTTTAGCAAAATAGTAACCAATTTTTACATTAAAAATATCACCACATATTCTGTATTACTATTTCTCTACTATCCTTCTCGTCTTTTATTTATAAAGCATTTTGTGTTGAAAATACGCTATTTTAACTATTTTGGGTTTTATATAAATTATATTTATCATCTTTACACTAGTTTAAAGATTATATGAAGTTTTAATAATTTTAATAATAATGAAATAGTTGAGTACATAGTGCTTTAAAACAAAAACTTTAGTTAACAATTATGTAATCTTAAATTGTTGAATGTATTAATGTATCAATATTTTATATCTATATTTTTAATATGACTGATGAAGCTGATACTTAGTAACCTAAAGAAATATAGGCAAACTATATTTTTATAATATTTTACAGCATCAAACCATGATGATTATAAAAATTAACAAGAGGAGTCAACATATGTCCCACCAATAAACATCATATGTGATATGCTTCGAAAGCAGAAGCGAAAATGATGAAAACGGTAGAGAAAACTGTGGAAAAGATAATCTTGAAAGAAATCAGTATGGGCCGGTTGGATTCAGGAAATTAAGAATACAGATTTATCTAGGATAATATTACGATATTATAATAGAATTAATAAAAGAAATGATATATTAAGTGAGGGATCTAATGGTAGTGCTTTTCCAAAACTGGATAAACAATTTTAACCTGAAAATAATTTTAAGCCTGAAAATGTAAGGAGTTGGCTAGATCTTATTTAGCACAATATCAGGTTGAAGAATAAGTTTCGCTGCCGTTACGCTAAATCTGACACTAATAAATTGTGTGTAGGGTACAAGGTAGAAAAATTGATGATTCCCAAGAACTCTACGGCCCAGAGTTGCTGTCTTCTAGTGGATCAAAGTGGTGATACACGTACTCCTATTTGGAACCTCTGGCACAAGAACAGGTCGAAACTCAAATGGCAATGGAGGAAATTCAAAGCGATGAGTATTTAATAAGTAAACCTGATTGCAAATGCGCTCCAGCTATAGAGATACCATGGAAATTACTCACCTATGATCCGCAAGTTAAACAAAAGAAAAGGCCGTGTTCCGAACCAACACCTCAAATAGAGGAAAGCGTACAACATGGTCTATCAACTTTATGATTGAAACAATTAACTGTAGAGGCGATAGACGAGGCTAAATTGCGTGAGTTCACAGAAAATTCATTCGATGATACTTTTGGTGATGAAAACTTAATGATTCATTTAAGCTTTATCGGCCATGATTATATAAAATACAAATAAACTGAAATATACAAAATTGAAGGAAAAACATACATTTAATTTTAACAGCATGCCGAAGGGCGGAGTTCACACTTGTAGATGATCTTCCACTCAAACCCATAACCTCTCTTCCGCTGATTCGCAGTTCATCAGCTTTGGATACATATATTAGCTTTTAAATGCTTATTTTCTCTTTATTTTGGCGATTTAATACAGCTTTGTCATTTTGACGTTTGATTCTCAGAATATCAAATATCCACGCTTACCTCTACGTAAAGCAAAATCAAATTTAGTGTACGAACATTCGTGTGAGAGACCTAACGAGCCATACATCAATACATTAATACTATTCTTAATATTGTGAACCTATGGACGCGTGTCCTTCACATATGACACCTTGGAATGCAATTGTATTACCTAAAAATTGTAGTATACGCAAAACAGTATAAACCAGAAAAATGCGATCCAATGGAAACAAATAATTTTAGTAGTAAACCTGCTAAAGATTTTGATACATCTAACATCACTAACAAACATAAGAAAGTTCAGAAAACCTTAGCTATGCATGGATTGTTATCTCAACCATTTATATCTGTAAATAAACATCTTGCAATTACAAGTCTGATCTTACTGGTTTATTGATTTTGCTTTACATGTTCATTCAAAAAAATAATAACAATTAATATAAATTTACAAACTACTTAACAAATTACCAAACCAAACCAGACACGAAGCAATCAGTTATCAGCCTGTCTTCAACTGTTCATCAAATACGGCCCCGCCTAGTATCAGCCAGGTACAAATAATTACGATGTTGATAGAATCTTGTAAAAAGGAAATGTTGCCTATTAGAGAAGGAATAGATAAATTGCGTTATAGAATACGCGAACTTAATATACCCGATGTGTCGAGATTCTATGAAATAGCACAAGAGCCCGGACATGCGTATTCAGGATATATACCCTCATTTAGTAGTCCGCAAATGCCTTATTTTACATTACCGTATTATCTATATTTGACTTCGTACCAATTTCCGCGAAACTATGAAGTGTTATCGGAGAAAAAGAACCGCTCTAAGAAATCTAGGTCACCGAAAACAAACGATCCAGCAATTTAACATCTTCAAGTGCTGACCATAGTGATTTAGATTCGCCAGTTTTGGAATATTGTGTATGCAAAGAATCTACGGACATTAATAACTACTCTCCGAAGAAGCCCAGGCCATCTAAAATTCCTAAACCTATCAAGAAGTAGCATTCAGAAATTTCAAAAACGGAAATGATCGTAAATAAGACTAGTAGGAGTATAAATACGAGAGAGTGTGGTATTAAGGTTTCAGAATTGTATAATGGTGTAAAGGAAAGATGCTCTAGTAATGTAATTGAAAAGAATGTGGTGCTTATAGTTCCTCCAAGAGATGATCGAGAATATAGATTTACATGCCTAACAAATTTACTAAAGCGACCTCTACATTTTATTCAGTTGTATTAAACTGAAATAAAGAAAAAATGTTTCATACCTAATATAACTCAAATCAACCATAATATCAATTTACAATTTTTTTAAATAAATTTTATCTACTTGACCCAAAATTTTCGAATATTTTTAGATTTAAAATAAAATTATATATTAAAATGCCTCTAGCATATTTTTCCCTTTGCATTTCCGGAGCCGATCCCGGCCGCACTACCGGAATACATAGAAGGGCCAGATAATGGTGAAATTTTATTGCGGAATTTTGTCATGCCATTGTAATCTTAAACAGTTCTAGAGATTTATATGAGTTATAAAGTTGCCTTTTGGCGGATTATTTAGTGTTATCAGTTTTGGGGGGGATTTCAGGAAGCCCGACCGCCGGTAGATAGTTGGCGGGGCGCGTCTGAAAAGTTATTCGCGAGGGCCACAAGTTCCTACACCCTCTAGGAGAACCGATCCACAACCTTTGATTAAGGGCATAGGGACTAATCTTTTACGGTCTGAACTAGTTTCGGGAGAGGGGCAATTATTTACGAGACTAATAAGGTCTCTAGCGCCTTCGTTAATTATAAATGAAGGCGCGTTGATAAATTGATGATAGCCAGACTTAACGATATCTGCAAAACATACTTAATTATGCATTAATGTTTCAGAGTACCTTATTTACAAAATTGAAAATCATACCGTAATAGAACACGTTGAAGGTTAGTATATGAGGAAGGCATTATCTTACTTCCAGTTCCACGCGCACCCAAACAAAACGTAATTAACAAGAAACTTCTCGTGGAGAAAGTGACAATCGCTCATAATCTCGAAAACGTACATAACTGTAGTTAACAGCAATACGAAACTCCGACATCACACCATCGTCCCCGTCTTCACATAATATAATTACGACTTAATCTCCGCGCGGCGAAAATACGCCTTATTATTTCGCGCAGATCTCTTTCCGAGATATCATAATTGCTGGTGTTAATAAGGGCAGAAGTTCTGTTTAAGTTTTAAGGCCGGACCACTTTTTCATAATAACGGGCGCGAGTGGCTTCCTTTGTTGCCGAAATTAGGTGGCGGGCTATTACAGGAGGAAGGCCCCTTTTCTTCGGGACGAGTGCGTAATGAGTTTTTTTTTTCCTTCTGCGGGGACATTGTGTTCCGTATTTACATTTTAATTAAGTTGGCCCTTTCAAAGGGAATTGTTGAGGAGGCGGACCTCGATACTTTAATACCGTGACAATGTTGTCGCCGCAATTATTCATGACTGTTTAGGATTACGTGATGGAAATTATTTAAACATCAAGCGCTTTAGGTAAATGTTGACTGCCATTTAGGACTTCATTGTTATGTATATATTTATTTAACGACATTAACAAAATACGATACATAATTACGCGATTGTATGTGCAAGCAATGAATTGACATTTTATTATCCATTTATCTTATTTATTTCAATTAATAATTTCTAAGCAAATAGTAGTAAGTTTATAGAACTTCTTATTAGTACCAATTCTTCTATAATGTGTGGGCTTAAATATAAATGTTATTTAACAATATCCACATTTTGTGTATAATTATAGGTTAGATATATAAGTTTATTAAACACAAAACCCAAACTGTGTAAGCAGAATTTCATCAACTTCTATTATCTTTATTATTTTAACAGCCTTTTCTGATTAGAATTCAAAGCGTACGGCTGCTCAAGTTCACTTTTCTTCTCATTGTTAGTACTGACATTCAAATTTTGTAAGGTTTGTTATGATCAATACGACATTTTAAAAAGCTCTATAGAAAGAAAGCTACTACCATCAGATTAATTCAAATCGCCAAAAAATAGCAAATAACACAATCGAAAAATTTATATTTCAAAAACTTTCATCGGCGCCCAAAATATGATAGCAATTGCTTCGGCTATTTGCTTTTCTATATACACATATGTTCAATTATCAATATACAAAAAGATGGAAACAAATTAAAGCAGCACCACAGTAACAATAGGATTGAATTCAATATATATAGGAAACCCACCAACGTAAATTCCACCATTCCCTTTAACTCTAATCACCCTTTGTCGCACAAATTAGCTGCTTACCAATTTTCAATTCCATTATCATCTAACAATCAAGCCACAGAACTAAATAACATTTTAGAAATAGCCAAAATTAATGGATTTACAGTCAAGTTAATTCAAAATTTAATTAATAAAAAACGTTATCAGAACACTATGACCTACATTTATCCTAGACTTCCAAATTCAAATAAAGATCCATTCATCACATTAACTTATTATGGTAAAACTTCAGAAGAAATTGCTCACATTCTTGAAAACAAAATCATCAAATCGCGTTTAGACCTGCTTGCAAACTATCAAATTTATTGTTCAATTCAAAAGATAAAATCAACCCCGTAAAGACATCAGGTGTGTATGAAATTCCATGTTCCGAGTGCAATAGTGTGTATGTAGGACAAACGGGCCGCAGTTTTGAAAAACGATACGCTGAACATTTCCGCGCATTCCGGCTAAATCAAAATTCCAGTTCTTTTTCCAATCACGCGTTAGAATGTAAACATTCATTCCCCGAAATTAATAATCTTAAAATTTTACATGAATGTTCAAAAGGCACAAAGCTTAATCTCCTGAAATCATTAACCTGTTAAACGAGCAAACCGATTTAGTACACACACAGCTTTTCAAAATTTTATAATCTCCGTAATCTTAATCTTTTGCACCTGTTCGCCGTAAATTGTTTTGCTCCCCTCACTCAATTGTCAAAATCTATTTAAATGTAATTTTTTCGTTAATTTTTTCACTTGATAATGACCGTCAAAAGTCGAAACTTAAGTCGTACACATTGTAATATATTTATATATTATAATAAATTATAGTGGTTAAAAACATAGTAAGTGTTTCATTCAGTGTTCATTATGAATTACCACATAGTAACGATCGCAACCATCATTATGATTAAATTAAAGCAGTTTTCTCTGTTAGACCTTTATTAATTCTGGTTGTGCAAAACTCATTTTAAGCTCGATTTCTGCAAAAAAATCTCTTATTATTTTATTTTACTACCCTAAATGCATTTGCGCAGTATCTATATATACTATCTACATATACAGTATTTTATTATACTTGAATACTAATTTTATTGTATGGCAATTATTCTATTTTATCAAAAACATTTGAATTGATAAAGATCTAAATCTTGGTAAACCAATAATCGTTTATCAAAAAGCCCTAAATGAAACAGTCTGGTGTCCTCAAAACTCGATGTTTAGATATTTGAAGATAAAATGGTTAAATTGATTGATTGAGTTACGTGAAGATCAAATTAATTTGACAAATAAAGCACTAATAATCTTTCTTCACACTGTGTAATTAAAATGGTTAGACTTTTCCGATTTCTTGATCTTACGTACCTCCGTAATTATGACCATTATTGCAAAATGTGTTGTTTGTTTACCATACTAAACCACAAAGATAAAGAAATTTCAAAGGGAGAAGTCGGGACTGTTGATTTTTAGATCTTTGATGGTAAAATGGTTTCATAGTTTCCCTTTCAAACTAATTTAAAAGTAAAGGATAAACCCACTTATACACATTTATTGAAAAAATCTAATACAAGTAAGTCTTTACAATTGAAAAAAATGAATGAGGAAATAAAGAACAGTTTGAAGACAAAGTCGAGTAAAATTAAATGGCAAGAATTACCTTTACGTGAACGCTGTTGGAAAAATTTAAGGCCCTTAGGTTGAGATACTTGAATGAAGAAATTTACACAAAGAATATTTATTTATTTATTAGTTATTTATTGATTCTTTTTAAGACTTACTTTAAAAATATAATTCAAAATCCATAAAACAGTTAAAAAACTATACAAATAATTTCGTCAGAAAGCTAAAAGGCGGATATCACTCTTGAAGAATGTTCTTCCACTCTAATGTGTAGGCCCTCTCCTTCACTGTGTAGATGTAGATGAACTCAGTTTTAGATCCATATATTAAAGCGAAAATTGTTTATTTTTTCTGATAAAGAGGTAAATTAAGAAAATATTGTCACATTGACATTGTCAAAAAAAAAAGACGATGTTAAGTTATTTAACAAAGATCAGGATCTTTGTTAAATAACGCTTTTAAGGCTTATCATGAAGATTGCCGGCGATAAGTATTAGGTAAACCCGTTGCATATTATTATTAAGAGTATTAGTAATTGTCAAAAAATTTAGTAATAGCCGATTTTGGTTGCAGAGAGGCGTGACTCACAGAATGTGTAGTCCAAAAGTCGACTTGTTTCATTTGGTAGCGTCCAACAACAATATAATTGCATGCGACATATCAAAGTACTTTTAGGACAACACTATGTTAAGGTGCTCGCATTTTGACTGTATTTAATGGGCACCAATTTCACAGATTACCTTTTAGAAACAAACAAGGTGGTTAAACTGGATAATGGAGAGTAGTAGATTTGATACATTTGATAATTCGTAGCCGGTGTTAAAAATATATGAGAGGACCTTTCGCACAATATTTTCTATTTGTCACTTGAGTATTTTGACCCTACCAATTTGCGAATGAACGATGAACCATCCTTCCAGTTCCACAATATATTAAATGAGGCACCTATTGTAGTAATTGAAAACCTTACGTTTCAAATGTTACTTTTTTCAATGTTCATTTACAAAACTATAAAAACAAATTATATATATACTACGTCTTAAAATAATTTGTTTCTTGAGATCATTTATCTGAATCTGAATAAGCAGTGTAACAATTAATGTAGTGATGTCATGAGAGTTTGAGTCAAAAGCCTTTAAAGGTTCTCAGAATGTGGCAGTTAGAATGCTCAAATTTGGTTCAAAAATGCAATCATCCTGATTACGAATAATGTTAAAGAGCATCATTTTGAGACTACGTGAAACGAGCGTGAGTTGAAGATTGCGTGAACCTGGGGTTGGTTGTCGTTTGCAAACGAAATGTCTGTCGAGTTACATATTGGAATAAATTTTGTAAGCACATTGAATACAATATAATATATTACTGTATAGTATATGGCAACAACAGCAACAATAAGAAATGTTGAAATTAAGATCTTTGAAGATAAAATGGCTACACGCTTCCGATTGATTGATCCATCTTATTTATCACTGTGATTATGCCAATTATTCTACAATTTGTCATTTGTTTACCATAATAAATCACACATTTTTCTCCAAAAATCTTGAAAGAAACAAGTCTAATATATTCAGAACTGATTATGTTTAGATATTAAAAAATAAATTTAAATTAATTGTTTCCAATAGTTTTTTTGTGTTTTGTAGCTTTGTGGTCATGTCACATGATTTAAGGCTAAGCTTGTGGATTTTACTTACTATTTTTCCAATTTCTTAAGTCTTTCATGTACTATTTCTGATGTAATTTCTTAGATATTCTCTAAAATCTAAGTATTACACATACATTTATAGTCATTCACATTGTTAATTTCTTTTGTCTTATATTATGACAAGTCTATGAGTTCCAATGAAATTCGAGGAGAAATTTTGAAAACTTTTCCACTGTAATATATTTCGAGTTTTGCACAACAATGCCATCCTATTAAGCGATAATATATAATACATAAAAACTCATCCATATCGATATGCACAAGATACAATCACGCTAATGTATGTTAATATTTATTGAATTGCTCTGTTATCATTAATTGCTAACGCAATTTGCATTAGTCCCAAAGATCGAATTTTCCATCGTATATATTTTCCTACAATTATTTCCTCTAAAGGACAACTGTATCAGTATATTGATAACAAAGCCGTTAATATTGATTTCTATATTTACAAAGTAAATTCGGCGGTCTATAAGAACATATCGCAAAATATAAATTAAGTTTTGGAGTTATTTTGAAATGCTTTGCAATTTATAAACTATGAAGATTAACCTTAAGTTTTAAAATGTCTTATTAGGTGAAGATATTTTTGGAATGAGTTACCAGAAGCCTATAATTCGAAATTATAAAATAGCTCTATGAATTGCGATTATTGATTATTGATTATTGTGTCTATTAATTAATTTAAATATTATGATTAAGAAAATAAATCTGTGGTGATATATGTATTAATGTTTAAGCTGCTTTAAAATCATTTACTTTTGCTATCATTGCTTCTTTCGTTATTCTGTTTCTCATGCTTTTAAAATTTTAGTTTAGTTGTTTTCTTCCTTTTTATGGTCTTCAAACCCTTTATAGAATGCCATGTCTTAGTATCACGGAGGCAATGCACACCATCCACTCTGTAGCAATGGAAACTTGAATAGACCTACTTCCCCTGCACGAACAAATCTGAAAAAAGGTGCCAACCAAATTTGATTTTATATCGCGCTTTGAATTATTTATTAACAATCGCCAAGATAGCCTGAACCGAATAGAAAACCTAAAACATAACTCTGTAATCTGGTATACCGATACATCAAAAACTGAAGCCGGCTCCGGCATATAAGAGCATATAAGGGCCTAATTACAGGGAATTAGTTTGTCTGGTACAAGAGCCATCAGACTTACTGGCTAAAACAAAAGCCTAAAGATATTCCCAGGTTTCTATGAAATAGGACTACAGTGGGATACATTTCTGTTTGTTCTCAGATAGCCAAGCTGGCCTTAATAACCTTAAAGGGTACAGCTTTAATTCTAAAACTACTTGGAACGATAAAAAAACTCTGAACCAATGACCAAGGGCAACAAGCTCTCTCTAATGCGGGTACCAGCAGATGGAATAGGCGACGAACTTGCCGATATACTTGCCATAATCGAACATAAACCTAATTTATGTGGTAATATTTGAGAGATGTGGTGTATTTATGTCTATGCTTGGTATATTCTCAATGACTATCGATACATTTTAATAAATCTTTATCAAACCGGTGTTTTACTTTATTATACTTGGCTATAAATTTATTTCGTGATAGAATCCCGTTGACGTTTGCTAATAATAATTACGTTGTCTTACTATCACTGCTTATTAACACCATTCACATCGGTTTTTATAGTCAACACCTAGTTCTCACCATACACATGTTGCAAAAATCAATATCTGAAAGTACCAGAGTTCGATAATTGCTGCTAAAGTTGTTGTACTGTTGTTCATCATATTGCAAAAATGACTTAAATCGCATATTTGATTTCATTTGGGTTTTTATTTTTATGAACGAGCTTGGGGAATGAAACAATAATTTCTTCTCTTTTTATAAGTATGGTGCATATTTCTTTTTGATTGCAATTAGTTAACACATTATGAATTGAGTTTTAACATATCATTCGTTTATGTTTTTGTTAATTAATTTCAGATTATGGTAAAGTTCAATGTATTGCAAGTTTATTGCTTTTATTATTTAATATTAAGTCTGTGTTTTATAAGAATTAAATTATCTGCATTGATATCTGGGCCCAAATTTTCATAGTTCTTTAAATTCTTATTTTTCTAACCTGAATATTTTGTTTAAATTGATTTTTCTTCCAAAATATGTGCGAAAAATACTTCTAGTAGCCTTAGATGTTTATTCCTTTTTTAATCTTGAAGTTTCTGATTACTGTTATATAAACCATGTAATTATTTTTTTTTTCAAAACAGAAATTGAGATGGTCGACTATTTTGTATTTATTTTTAATATATACATTTTTTGTCTTTTTTAGACCATCAATATATCTATATTATTTAACCCCATTTATCTATGATTCTATGCAATATCTGTTCAAGATTTCACATACAAAATGTCTCATGTATAAAAGATGGGATAAGCTATAAGATTCAATTTCTATGATCTTTTTGCCAATAAGCTCAACCAAAATAATTTTTTTTATAAATTTGATTATTTACTATATAGGAAGCATATTTGTAGAATACGTTCTGGGTTAAAATTTGAAAGTTCAATGTTTTAAAGTTAAACCTAAATCAAAACAGTACTAAGGAATTACAGTATGACGTATCGTAAAGTATACTTTATGTGAGTTATAAATTTAAATTATCATTTATTGAATAAGGTAGATAAAAATTTTTATCACAAAGTAATGGCTTTAAGCATCAATTATTCTTTTTTGTTTTCCTAAACATAAATATAAGTACTCAATTAGAAATATAACTCGTTTGCTTTTCAATGTAATTCATATATCATTTATTATATTCTTCACCATATATTTTCTGATAGCCACTAGTATCTATATTTTGAGAAGCACACATATTATTTTAAAGTCTCTTGTTTTCTTCAACTTCGATTAAGTACCAAATTTACTGACATAATATTTATTAAATTTTAGACTCGACTAATATTTTGCATCATATAAACTTTCCTACAATTAGTTTCTATGGAGTACGAATACTAAAGTGCATTAATTGGCACTGAAGCAAGTATTTTGTTATCTATGGTAAATATACCTGTATCGAAAAAAATAAATCGTTGCTTTATCTTTTTATAGCGATTTAAAATTATATGCATAATTAATTCTTTGCTCCTAGAAAATAGTTGTTCCTGTCTTCCAAACAGCTCATATGTTTTACGTAACTGTATCGTAAACTTTATATTTTTTAAATCTCGAAATATATTTCAAAAGTCTAAGAATTCTCAAGCTATATTAATTTTTTGATCTATGACTATAAGCAACTTCAATGGACAACTGTAACATAATTAAAGATCCTAATTCAGTTTGATCATTCTATAAGCACTAACGAGGGTTTTACTAGCTACTGAGGTACAGTTCAACTTACAAAATTTGGAAATCGCCGATCTAGGCATTAATCTTTCAAAAGCTTGGTTGTGATGAAAGCGATTGCTTCGATCTGTTGAAACAATAGTTTAAGATACCCTGTTATGATTATAAGACAAAATTCTATTTCAATAATTATGTCATATAAACCACGAACTTTAAAGGGATGAAAGAAATATATGTACGTTTTATGTGTATTTTACGTTATGTGTATTTTACGTGTGCTTGTTTAAACTAATTCTTCTCAAATATGAACATTTAAATTTAAAAGAATTTAAGAGTAATTTAAATTTATTTTAGAGTCATCTGAGAGCAATTGTTGCGATTTAATCTTTCTTAAAAAATAATCTTCATATTCTCCTTCAAATTCCATGCCAGTTGATGTTATTTTTTTAAAAACTAATTTTTACAATAGCCATCTACTCTGCGAGGACAATATAATAAATACATGTAATTTTATAGCAATATTAATCCTTGGATTGTATTTTCACTCCTTTGGATCATTTGATAACGAAATTATAAGAAAGCCATACGACATCGTTTGCTGAAATTAGTAATCGATCATTTCAAATACAATTGTGCAATTAACGTTATTTATAGCACAAATCAATACCCAATTATACAACCCAATACGGGGGGGAAATAAATTTAAATTAGTCATACTTCCACGGTGAATGTAACGATTTAATCAGTCAATAATTAGTATAGTATATTTCAAAGCTTAAAGTAATAAATGCCGCTGAAAAGAACTTTCATTCCACCTGCCTACAAGTTAAATGTTTGGAAACGAATTGCTCGTGTTTCTAATTAGGGAATTAGAATCAACGTAACCAATTAATTCTATCAGCGAACAATTCAGCAATTATGTTCAGCGTTTCTGTAATATCCAAATATCGATTTATACAAACTGTTTAAATCTGTATATAAGAAACAATGTATTTGTATTATTTATCATTAATTAAAATATTATAATTATTTTCTTTGAATGTGTTATAATCTATACGGTGTTTAAATGTTGTGTAATTAAGTATTATCATGATTTGAAAAATTTAATTTTAAAATGCATTCAGGCAATAAATTTACTGTGTGGTATTATCATTTAATATACCTGATAGTTCAATGGAAATAATTAACGATTTTTGTGGGTTACGTGAAGATAAACTTGATTAATTTAATAAAGAACTAAAAACCTTTCATCGCAATTTTATTTAAATTCACAGATATATATTCCGGACACAAAGTGACCATTATCAATGTTTTAATAGGTATTTATTTATTTAAGGTTTTTAGTGCTTTATTAATTAATTAACGATTTATTATAGAATCAAGTATGCACTATACCACGCATAAAATTATGCTAATAAGGGAAATTATTGTTAACAACCCTAGTAGGAACATATTCTACATGCAACCTAATAAGTTTCCAAATAAAAAATTTAATTCCTTCAATGAAAATAAACAATAAATAAAGAATTGATAAACTTGGTTCGTTTCACTGATTTAACTCAAGTGTTTATCAATTGTTTACCTATTATTTCATAACGTTTCACCAAGAAATAAATGGGAAAATTATTCAAGAAAAATAAAAGATTAATTTTGTGATTTTTATTCTTTTTAAACAATTAAGATCAAATTAGTGAAAAAATATATAAATAAGCACATTAATAATAAATTAAATAAATAATAATATATCCAAGTACATAACAAAAAATAATAATACAGTTACAAATGATTGTACATTCGTCAAGCAAATAGAAAATTTAAACGATACTCATACTTTAATATCAGATTATGAATGATGAATTAGTCAATTTTCCAAAAGGCAAAGAGGAGGTCTTTCTGTCTTCTGGTTAAGTATTAATTTTAATTTGATTAAATAAATAATAATCGTATCTTTTTTATTGTGGCATTTGTACAAACGCATTATTTGCTAAAAATAATTTTAATCACGAGTCAGAGTAAAACAAAATCCCTTTTGCTATATTAATCTCTGTTGGATCTGTTTGTAGCTCGTGTTTGTAATTTTCATCTGTTTCTTTTTTTTAATTTCCAAGGAAACAAAAACATCCTTTGCAACTTCCCATCTCTCTTTTATTCAGAGTCATTAATGTAAATACTTAATGTTTACCTATTGTTCCCCACGAGTCCATTAGCTTTAATTATTTCGTACATATTTTACAATTCTCGTCTTGATGTTGATAAAGGGTAACGCTACAGAATAAAATGGATTATATATTATTCGAAAAAAATATATATTATACACATAATTTAAATTATATTATAAATAAATGGACAATTAAACAACTGTTCATGCATATGTTATAAATACATAATTTATACCTAAAACTACAGTACTGAAACGGTTATTAAATGCGCATTAAGATAAATAAATAGGAGTTTAAAATAAATTTTCACTTTTAATATTTTTAGAAATGTTCGACTATTTTCAACAGAAGCTAATAAATAATAATAATAATAATACATATAACGCATAATAAAGAAACAAATAATATAAGAAAATGAGGAAAATAATAAGATACAATTCAAATGAGTGTCGAAACACTCTGTTCTTTCATTGTATCTTAAGTACATAAAAACTTTGGAATAAATACTCAAAGTAATATTATTATTGAGAACCTATAATAGTGGAATATAAATTAAACACTAAAAATATATATTAAAAAAATAAATTATTAAGTTGTACATTGTTGAGAAGAAAGCATATTAAATCTAGCTTTTTGAAAGTGTGCTTGATTGTATCTTTGCAATGAACACAATTTAAAAACTTAGCAATTATCTTTCAAACAGGGCTGTTTTATGTGCTGGAGGTGTTAATTAATCGCGATTCCTTACAACAATATTATAACATGACAATATTTTAGCTTTTCAAATAAATATAATGGTTCTCTGAAAGTGACAATGTCATAAAACAAACAGTAACTTTGCAAAATACGACGATTATTCAAATTAAGCCATTTTAAATCACATATGTTATGCGAGATTCTCTCATATTTTCTGATTCCAAATATTAGTCTTAAACAAGAATTTTACATCCTCTGAATTTTTTATTTTGTTTGCGTATCCAAGCATGGATGTATTAAGGATGAGCAAAAAGTAAATTACGATAGTACAGTTGCCTCACAGAGAAGGACTTTTGTTTGTTTAGTGATGAATTATATATTGTGATAAATCAGTCGTAAGCTACCATATGCATTCTTTATGCATTTAGGTTCAAATCCATGATACCTACTATGTTGTCTACTATAAACCCTAGATTTCTAGCGCTAGTACTACTAGGGATAAACTATTTATTTAATGATGGTTTTAAAAATATTAATTAATTGGGAGCATGTTTTTTGTCTAAATAGAAGATACTGGGACTTTAAGGGATTTAAGTGAGACTTAGATTCTTCGTATTTTAAATTTTTATGATTATGATTTCTAGTGCATCGTAAACATGTTTTGGTTGAAAAGACAAGTACAATTGCGTATCAACTGCATACATATGATATTTACAATGACGTAGGTGCGTCACAATTTTTGAAGTGTATGGTAAACATAACAAAAGCCTAAAATTTGCAAATATTGAACCTAGTTTGATCACCTGTTTCCGATCCGTTAAATAATTTTGAAGTAAATTGATATCGAATTGGTCGAGCCCAATGTAGTGAAGTATAGATCTCAGAACTTTATGATCTAGGGTGTTCAAGGCTTTACTATAGTCTAAAAGTATTAGAGCAGTAACTAGGTCTTCATCAGTTGTTTTCAATATATCATCCATCACATTAAGAAGTGCTGTAGTGCAACTATGACCTTGTCTAAAATCGGACTGAAATTTAGGAAAAATATTATATTTTGATAAATGATTCTACTGATTATTCATAATAATTTCTAAAACTTTAGAGAGTTCAGAGAGAATACTAATGGGTCTTAGATGACATAACTCGATTGGATATTAATTTTAGGTAGGGGAATAATTAAAGACTTCTTCCAAGCAGTTGGAAATATGCTTTCTAATAAGCAGATGTTAATTATATTTGTAATAAATGGTAATAGAAGTAGACAACATATTGTAATAATATGTATATCTAGTCCATCAGTTTCTTGGGCTTTAGATTTAATATTGTTAATAATTTTGTTAATATCTGTACTCTCGACAAGTGAAAATTTAAACCGTGAAGAAAATTCAGTATTTTTTGTGTTATTTTTATAATAATCTCTAGTGTCGCTATTAAAACTTGATAATGGTATTGAATTTAGAAAATAATCGTTAATAGTATTTGGGTCTTCAACTGTTGTCGGAATTTTATTGAAGTTATCATTATCTGGTGCGATATTTAATGATTTTAGTTCTCACCATAAAGTTTTAGGATTTTCAGGATGTATTTTGTGTTGAATATATGCCTTCTTTTTATTTTTTATTGCAATATTAGTGTAATTGCAAATCAATTTATAATCATTCTAATTATATAGATTTCTTGTTTTGTTAAACTTAGCTCTGGCTTTATTCACTATTGTTGGTTTTAGCTAGAGAAGCAGTTGTTTCAAATTAATTTATTTTGTAATCTTAGTAAGACTTACTGTTGTAGATTCACGAAATGTTTTCGTATTTTTAAATGTATTATTCAATTTTCTACAACGAACTAAAGGATTTTAATACATTTTATTTTTCGAATTGTTCGTTAGTAAAGGCTTCGCCATCTATTATTAATTTTTCCCTCTTAATTATGACATTTAGATGTTTAGATTTTGCTGATGCAAGATGCTTACGTAAAATTTTATTTTTAAAACGATCTTCTGAAGATCATGAGTGATACGTCCTTTTGAGAATACTTTTTTCTTGCTTATATTTGATATGAATTGCAACAATACTGGGTTGTTACTGTTTTTTCCTACTCGGTAGATATTATTAATTTCTTCTCTTCTTATATTTAATTATGTAAATGATTTAATTTTTCTAAAGTTGATTCCAATAATGGATCCTCTGTATTTTTTGCCTAAAATAATAATATTATTTTTCTTCCTTTCCTATTCAAGCGTAATGACTTTAGTCTTTATTTCTGTATTTTTAGATTTAACAGTTGTTACTGCTGCTGTTAGTTTTTCTAACTCCTTTTTGGATAACATTAATATTTTAGTTAATGTATTGCAATAAACGTAATAATCTCACCAAGTTTAGTCAATAAATAACGGGTAGTTCAGGAAAATAACACCAGTAAAACTAAGAGCACATAACAAACGTTCAGCTTGATCAGAATCAATTGACAGAGTAATGTTTTATTTTGCTATTATCCGCTCCTTTATTTCTAGCTTTTTTTGATCAATTTAATAAATTGTTAATTATTAATTGATACTCTTGACCTACCTTAATTCATTTCATGTTAACCAGGCTCACTCTTTACACAACCAAATAAATTTCATAAATGTATTGCCCCTGCGTACTCCGAACCTTCGGCAATACAAAGCCTAGCGTTATTCTGACCTATTTTATTAAATCTTAAATTAACATAAGACAGTTGCACGGCAAGCCAATTTACAGAGTATTATTGTAAGTCAAGGATACGCCAGATTCATGCATTATTTGTAGATCTTGTAGCCGAAAATTAATCAGAAATTGTTTGATAATAGTTCCAGATTTAGTATTATATCTTGATAAAAAGTTATATTATGAGTTAGGAAGTTTTAAACATTAATATTATTATTAAAAAACATTTAAAAATTGACAGGGCAAACAAAAAGATTGATACTATACAATAACAATAATTTAAGTTATTAAAAACATTGTAAAACATGAAGAAGAAAAATGTGTAGATAGTAACTCGTTAGCTAAAATAATTAAAAATCTAATTGATACTTGTTGCACTAATCTTTTGATGGAACTATATGCAAATTAGGTGAAGAAAAATACTTGTTATGTTCCAAGTTGTTGAACATAATTATGATTTATCTTCACTTAATTTAATTAAACATCATCATAAAGTTCTTTAAAATATCCTAAGAAAATAACTTATTTTAAACAACGGATATTGATAGGCTTAAAATAATTGTAAATTATAAATATATTAAAATGTTATCAGTACCTCAAAATAAATTAATAATTTACTTTTAAAAAACAATAATAATTGATCAATTCATCATAATTATGGGCAAAATTTTCCACACAATTGGAGGCTACCTACTCAACTAACATATTTATTTGAGTATTTATTTCTGATCGTATTATTAATAATAATAAATTACAGAATTCATAATATTTTTAAATTAAATTTATTTTTGTTGTTTGAAGAATGAGCTAAAATATATTTGTTTATTTGTTGGGGTTTCTATTAATTGTTCGTCTATTTCTCTATTTGGTATTGGGGTCTGCAATTTCTGTTTCATTTAATTTTCGTTATTCAGTAAGCCTTCAAAGTATTATTTGCTGTTTTCACTCTGCATCAATTGTTTTGAAAGTGTCTTAAAATTTGACTAGACTGCACTAACACGCAAATGTGCTTTTTCGATTAGCGAAATTGCTCTTCGCCTTAACCGAAACCAATCCAATAAGTGGATTAGAAAGAGTCAGGAACAGTCAGAGTCAGAAGAAAAAACGGGGACAAATAAGGACAAATGAATACTCTCAAGATGCTAAAACAACGTTGGGACAACACCTTAGGCTGCAGATAGGCCAAGGAAGCAATACGCTCACCTAATCTGAAAACAGCTGAATATTATTTGCGACTATCCCGGGGGAATCTGCGTCTTATCACAGGTATCCTTACGGGTCACTGTCAGCTAAGGAACACTTGTTTAATATGGGACTGGTGGAAACCCCCATATGTAGAGCATGTGAATAAGAGGACGAGACAGTGGAACATGTGTTAACCACCTGCCCGGCTCTCGCCCCCACCTTAGAGAGTCCATGCTAGGGGAGCTCTGGCCACCTTGGGTGGCTAAATGACTGATAAAACAACGCAGGGCTGTCCCAGTCAGGGGGACACAACGGGCCTAGTGAGGCCTAAGTGCTCTGGTCAATGATTTGATCGCCCTTGGCAATCCAGATCCAGAAGGACAAATTAAGTTTAAGACCGTCATCTTTGACGCATGCCAATAAAAGATTGTTTTTTAGTACCAGATCAATTGCAGATATATTGTTAATCAACGAATATAATCCGTAACCCTTCAAATGGTTTACTGCAGATACAGATAGTAAGAAGTGCTATAACTTATATAGTATTTAGTCTGAGACAATATGAACGCCCGGTAATATGTGGATGAGGTGATAAAACCCCATTTTCTTCTCAAATAAAGCCCTTTTAAACTTTGTTTGTATAATAGGGACTTTAAAAAGTGTTTTATTGGTGAATGTTGATGTATAATGAAGTAGAAGCCTCCACCGTTAACAGTTTTATCAACAATTGTGAAGCTTATAAGGCAAAAAAGTACGTTAAACTACAATTAAAGGTAAAAAAAGCATCCCATATTCTTTTGTTTTTTCGTCAGTTGGAAGACCCATTTTTTGCAGAAGATAATATGATAATGTTAATAACTTACCATGGTCACCTCAATCTCTCACCTATTGAGCATATATGGGACATTGTGGGGAAACGACTAAGGAACGATTTAATTGTTGTTTACTATACTAAAATTTTCAACAATTTTTTTTTATATTAAGCTGGTTGGACACCACATGCAAAAAAATAAAAGGGTGTCCCAAAATTAACACTAAATTTGAATTAAGTTTAGTCTTAATTTTCTGATACATATGCACTCTTTTGTGGAAATTTTCCATGATTATTCTTCATAAATGTGGCTGAATTTCGTTCATGCAGAGTTTAATTTCGACCGGGAAATATTTCATGCAGTAATATGTCTCAGAGACTATATGGCATGCTGCACCATCATGTTGAAAAGACTTGTTAACCACATCAATATGATCCAATTTCGACAGAAAGAACTGTGTTATTATGTCGCAATATCTAGCACCAGTTTGCTTGTAGGATATGAAATTGGTATTTGGAAGCAGCAATAGAAGAGTAAAAGAAAAAATCTGTTGGCGCAAGGTTTTCAACCCTACAACCTTATTAAAAGCGGTCGAAGAGTTATATTATGGAGATACTTATCAAATTATTGCACCAGATTTACCAAATTACGTCGGAAACACTACAACTAAAGGTCTTTCTTTATCAGGCAGAAATTTAGCTGTAGATATTTATAATTGGATACTAACAGTTTTTGGGCCAGAAGCTATTGTCACTTTCATAATTTCAAAGACTATAACAAAATAGAAACAGCGGAAAAGGTTTTGGAAATTAATTAGCAAAGGAGAACCTGACAATAGTATGATTATTCGAGCTGCAAAAGGAGAAGATATTCAACCAGATTTATTGGAATAGCACAGTGTATTTTATTGAACATAAAATAAATTTTGATTTATCTAAAAAATATGGTCAAAGGATGGCCAAAATTTGCACTAAACAGTGAGACGTTGTAGCTGCACTTATTTTTTGACAATAACATTTGGGTTCTCCGAACCCCAAACACAGCAATTAACAAAGATTAACGATTAACAAAGCCATCAAGGTGATATTTCCTTCATCGCGTAGGATGTTCGAAAAATTAGCATTCGCTTGATATTTTCAATAATCTCTTTTCCTGGGCATGGCCATTAGGCTTTATTTGTTGTGTTAATTTAATTTTCTAAGCATGTGAGTATGCGCTGTGGACAGCTTCTTGAAATTTTTGTTGTTTGCAAATATACCAGAAATATATTCTTAAAAATACTAAAAATGTTAATTCGTTTGAATATGCATCAGAAAATGTTCCTAAATAATCCAAGCTAATAAAATAATACAATAAAATGTCACTTTACCAACGAGTTTTTCTTAATGCAGAATAGTTTGGACATGCAAAGCTTGAAGTTCATTTTTACCACTATATTACAATTTTCCACTCAGAACTTTTATACGCAGATTTTTGACCAAAAAAATAATTTAAACATTAATTATTGTCCCTGTCAACAACGGCCATGAACCGGTTTCGATCTATGTTTGGATCTCATCAGTGTAGCGGGTTGAAGACAGGGAAACGAGTTTTACTTTGGAGTATTTAACTCTCCGAATAAACCGTCAATCAAGAGTTTACATAAAGATGCCATCTATTGTCCAAGAGCTGCACTATAACCTTGTTTGGGTAAAAGTTTGACAATTCTTTTAAGGGCGTTCGACAATAATAGTATAAGCTGTAAGAAATTTGTTGTTGTAGGCTTAAACCGGTGTTAATTATTAGAAAGGTATGATTTAGATGTCCATACCACGTGATCACTAATTAATGAATCTAACATTTTAGGAATAAATGACTGTATAAAGAGTAAGTAAAGAGTAAATAAAACTACTTTCGATTTTTTTTTATACCACTGCATAATAGCCCCACGTAGGCCATATTTAAATATAGGGGTCTTATAAAATTTCTTCCAAACGATTTTTAAAGATCTATTCATAGAAAACAAATTAGTTGTATATTCTTAAACATATTCAACATTTAATATTTACTATTTAGTATTTAACATTTTGTTATTTCATTTGGAAGTTAGCCCATAGAGAAAAAACTATACAAAAGATTAGAAATAACAAATAAACAAACAAATAAATTATGTACTTATTTTAATTTCCTTAACAAACAACTTAAAATCCTTTTGAGTCTAATCAGATAAAAATAACATTTAATTAAGCATTGTAGAACTTTACACTATAGAATTAAACTCAGAAAAGATTTAATTATTTATCTAAAGAAATTGAACACAATTGCTAATTAGGAACAGCCGCTGCCAATTGAGGACGAACTGAAGCGTTTGTCCGTGAAAAGAAAATCGCCGCTCATTTCCAACGGCAGTCATTTAGCGGTACTTCTTGACCGTCGGTCATTGCAGCAGCACTCCGGAAGTAAATAAAGCACATCCAGTGCACATAAAAGACTCTTACGGCGCATAAAGGCCACTTTATTTCTCCTTTTTGTTGGCGCGGTGCTTTCCCCTCGTTGCAGCCTTACAAAAACGCCAACACTATCATCGAATACTAATACCTAAGAGTATTATAAACTTCCTTTTAACGTGGCATTTCCTATGGTAATTGCCAGGGACGGAGTGGAGATACGGTTGTACGAGCGGGAAATTGCTCGCATTGATGATGGAAATTATTGGCATTCGTAATGGTTATTGTATTCGTATTTCATATCAAACAGCCACGGTTTTATTTACCGTATTTTACCTAACTATGCATTTATTGTATTTTATTAGATTTGCCCAAATGGAGGTTTCCATGTTACATACAATTCTATCAAATAATGTGATTGGAATATAAAATTATATTTGCACAACCTGGACAATATTTGTACTGGCGCCGGTGCCTAATTATTTATTAATAAATGCAGCGTTTTGATCAAATGCACGTATGCGGCAACCACATGCGATAATTTTGTGCGCTCTGGCAAATATTCACCAACTCTCTGAATGTTGGCGGTCGTGGGAATTATCTGTCCGTTAATTGATTTACAACACTCTCAGAATACAATGGAGACAATGCACTACATGCCAAATACTGGACGTTCCTCGAATAATTGGAATTCCCAATGCATTGATACGTCGACAGATAATATTTATAACGTAAAGTTAATTATAAGTAATATACATATTTTATAAGCTATAAACATTTTATATTTTATATAAAACAGCAATCATTGCAACGCATGTAACCTAATAATAGTAACTCTGATTCAAGCTCACATAAACCTCGAGAATTGTAGCATTGCAACTTCATTTTCGTACAAAGTAACTTCCATTCAACTATTTTCCAAGCAATAAGGACAAAGTTAGACGTCTAGTTCTAATAGTGATTGGCCATCGGTCACGAAACCCTTCAGACATGCTATTTACCTATTTATAAACTTGTTACTTTAAAGGATTAATCCACTACTGTAAAGTGTCATTAATTATGACCAAATTGCTAATAAAACCTAATGTAACTACAAATCAGCACCTTTTATCTTAATTATTCCTTCTTTCAAAATAATTACTTTAACACTGAAACGTATATTAATATCAAAATATGAAATAATATGTATGTTATTAAACTTAAATAAAAATTCAACATATGAGATTTATTTTAATCCTCTTAAACAAATATATTTAAAAAATAAATGCATTAAATTAAGTCAAATTAAATTAACTGTCTTCTTAATTCATTAAAGATTACAACCAAACAAATAAACATATTATTTTATTTATGATACATGTAGTCATTAAATCTTTTTATAATTAAAATAACCTCTTTACACTCTGAACAATAATGTTCATAAATATTATTGTTAAGGCAGCGTCAAAGGTTACCGAAGATATTATATGAAATAATTTACATAGTACATCAAATTAGGAAGCGAATTAAAGATAATTTATAATAAACAACTGACAAAACTTTTAAAAAAATGTTCCTATTATTTTACTTTCTGTTTACTACTTTTTTAATTACTTCCTTTAGACTTTAGGAATAAAATGTCAATTTGTTATAAAATCGTTGTAATTTGTCATTGTTCATTTTTTTAAATTTATAAAATAATATCAAATTAAATAGGAAGTAAAGTATTTTTCAGTTTTCTATTAACACATAAACAATAATATTAAAAATTGAAGTCTTTTAAAAATGGTTGCTTCCTTTTTCTAAGTTGATACAAATGGCACAAAACACCTATCAAAAGATATTTAAAAATGTGTAAAAAATAATTTTTTTTAAATTTCTAAAAAATGACTATTATAAAAATAAAAGTCCTAAAGTAAAAACAAAAATGCAGTGGGTCATATTTCGTTTACAATAAAATACTATTAAAGAAAATATTAAAAGAAGAAAAGGGAGAAGGGTGAAAAGGACTTATAGAACAGCTGAAGATATTTTGAAAAGAAAGTGAAGCGTAAATGTGAAGAAAATGATAGGGGGGAAGAAGGAAGGGTGAAAGGTTTTATTGGAATGGTGAGGAAATAGAAAGAGTAAAATTTTCAAATACTTGCGGGTAGTTTTCACACAAAATGGGAGGTGGCAGGAGCACATGAAGTATGCGACGAAGAAGGTGAAGGCATCGGCTGGAAGTCTGTGGAAAGAATGGGACAGGAGAATAAAAGATTCAATGGTGGCGAGCGAGATATGGAAAGTATACCTGAGGTAAAATCTAATATATGGAGCAGAAGTGTGGAGTTTCAGCATGAAAGAGAGTATGAAGTATGAAGAGAGTACAAACATGGTGGATGAAGAGAATGTTAGGGCTTAAGAAAAGTACGCCATGGTTTGTAGTATATCAAGAGATGTAGTGTATGGGTAGATATAGGGGAAAAAAATGGGCAAAGTATGAGAGAAAAGTTAGAATAAATGGACAGAAAGAAATTATAAATGGGATACTAAATGATACGGACAAGACGGATAAAGTGGTGACTCAGTAGGAAAAGGGTAGATGTGATATGTAGAAAAAAGTGGGCTGGTCCAACGAAGCAGTATAAGAAATGGCAGAAAGGGGTAAAATATTTAAAAGTGTAGTAGAGTTAACCCTGAGGGATGTGTAAAACAGAAAAGATGGACGAAAATAGACAAAAGAAAATACAATCCAAAGTATAAACAAATAGCAGAAGAGGCATTCCGTATTTTGTATTTGTTGTAAGAACACACAAATGTACAAATCGAATTTAATTTATCATTTCACCTTATGTTCCTTAATAACAATAAAAGAAATAACTTTCAAAATAAAAGCTTCTTAAACTATTTCTATTTGATTGAAAACTAAACACTTAAAAATAAGACAAATTGCTTAATTTGTATATTGAATACAAAAATATCACTTGAGGAAAGAACATTGGATTTTCATGAAACATTTTATTTTATGTAGTCTTAACAGATAAGAATAATAATGAGAATTTATTGGTCGTTCTCTTTGTTAACAACAATATAAGATAATTCAAAAATACATCAAAACTAATAATAATTTTACAAACTATGAGATATAGTAGTAAAAAATATTATAGTTAACAAATAGCATATACACATAATTAAAATTTGAGCTAAAAATTCATCTTTATGCTTTTAAATCTTAAACGCAATTAATTAATTCATTGATGATGATAATTACTTAATTTGAAATGCGTTTTTGGTAAATATTTTTGAAGTATTGCAAACAAGTAGTATATTTATTTTCTTGTAAAATAAATTTTAAACGAATTATTTTGAAATTCAAGACCACAAATTATCACTCACGTTGAAGAAAGAAAGAAAGAAATTCTTTAAACTGGAGCTTTAAAAAGATGCAGCAACGCTGTTACAAATTGCATACCATACTTTTTCTTAAGAAAATGTAAAAATGTCTTCTTCTTTTGAATATTTTTGAAATTAACTAATTTATATCTTTAACATAGTAAGTACTTTCTTACTAAAACAACAATAAAAGGTAATGTAAGTAAACTTATGTGTGCTGCAAAAGTAGAAAGAATAATCTATGCAAGTAATGGGTCTTCCAGTCGGAACTTCTGATCTTTGAGTGTTGAAAGCGGTCATATTGTTGAAGCTACATCTGTCAAATTGGCTGTCATTTATTCAGTTTATTGTGCCAAATCGTTATGAACAATTATAGCGTTAAATAACACGTATTAATAATAAAATTGTTTTATCAAAATGGGTGTTCTGTTCGGGCCACATTCCACGCCCATTTTACGCAATAATACTTCTACAGAGAGGACTATTTGCACAGTGGTGGATAAATTTGAGTCCACTGGTGTTTACTAAACCATCACCACTACAACGACGAGATGAAAATCTGAAGATATCACAGCAGTCTGTGAGGTTTTGCAAACCCGAGGCAGTTGACTTCGTATCGACTTTCCTTTCCCAAACCACAACTTTTTCAGCAAATTTTGCACCCGTGCAAAATTCAACTGAATCAGAATCTGAATTAAACGACTATAAACAATGATGGGTGTTATCGAATTTGGGACGATACTAATCCATACGAGACCCAAGAGAGTCAAATGCATCCCGAAAAAGTCACTGTTTGGTGTATATTTATGTTAAATGATTGCTGGTGACGAAAGCGTTGATTCCAATCGCACCGCAACTAGCAAGAAAGTATTAAATAGACGAGGCCCTTACATGTTGAAATTCCATTATAATTACTTAATAATACACTGGTATAGCGTGAGGTTCCAAAAAATTATTTTATTTTATACATCTACCTGATGATACCACAGCGGCTAAACAATTGTTGTAGTACAATAAAATAATTTTTGAAATCTAACGCTGTACCAGCGTTTTATTAAGTCATTAGCAAGATCACAATTATTGATAATGTGCTCGGCCCGTGTAAAACTGCGGCGAAGAAGCTTCTCACTCCGTCCACATCAGAAGAGAAATGGACCGATGTTGTTAGAAGAAACAGACGTATAGGCCCACCCGTCCAATTCTTGAGCCAAGAGAACAAAGCAAAATCACCTGCAACGAAGAAGGGTAACAGTTAATAAGAGGAAACGCTTCATGGGGTGATAATAACTTCGGTGTAGCTACTCAAAAAACCTGGCTATACATTGGACGCGCTAAACCAGAAGCTACCACAAAACACATCGAAGAATTTCTAACTAAGAGATTCCTAAATTTATAATCGACAAAAAAAGCAAATAATACCGCAAATTCGTCATCGTTTAAAATAGCAGCGAACTTTGACCTGATTAATGAACTTAATGTTCTTGACTCTTAAAACCCTCAGGTATTACAGAAAGGCGTTTTAATTTTTTTCGACCCTCAATTAAAGGCGCGATTCGAAACAAATCACGTGGAAAATAAATATTTTAGATTATTACATATACACATACAATCACTGCGTAATAAATTAAATGAAGAATCGATCTATTTGTTAAAATCTCAACAAGAGATCATTGATATTATTTGTTTCACTGAACATTGGCTGTTGTCTAAAGAAATCATGTACTGCAAACTTGAAAATTATACTGTGGGCTCAAGTTTCTGTAAAATTAGACCATACGAAGGATCTATAATAAACTTCTCGTTTAAGTGCTTGATAATGTAGTTAGAATGTCTATTGTCAATTTGTGTGAATTAGTTTTTTAGAAATACCGTTGCTTTATTTATACGATACTGCTGTTAAAACTGTTAAAACAGAAATACGTTATATTGTCTGCTATCATTAGCACTGGTCTATCTGATCATGTTGGACAGATACTAAGCCTAGAAATGTTTAATATCAAACAAAGTAGCTTAAAAATACTTCAACCTATAACCTAAAGCGGCTTAGTGAGGACTTTTCAAATACTTGACATCGCAAATTTGAGTTCGGTCTATAACAGTGATGATGTTAAATCAGATTGGGGCCGGGCAAGATTAAATGATTTGATAATTATTTCAAGCGAATGCGTTTAGTATTTTTAACAGACATAAATAATAAATATCCGCATCTAAAACTTTCTCAAACTGTAAAAGAAATTAAAAAAAAAACATTACAAGGCAGAAATTGCAAAGCGAAAGATGTCAGCCACAGACAATTTCATTTCAAATTCCAACAATATGGTTAATATAGAAGGTAAAGCTAAAATCTAAAACACCTTGTGACATTGAATCCGGTGATCAATAAATATTTTTCTACGGCAGCGAAAAAAATTGTAAGTAAGTTACAATCCGAAAATATACAATGTGTCCAATAGTGGAACAAATTTTAAATCCCCATAAGCAAACATTAGTTTCAAGATCACTCAATTCTCTCAAATTGAAATCAGAGATATAATTAACAAATTATCAAGTTCAAATAGCCTTGGCGTCTATGGTTTAAACAGCAAAATTATAGAACCTGTCAAAAATATTTTAATCCCACATCTTACAAAATTAATCAACTTAGCCATAGGTGACAAGTCAAATAAAAACAATTACAGACCCATTGTCATCATCCCTATAATTGGAAAAATATTTGAACAGGCCTTTAAAGCTGCGACTCATGAAATATTTCGAGGAAAATATCTTACTTACAAAAGCTCAATTTGGTTTTCGGTAGAACATCCCCACTGCCCTTATAGATATTTATTTATTTTTCCAATGTGTGAATATAACTGTTACAAATAATTCAATTTATGTATACAATAATTTTGACTTCACATGGAAAGGCTCCAGTTCACGTCCACGTGATCTTCCACCTTCGCCCAACATTATTTTAATAGCACTGCTGCCAGTAGAGGTCACTTTGATGGTCTTTCATCAGTTTACTTGCCAATATATCGCCTATTGGTTTCCAGAATGAAAACATTCCTATAACATATATATGTTTGTCCATCGAAAGTGATCAATATGTTAGTGCACTTCTGTCTGACTTAACGAAAGCTTTTGACTTCATATCCCATAACAAATTATTAAACTAACTAAAATATCACAAATTCAATGATAATTCATTATACTTTTTAAATTATATTTTACTGACAGGTATCAATATGTTGACAACAATAACAGCAAATCACAATTGCTCCTCATAATACGGGGGGTATTGCAAAGATCCATCCTGGGTCCCTTCCTTTTTATTATATACATAAATGACCTAGAAGAGCATATAAATCCAACAAACTTAATAATTTTTGCTGGCGATACATCTGCTTCAAATAGTTATTGTAATATCGATTCTAATTATTAAAATCAAAATGAAACAAACAATGAGCATAAAGCATGGTTCACTGAGAATGAATTATCTTTAAATGAATCCAAAACTGATAATTATTCTTGGGACGCGTGTAATGAACACTCATTTTAAAGAAAGAAAATGAAAGTTTCTGGTTATCAGCTTTGAACCAACCCTCACGTGATTCAATCAGTGTAACGAATTTGCAAAAAATGGTATCTCTAATATATTTACTTAGAAATATAGATGCTTCCAAGATAGTATTGATTAATGCATATCACGCCCCATTTCATTACAAAAAGAGTTAAAAAATTTATGCGGACAGAATTTTTGGATTGCAGAGAAACATTTTAGACATTTTTCGGAGATTTAAGATTCCTATTAGATTAGCTGTACGTAAAACAGAATCATAATAAATACGATTTAGTAAGTGATTTTCATAACCATGCAATAATAACTGGAAACAATCTACATATCCCTTTTACAAGACTGAACCGAACTCATTGCGGTATCAATTATTACGGATTAAAGCTTTTCAACTGTCTTCCCTTACAAATAAGAAATCTTAATAGTATTAAATATATAATGTACTTAAAAAGGCTATTATTAGATGGAAGCCCATTTACCATAGATGAATTATAGATTTGAAACGCTGTCGTTAGTATAAGTCTGGGCGAGTGTAAATATTTTGTAAGTATCGAGCACAATAAAATGCTATTACTATTATTTTAGACTGAATTAGATAGACTTTCGGTTATCAATGTCAACATAAGCCATGCTGTGCGGTTAAATTCAGCCTAATTTATGTACCAGAGTAATGGAAAAATGGGCATTTCGGATGCGCGCCATGGATATTTACACGACATTAGATTCCATAAATAATGGCCTTTCGAAAGAATAAAAATTTCGATGATATTATTTAAAAAAAGAAACTCAAAAAACTACAGACCTATTAAGCGCTGCTACTAAACATTTATTTAAAACATTGAATATAATAAAAAATACCTCAATTTCTTGGAAAATATAATAAGTAATAACCAATACTGCAATATATTAAAATTCCTTCTTGAGTAACGTGAAGATTTATTAAATAAACTCTTGCGCCAACTTGCAATATGTATTGTCCTTATAAAAGCATACGATTGTATTAGCCACTGAATTTTATCCGAGGTGAGTTTTAAGGGCTTACCAAAGCATACAAAACGAACTGAACAAATTTTATAAAAAGAAAACTAATTAAATTTCTAAGCTATCTACTGTCTAGATGATCAGATGTTCGGAGTGTGGACTATTCCACTACTTGGAAGTGTAATTTGGGTAATATAGCGAAGACTGACAAATTGATTTATAAATACAGACTGTTGAAGTAGAAATATCTTGACTCTTAAAAGTTAATGACTAAAAATGCCAAAACCTGGCTTTGACTTTGGCTTTAATGGGGTTTCAAGAGTAACTGTCATCGAATAAAATTCCGAGATATACTATTTTGGTTTTTTGGATTTTAATTTTAAGAGGTAATGAAATTATTTTATGGAGGAAATTAAGAAAATATATATTTTATGGGATTAAAGTTTAAATTTAATGCATCATTTTTTAAACTAATTTTGAAGTAAATTTAGTTATATTTGTAGAGAATTAAGAACAGGCGAGAGGTTTCGAGAGGTAGCTATTAATGCGGTATCATTTTCAAACGAAAATGGATATGTGGAAGGATTAAAGTGAGTAGGATCGAAAATTTCTTAGAAGTATAGGTTATAAAGTAGAGGAGAGCCTTGCGGAACGACTTGGTGAAGAAGAAATAATGAAGATAATGTTTATCGTATTTTTACATTACAAGAATGGTTTGTCAGAAAAGTATGTAATATGTATACATATTCATATTTTATTTCATTCAATATACTTACAAATTATACCAAATTGATTTAAAGAAGTACATTTTATACTAAACATTGAATTGATAAGGCTATTACTTATTGAAACTCCATATCACTTAATAAAATACTGACACAGTATATGGTTTCAGAAACTTTTTATTATTCTACAACAAATATTTTTTTTTAATTTTATAACATCATTGTAGAATAATAAAAACGTTTTTGAAACCATATACTGTGTCAGTATTTTATTAAATTTTATAATAGAATTGAAAGCGAACACGAATATGATGGAGTTCACTTGCAAAATGATCCTCCACTAGTACCTTTGTTTTCTTCTTTTATCCGTCAAGATATTATTATGAGGAAGATTTCTAACATTTTTTATTTATTTGCCATACTTCTCACTTAAAGGCTCTTCCACTTATAATAATAATAAACTTTATTTCCCAACAGATTACATATCTAATTACAGGGCAAAATTATAAATATGGTACATTTTAGAAATGTATGCTTGATATTGCTTCGATGACACTGTTATGTGACGATAAGATGATTGAGAATATTTGAGAAGAAGCATTTATAAGACAAACACCTCGATGGCATACGGAACTAAATGCTTTTTATATCGAAAAAAGCGCACCCAGAACTGGCATGTGTCGATGGATACTCTATCCTGATCAGATAATAGATTAAGTGCTAAAGCGCAGAAGTCTAAAAAAGAACGATAAGGAACTATTTACAAAAACCTCTGCTTCTAGAAAAGGCTTTCATCTCCTTATATAAATGTCATGCCCACTCAACTCGGATAAAGAGAAATTCACCAAGCCGTGGTGGAAATAGAAACTCAACCAGTAGAGGAAGCAAAAAAGAAATGCGCATAACAAAGCGCAACACTGCAAACAGGTAATCGATTGAACCTGTTATTCTGGTCTTTCGTGAATGACGCGCAAAGAAACCAATAATTTCCCTATGTTTTATGATGACAGAAAATCGGACCATTCGTAGAGTACTGCCAAGTTATATGCCGAGTTTTTCTCTTCTGTGTATGCTATTGTTGATTCTAGTGCTATTCCTACTCTGCAGAATATTTAGTTTAGACCTGATGGGATTCCATCTTTCTACTTGAAGAAATGTATTTATACTATTACAATACCTATCGCCACTTTGTTTAATACGTCACTACGAACTGGAATATTTCCAGTATTATGGAAATCGAGTTTTATTACTCCGCTTTTTAAATCTGGAAACTGTAATAATATAAAGAACTACCGTGGATTATAAATATAATCATGCATTCCGAAGTTGCTTTAATGTGATTTCAAGAGTAACTGTCATCGAATAAAATTCCAAGATATGCTATTTTGGTTTTTTGGATTTTAATTTTTAGAGGTAATGAAATTATTTTATGGAGGAAATTAAGAAAATATATATTTTGTGCGATTAAAGTTTAAATTTAATGCATCATTTTCAAAACCAATCTTGAAGTAAATTTAGTTATAATTGTAGAGAATTAAGAACAGGCTAGAGGTTTCGAGAGGTATCATGCGGTATCATTTTCAAACAAAAGTGGATATGTAGAAGGATTAAAGTGAGTAGGATCGAAAATTTCGTAGCAGTATAGGTCTAAGTAGAGGAAAGCCTTGCGGAACGTCTTGCTGAAGAAGAAATAATGAAGATAATGACTATCGTATTTTTACTTTATAAGAATGGTTTGTTAGAAATGTATGTAATATGTATTCATATTCATATTTTATTTCATTCAATATAGTTCCAAATTATACCAAATTGATTTAAAGAAATACATTTTATACTAGATACTGGATTAATGAGGCTGTTGTTTATTGAAACTCCATTTCACTTAATAAAATACTAACACAGTATATGGTTTCAATAACGTTTTTATTATTCTACAACAAATATTTTTTTCATTTTTATATCTACCTAACGATGCCAATGTATGTTGAAACATCATTGTAGAATAATAAAAACGTTTTTGAAACCATATACTGTGTCAGTATTTTATTAAATTTTATAACAGAATTGAAAGCGAACACGAATATGGTGGAGTTCATTTGCAAAATGATCTTCTACTCGTACCTTTGATGTCTTCTTTTATCCGCAAAGGCATTATTCTGAGGAACATTTCTAACATGTTTTATTTATTTGCCACATAGTAGACCCAAAAGATGAAGATGTCAAAATTACATACTTATCACTTAAAAGCTCTTCCACTTTTGCTTGATATTGCTTCCATGACACTGCTGTATGACGACAAGATGATTAAGAATATTTGATTAAATGTTTTTAATGTCGGAAAAAGCGCATCCAGAACTGACATTTGTCGACGGATACTCTATCCTGGTCAGATCATAGATTAGGTACTAAAGCGAAGCAGTCTAAAAAAAACGATAAGGAAGTTTATATAAAAGTCATACCCACTTAACTCGGATAAAATCCACCAACCCGTGATGGAATAAGAAACTCAACCAGTAGAGAAAGCAAACAAGAAATGCATATAACAAAGTGCAACACTGCAAGCAGGTAATCGATTGGACCTGTTATTCTGGTCTTTCGTGAATGATGCGCAAAAAACAAATGTTCACGTTTTATGATGACAGAAAATCGGACAATTTGAAGAGTATTGCCAAATTATTTGCTGTCTATACTGCTGTGTAATGTTGATTCTAGTGCTATTCTTACTCTGCAGAATATTTAGTCAGTAAAACTTGGTTCCTTATCTATATCATCAATGGATGTTTTCAATGCCATAAATAATTTAAAAGATAATCTTAGCTCTGGACCTGATGGGATTCCATCTTTCTTCTTAAGGAAATGTATTTAAACTATTACAATACCTATTCCCACTTTGTTTGATACGTTTTATTACACCGCTTTTTAAATCTGGAAATCGTAATAATATAAAGAACTACAGTGGATTATCAATATAATCATGCATTCCAAAGTTGCTTGATGGTCTCGTTGCCTGTCAGTTGAAATGGTTATTGCGAAACTTAATAATACCGGAACAACATGGATTCTGCGCTGGACGTTCAACTGTATCTAATCTACTGGTATACAAATCATTGATTCTTACTGCCATGGAGAAAGGGAAGCAAGTAGAATGTATTTACACAGATTTCAGCAAGGTATTTGATCGTGTTCATCATGGAATTTTGGTATCTAAATTATCCAACCTGGGATGTGTCTACTCAACGAATTGGATTAGCAATAGGACGCAGTTTGTCAAAATTGACAACCATATCTCAAACGGTATCAGTGTCAATACAGGTATGCCTCAAGGCTCGCATTGCGGATCTTTGTTGTTTTTGACATTCATTAACGACATATTTAAATCAATTTCTAGTATAAGTGAGTGTGAAGAACTTTAAGAAGACCTATCATCTTTGGAAACTTAGTGCGTTATCAATAGACTGGAAATAAGTATGAAGAAAGGTTGCAAGATTACCTTTACCCGGAAAAGTGAATTTTTTTTTACTATTATAACATTAATAATAATGTGCTTGAATCTGTTAATGATGTAAATGATTTAGGTGTTTTATTAGACAAAAAGTTATCATTTAAGGAACATGTTTCTTCAATTATAGGTAAAGCTACCAAAATACTCGGTTTTGTTAATCGCTTTTCATATAATTTCTCACCTAACACTTTGCGACATGTTTTCCTAACGTTAGTTCACCCGATTTTAGAATATGTTGCTTCTGTTTGGTCACCATCAACTAGTTCCGATATCTTCAGAGTTGAGAGAATTCAAAATCAGTTTCTAAGACTTTTTATCTTATCCAGGCGGTATTGATAATAATGACATAATTTATCTCTGCACGTTATTGAATTATCCCGTCGTTACAAACGCACAGATTATTTGATGATTTGTGTATTTTATTTAATTTCGTCAATAGTATTCTCAAATGCAATGAACTGCTGACGCATGTGACATTTACTGTTTTTCCGCCTCACTTGTGAAGACATAATAATCTCTTTAGATTGAAAATTCATTCAGCTAATTATGGTCTTAATAATACTCTCTGCCAAACGATGAGATTGTTTAAGACTTTGCCAATTGATATTGACACATTTGATAGATGAATTAAATGTGTCAATATCAATTGGCAAAGTATTAAACAGTCTTATCGTTCGGCAGAATTGCTCATTTCGTAAAAAGTGTTACTCCGCCTTGTCATTTATCGTTAACTTTTTAATTAGCTTAAGTTATTTCAATATCTCTACTTTAGCTTCGTATCTATCTATCTTTTTGTTTGTTTGTAATTTTTAAAATTTTCTTTTTTTAAGTATTTCTGAGTGTTTAATTTTAGTTTAAGTTCTAGTTTAGCTTTAAAGCATTTTACTTAAGGTTACAATGTGATATTTATGTACATTTTGTAAAAGTTAAAACGGTCAGTAAATAAAATAAAAATAAAAAATAAAGAGCTTCGCAGACTATACAAAAAGAAGGTAAGGCAACGACAGAGGGAAAAAATGAGTTCACAGCCATAGCCGCAAGGCTGAAAAATGTTATCTCCAGAGAAAATGGAGGATGGCAGATTCAACTGGGGATAACATGACCAAAACCGGTTTTTCTGGGCCTGGATCTCAGCAAAATATTCAACTTTATCAAAGGAGTAGGGTGGTTGGAGTAATTCACACAATCAGGATACTGTGATCTCCCTTTTATCCGTATAAGTATCCGTATATCAAAAAAGCTGTAGTGTATTTGTGATCTTCGATATGCTTAGTTTGTATATTGGATTTAAGGATAGTAAGACATAAGATTTTGTTTCTAGGAAAATAAGCTAAATTAATGGTTTGGGAATGAATTAATTAGTGTAAAATGTAAATATGGAAAGAACAATAAATTTAATGTAATTTTAATCTAAAAGAAATGACGAAATTTAATAATGTAAAACTAGATCTTTATTAGTACATATAGCCTATTATTTTAATTCAAATTTTTATTTTTATTTGATTAATCGAACAACAGCCTCTATAGTGAGGACTTTATGAAATTCATTCGTGTTTGGCAATCTATGCAGACATATAATCTACTCCAATTGATGTTTTTTTAATTCATTAAAAAGTTCAATGTTTTTTATTTAATGTACTGGTGTTTTAGTACTTGACCCATACAGTCAGATCTCAATTACGTACAAACCCCTGTGTAAGTACTGATGCATATTTGCAAACCATACCCTTTAATTGAGTTTATTAAACCTATTGCTATTTAGTCGTAAAACCGTTGGCCAATTATCTCTTGAGAGAATATGTCTCAATATATATTAATTTTAATTAAACAAATTAGGTTGAACTAAAATCACCACCTATCACAATATCGCACAAATAATGAATTATTAGTCATGATAAAATTATTATTTTGCCATTCATACTATGATTATTACCAGAGATAATTTATTTATATCTACTTTTGGTTTGCTATCAACATTACCTTTTCTTAATACCGTTGTACTGATGTGACCTTGTTTTGTGCAATTATTATTATAAAATGCTTCTAGTTTTCTATATATTAGAAAGTCTTACAATTCACAACTCTATGTTTTGAAACTAATGGTATCACATCTTTAGTAAAACATTTAATCTGTATATTCATATATATATCTTATAAATATATAATACTTGTAATTTACTGTGTATAAAATAAATAGATATATAAAATTATACCGAATATTAATAAATAATAATCAAACATCATGTCCAGATATAAATCAACAGAATGCACGGTATTATATACAAATATGAATACAAATTTATTATTTGCATTGTTTATCGTTTCACCACAAATTGAATATTAAAACCGCATATTTTTAAAGTACGATTTATAACAGCAAATAAACATATTAGATAATCACAACGATAGCATTGTTTTAACAAATATATCGTTGAAATTAACACCATTAGCTGTTTGTTTTATTTTGACGTAGATGGCCTCAGTAATTCCATTCTCGGGGAAAGAGGTTGTATTTTTATTTGCAGTATTACATATTTCATTCCTGCGTTTAGTTAATGGCGGATCAGCTGAGAGCATTAGGGGCTTAACGTGCATTGTCGTTGTGAAAGATGGCCGGTTTTTCCTACTTAAAATTGATATGATTGTCCTCCTACAAGAAGATCTTGGCTCGTAACCCGGGATTGTGCACATTGTCAAGGACGTTAGTGCGAATTCCCCATTCTTTTCTTAACGATCAATTTGAGTTAACGCTGCTGTTAAGTGTATTTATGTTTATTTATCGCTGTATATTATTGTTGGAATTATTTTATAAGCCGTGTATTAATATGGCATAAATTGCGTTATAAACATTGTAACTGAACACAATTAATTCTGTTTTCATTTAATGCGTGGTTAAACATTTAATATTGTGTATGGATATAATATAAACAGTTGACTTGTTTTGCGAATTATTAATAATACCCTATTTAATTAGTTAAGTCGTATATATATATATATATATATATATATATATATATATATATATACAGTTACATATTATTTAACGTTTCAATATTGTAAGACTTTTTCTATTAGATTGAATTTATTACTAATAATATTAAATGTATTATTAAATGTAAAATAAAAATAAAATATACCTAAAGGAGGAGGAGGAGGAATTTATAATCTATAGACACTCATTCTAATGTTCAATAAATTAGTCCACTCAATCACAGTAGTAAATATCTAGGTCACTAATGAAATAAAAATATTAAAAAATACCATAGATTAATTTTCCATGTGGTTTATATGACTTTTTACTCGACATTTAGATGAGTTATCTGTATTTAATATTAATAATTTACTGTACAATTATAGATTGTTTAAAAATTTAAAATATTTTTTGCAATGAAATATTTTTATATTCTTAAAAAAATTATTTTCTTTTATTTTTTCTTTTCTATATGTCTAGGTTTAAAATTGTTGGGAAAGGAACGCGTCTAGAGGTTTTACGTAAAGTATATTATTTATACAGTGTGTCCCCCAAGTCCGCCTACGCGAACCAATAACGTCGGGAAAGCGTTTGTCTCGTCCCTAAAGAACTTAGGGGGATTCCCCGTAGGCTATATATTACAATAATCATTGTCGTGGAAAATTTCTGTGGAGCGACCCTCAACTCGTAAGTGTAAAAAGATTTATATCTCTTCTGGAAGTACTGTGTCGTATCCAGGGTATTGGAGCCAAGGTTAATGGGTGTTATTTATAATTTCGCCGCGTTATGTGTTACGATATTTTGCGCAGAATTTAATGCGACTCTCATATTTGGTGAGAGTTATTATTATTATTTGAATGACCCTAGATAACTTTACGCATTGTGGTCAATATAATTTATTTTTATTCATGCAAATACAATTCGTCTCAAATTTATGATTATATAAAACATTGAACGATTAGAAAGTATAGTATATTCTTTAATTAAATTAAACACATTCAAGCATAATTAATTATAACTAAGAGATTTATAAATATTTAACTATGATAGAGTGTGGAAATGTTTCTATAAATAACCCGGCACATCCACCAGAAACAAAACAAATCTATAATTTTAAATACTATTCAGTTATTAATGCATTCCCTGAAATCCCCTTATCCCACCTAAATTTAAACACCCTTCAGTCACCCTACATCAATTCATTAATTCGAATCACCCAGACATTAAGTTAGCTAGCAAAGATATTTATTTTTATACATAATTAGAGTCAAGGCAGGGCAGAAATACATTAAATATCATTTGTAAATGTTTGGTTTTATATATGTTCATGTTCGAATGCAGATGTTATTCTCTCTCTCTCAGTTATTAAATAAAATGTAATAATATATTTTATAAAGAAATAAAATTTATATTTATCCTTATCCTCGCAGTTTAATATATCTTAAATTTTTCGATTTTCGCCGTTGTCCAGTGTCACAATTTTTTAATCCACCAATAATAATTTACTTGAAATATACCCATTTTTTCATCCGTATCTTCAGAAACCTATTTTTGTCCTAAAAACATGATTGTTTATTTAAATATTGTCTACAATTATTTATTTATTAAATAGTGTATTATTATATAAGGGGATATTAAATGTGTATTTTTTAATTCTTATACATCACAAGAAGCTATAACTAACAAGTTTAGTAAAAACTTGGATTTCTATTGATTTACCTATGTCTAAAACGACAAAATGTTCTTAAACGAAAAATGCTTACTGTAATACAACAATATTTATTCTAAATAACAAATAAGAACAAAAAATCCCTTAACTTCTCAGTAATATTTTTAAGCATAAGCAGGACTTTCTAAATGTAATGAAATTTAAAATGTGTAAACTGTGGAGAAAATGATTAAAAATTATTTTATAAATATAGCAAGCACGAAATTTTTAGTGGATTATAATAATAGCAACATAATCTATAACATATGTTTATACTTTTATTTATAACAATCCAACAATAATAATATTTATTTATCACGAGAACGATTTTTTAAATTTCTTAAATGTAAGCTAGAAAGACTAAAATTAAATATTTTGATAGGAATTTTCTTAATAGATTATTATAAGAAAAACTTATCTAATGGATTATGTTAAAAAAATTTCATATTTTTATATGTTACTTGTAACGGAAATAGCTATATATATCTCGAGCATATTTTTAACATGTTTTAAACATAGAATTATGACTATAAAAGATATATTCTTTAAATGAATAATTCTTGCTGTATTATAATAATAGGCATGCTGGTAAACTACTTTATTTAAAAAAATTAGAGAAATATCTGACAATAAGCATATTTAACACAAGTATGGCTTTTTAAAAATTCCAAAGTATAGAGCTAAAGTATCATAAAGTAGATATCTTAAACAAAACAAAAATTTAGTGGATTATAGCAATTTGTTATATTTAACAACTTACGTGGAATAAATTATTTACTTTTGTCTTTAACTCTTTTTCTTATGCAGCTACCACAACAATAACTATTTTTTTATCAAGAGAAAATGTTTGACTAAAACAATATAACTGAAATGAGTAATGTTTAAAGAATTTTAATAATAACACTTGTATCTAATAAATTATGTCAAAACATCTAGAGTTCTACATCATATCGGAGTATTGTCAAAAATCAATTTCCTTTTAATGATATTTTGAGTTTCAGAAAGAAATAAAAAACAAAAGAAACAAAGTAAGCTGGCAGTGATAAAATCTTTGTGTACTGTAATATTATGCAGCTTCTTTATAGCTTTTCCCACAATTTCAAGAAATCATCTTAAATTGGGTTTTGAGCTTGGGATATAAACAAAAACGACGCAAGGAACAAAATAGCCAAATTTTTGCAAAAAACTTAAAATCTCCGAAGACTGAAGACTACGAACACTGAATAAAACACTTACTATGTTTTTAACCACTATTATTTATTATAATATATAATAAACTTGAGTGGTACACATTGTAATATATTTATATATTATAATAAATTATAGTGGTTAAAAACATAGTAAGTGTTTTATTCAGTGTTCATTATGAATTACCACATAGTAACGGTCGCAACCATCATTAAGACTGAAGACTACATTTAACGCTTCAGTCTTGAAATCGTCTAAAATGTTTCTTTAGATGATATTTTGACTTAGCCAAAGAAATGAGTGGAAGAGACTCTTTTATCACTTTTGTAGGGTTTACTTAATAATCTCGGAACATTATCTAAATCAATGTAAATAATATTTTTGGTGTGGAGAAAGTATTAAAAAGTTAAGAGAAACAAAGTCAGCTGACACTAATCAAATGTTTAGTTATTCTCTGTTGCAATATTTCCCAACTCGTTTGTAACTTTTGCCTCAATCTCAATGAATAGCCTTATTTTTTCATCCAATGATGTTCTAAACTTAGGGTACTAATAAAAAAATACTGTTTTAAAATATGTCTTTTTTTAAACTGACAAGTACTGAAGGTTGAATGAATTGATTTGTAATATTCTTAAGCTCATTTGTAGCATTTATAGCGTCAATCTTGGAGAATCGTTCTGTCAGCGATGTTTAGGGTTTGAGGGAAAAAACAAGGGTCATAATTTGGTCTAAAACTAAGTACGAAAAACTGAGTGCACTGTATTCCCTTAGCTCTTTCGTAGCAATTGCTTTAATTTAAAGAAAACATCATATATATATTCTTCCTTTCATTGATATTTTTGGTTTTAGGACAAACAAAAAAGTGTCAAGGAACAAAGTGGCCTCGCAGTGATTAAGTGTTTTTGTTTGTAATATCCTTTAGTTATTTTGAAGCATTTGTCAAAATTTTAAGGTATCGAACTTTGAAAATCACTTTTTATTATAAATTATAAAAAAATGTTAGGCATCAAGTTACCTTTTAAAGGTAGGTAAGTCGCAGCGTTGTTATGGAGATGGAAATCTCCATATCAACGCTGCGTCATTACACACAAAAGTACATTTAGTTCGAATAATTTTTCCGCAAAAATGTTACGTTTAAGTGAAATAGGGCGGATTGACGCAGCGTTGTTATGGAGATGGAAACTTTGGAAGTTAACTTGATGACAAATTAGTAGTAGTAGTAGTAGTGTTAGGCTATCGACCACGTGGTCCTTCCGCCATGTGTCATTTGTGTATTTGTGTGTGTGTAAATGAGCTTGTTACTTTAAAGCACCATTAATTGTATCCCAATGGTGAATGGTACCGGTCACCCATCCGACTACTGACCCGAATCAACGTTGCTGCACGTCAGTTCGGGGCCGTAACCGATTATTTTTGTATAATTTAAAAAAATTATATTTTTAAACTTCGATAATTCTAAAACGGTCAAGTTTAGCTTTATGATGTGCTATATGAATTTTGTTTAAAATTTCGAGATAAAATGAAATATGGAATAATATACAGGGTGTTCTATTAAAGAAAAAGCAAGTTTGTTTCGTCCTGACTTTTTGGCTCATCCTGTATACTTAATTTATCTTTATTCTGATAGGTCTTAAAAAATACTAAAACTTTTGTATCTTAACATTTTTAGCTATCTTACTTTAGGAGATATTCGACCGTTTCCATACATATCAGCAACCCTGTATATCTCCAGTCTTAGGAAATCGTCTAAAATATACTAAGTGACATATAAATCCAAATACCCAACATAAATCATTTTCTTTTCACAATATGTTGTATAATTGTAAGTAAGTAAAACCATAGTAAACAAATGAATAAAATTTCTCTTCAATTCAATAAACTTTATGAAAAAAGCATTAATAACGGTGGGCGAGGTGATTGATGTCTTCTTTTGGTATCTCATTTCAAGCAATTACTAACGCATTTCGAAGTGCTTCTAGAGTTTGAGGGTGATTCTACAAATTAAGGAGTCTTCAGCCCATGATATCACATGCTCAATTAGAGATAACACGCTGACCTCGGTGGCCAGGGCAACAAGTTGATTTCAGCGTGCTCAAAGAAGTCCATTGTGGCTCTTGTAATATGTGGGCGAGCATTATCCTGCTGAAAAGTTGGATTTGGTAATATCTGAAGATAGGGTAGGGGATGTGGTTCTAGAATTTCTTCGATGTAACTCTGTGCGATCATGTTTCTTCTAACAAAGATTAGAGGTAATCTAGAGCCATAAGCAATCTCACCCCATACCAAAACCCCAACAGTGTGTTCAACAAAAATGTGGATTTCTTCTTTCACCACGTCGTCTTCTGGCTCTGGCTCCGACACTATATCATTCCATTCTTGATCCCACATCAATCGTTCTCTACACAACTCGAAACAATGCTCAATGGTTAAAGGAAGCACCCAGTGCAGCCGGAATGAAAAAAAGCCAAAAGTGCAAATCCGGCGGTAAACTATTCGCATTCAAATCGATCTTGAATTCCCTTCATACCACTAGTTTACAATAAACCTAGTAATGGTGAAACATCCTCTTAAAACCAACAGTCTCAAACGCCTATCAGCACGTTATGTGGTCTTCGGCGTGGTCCTGTACCTCTAGCTCTTCGTGTTCGACCCTCTTGATTCCATGCCTGACAACATCTTACTATAGTATCTAACTTCTGCGCACTATTTCCCTAATTTCTCGGAGAGAAAGTCCAACTATACGCCCTCCATCAAAATTTAGAACCTCAATCAGTAAAAATAAAATCGTTACTACGTCAAAAATGTTAATTTTCACCTTGTGTACCACTAAATAAACAAGTTGAATAAAAAACGAAAACTTTATCTGATACAGCTGAATTTTTAATCGTTTTTTTTCTCTTCACCAAGATATGCCTAAATATAAAATTTGTATATTTTATAAAACAAAATGATTTATACTGGGCTTTAAATTAAATAAAGTAAGGAAATTTTTTGCCAAAACAGATGAGTTCTGAAGACTTTTGTAATATCTTTCAACTTCTTTGTAGGATTTACTTAAATCTCGAAAACTTTTTAAAATCAATTTCCTTCCTAAATATTTTTTACGTTTGAAGATAGAAATAAATAGATAAATGTTTCTTGATTTTTTGTTTTAATCTCCTTCAGCTCATTTGTAAGTTTAATCTCGAGGAATTGAATGTTTTTCTTTTAAATGATGTTTTAAGCTTGGAGTATAAACAAAGAAGAAATGTGTTTTAAGTCAGTCGGCGGTAGTAAAAACTGACGAGTTCTAAAGACTGAATATTTATTATTATTATTTACAGCGTCAATCTTATGGAATTGTTCTGTAAACAATAATTTGGTTCAAGGGAAAAAGTACAGGAATCGAATTTTTGGTCAAAAACTGTCAATTACGAAGAACTGAGTGGACTATTCGGTAAGATCTTTAAGCTATTTGGTAGCATTTACATAATTTTAAAGAACCGCCTTAAATATTCGTTCCTTTAAAGATATTTTCGGTTTGAGAAACAAATAAAAAATACTAACGAACAAAATCGGCTGGTATTGATCAAATGTATGGTTAAAAACTGACGAGTGTTTTGGTTTGTAAAATGCTTCAGTTATTTTATAGCATTTGCCTCAATGATATTATTTGTTTGAAAAATAAACCAAATATAGCAAGGATTATGATCGAATGTTTAGCCAAAACAAAAGTCTAACGGGTTAAATAGGTGGTTTTGTGAACATCATCATTCAGCTTTTTTGTAGCTTTATCCGTTTATCGTCTTTAATCGATTGTTAACCTTTCTCTAAATTTAATTCCACTTGAACATAACTTACATTTCATTGTAATTGTAACGCATAAATAAAGCATATTAATAAAAAACAATTAATATGATAAATAAAAAGACTTAATTTTTTGCGACAGTGAAAGTGATAGTGTATCAGTCACTAGAGCCGAGTATTTGTTATGCGCTAATTCTTATCATTACCTTATCGAGCTGTCATGCAATGTAGAACTTGGTACTTACTATGCTGAATTATATTTTCATGAATTTCTACTCGTCAATCAACGACTATTTTGTGTCTATAGATTGGTGTGCGTTCATCCATAGTTGCGATAATATCGATGATTTTTTTATGTCATCCTAAACATCGCCATCGAAAAATATATTCCAAAAATTAAAGCCTCTAGGAATAAGTATCCCGGATGGTTCAATGGTGATTTGATCAATTAATTTATGATAAATGAATAGCTGAATATAAACGGCTGAACCAAGTACTGTACACGAACTATGTAGGTAAAATTGAAGCTAAAATCAACACATATGCTAAACAATTCTGGAGATTTGTTAATTTGTTAACGATAAGCGTAAAACAAGTGGTTTTCCTAATCACTTTTTTTTAATGATTCAGTAAGTAACTCTGTTCAGGAAACCGTGAACCTCTTTGCGAACTATTTCGCAATCATCTACTCTACTAGTTCTGGTCACTGCTCAATGGAGTTTAATAGTGTTAGATTGGTCAATCCTAATTATAATTTTTCCATCCCACCAATGTCGGTCTTCAATGCGGTCATCTTGCGGCCCTGATAATATACCCAGTGTATTCTTAAAAAAATGTATTTTCACTTCATCCAATCCTATTTCTTTCTTGTTTAATCGTTCTGTTGAATTCCAATACGTTCCTACATTATGGAAACGTAGTTTAATTCTTCCTATTTTTAAAGCTGGGAATCGCCTTGATATTGCTAACTATCGTGGTATTTGCATTCAATCATGTATTCTTAAAATTCTTGACAGTATATTGGCTAAGCAAATGCAGTGGCTAGCAAAGGAGTTATTATTGCTATTGATACCCTTTCGAGTCAAGGTCAATTAGACGTCATCTTTACAGACTTTTCAAAGGCGTTTGATAGGGTGGACCATACCATTCTGATTAAAAAACTGGAGGCTTTACATTTCAATGATAGTATCGTACAATGGATCAGAAGTTATTTGTTGGATATATCGCAATACGTCAAAATTGCTAATTGTATTTCTCGTGATATTGATGTAACATCTGGTATGCCGTAAGGCTCCCATATTGGTCAAATTCTTTTCAATTTCTTCATTAACGATATCTTTTCCGCAATACATCATAGCCAGTTTTTATTGTACATGGACGACTTGAAGATGTTTACTCCTATTAAAACTTTTTCAGATTGTGATAAGCCCAAGAAATTTTGGGCAGGTTGATCTTATGGTATGCAAAATCGAACCTGCACCTTAACACATCTAAATGCAAAGTTGTCTCCTTTTGTAAAGCTAGGAATACAATTACATACGATTACAAGTTGAACCTCATCGACCTGATCATATTAAGCGAAATTAAAGATCTGGGAGTTGTTTTCAATACATCTCTCTCTTTCAAGAGTCACATTTTAACTATCACTCTAAACGTCTCTAAGTTATTAGGATTAATTAATAGAAACTCCAAAGAGTTGTCGTTATACTCATATAAAACACCTTACTGATCTCTGGTCAGACCGAATTTAGAATACGCTTCTCAAATCTGGTGGGCTCACCAAGGTTATTTAATCAACAAACTTGAGTCGATTGAAAGGCGCTTTTTAAGAACCTTAGCTTATAGATCTGGTCTGGTCAATCGTACCTCTCAAGATCTTGATGCTTTGAGATGCACTTTTAGTATGCATTCCTTACACGTTAGAAGTTGTGTTACGGACATGTGCACACTCTATAAAATTTTAACCAGTAGATTTGATTGCCCTTATCTTTTACCACAACTTAATTTATGGTTCTAGTAGCATGCTTATATTACTAGACAGATGAATCTGTTCAGATTAAACTTTCACAATTCACTTTACGCCTACTCTAGCCCCCTTCCAAGATTTATGCGTGTAGCTAATTAATTACAAGGCTTTCCTGATTTTGATCTCTTAGCGTCAAACATTTCTCAGTTTAAAAAGCAATTTTCAACTATGTTAATCCTTTGTTCGTTGTTTTATTATTAAATTTTTAATTGTGTTTTTACTGTACATGTTTTATATATAAGGTAGTTTAAGATAATTAAGACTAGATTTAAGTTCGTATATCATATTTATAAATTGGAGATATTCCGTTTCTGAATAAATAAATTTAGATTTATTAAGTGGTAATGGTGGTAACGATTAGCGTGAATATGGTGAAAGGATAATTCTCTGATAAGTTATACTTTTAAACAGATTCAACAACTTATTGCTCCTTTAGATCATTCATGATGATCATTCAATATTTTCTTAGAAAATTAATCCGGAAATTTAAATATTTTTTGTAAATATTCTTACATTATATTCTATTCAGGCATGTTCTACAAAATATAGTAACTAATAAAAAATTAACATTTGTTATAAACTTGGCCTGGGAAGAAACATTTTTAAATTTCAATAAAACTGATTTAACCAGTGGCTTTTACTATTGAGATATTATTAATGGTGCATTGGAACTACTAAGACCACCCATTAAATTAACAAGCTTATTTGCACACAAATAAAATATTTTTAAGATAAGAGCACTTTAGTTTATTATCTCTTTGATGTGTTTTTATTTAATCGTTTATTTACACTGCTATGCAGTTTGAATATTAACTCAAGCTATGAAATATAATTATTTATAACTATATTTATTAATTTATTAATTGAATTATCAATAACACAATTTCTAAATAAAACTTAAACAGTAACAGACTAAACAAAACAGTCAAACTAACAAACTAAAAAAAATTCTCAATTGTAATTTTTACAGTACATTTAAAATTAGATATTAAGGGCATGAATATTAGGAAAATGAGCATATCTTTTGAATATACAAAAAAATCTCTTAATTTTCTATGTTGTATATGGTGAAGGTGCCGGGCTTTTAAATGATATTGAAAGAACATTTTTACAAAACTGTCTACAATTCAAAAGGCATAATTTCTTAAAATAATATCTCTTAATTTTTCTTATGAACAAGCAAATTTAATTTACATAACTCTTTAACGTCCTATATTTTTTAAGAAACCTTTACTAGAGCACCAAATTTATAATCTAAATATATAAATACATCCACTTTTGCTAATTTATGACACTTAAAAACTACTATACAAAGAAACTTTATTACTTTGATGGTTTAATTTAATAACAAGAAACAAGTGTAGTAAAAAAGTAGTATTTTATTCAGTATCTTCATTATGAATTACCACATACATATTTAATTGTTTTCACCACCACTTCGTCTATATAGAGAAACATATTTTAACTAAATAATAATTTTAAAGTTTAATAAAACATAAATATTGTATATATGATAAATAGATAGTGCGAAAAAAAACTTTATTGTATATGGTGAATGCACCGAAAACAAATAAATAAATGTTAATGTCCGTTGTTCAAAATATATGTGCAATAATAGCTATAATAAATACCCACACTAGAGTATTTTAAAACCTATAAATGCAATTAAAATTATATAAATTAAAACATATACACACATTTATAAATTTGTTGGACATCAATCAACTATAAAATTTCCATCTACTGTATATTGCGGGTTTGCACCACTTATGTATTGACATAATTTAATTAAACTCCTTTCCATCCTTATCCCGATTTGTACATCTGTTACTTTCATCCAACTCTAATTATACACAGTATTTAAATTCGAAGTTAGGCAACCGCTAATGCAATATTATAAAACTATTAAAGCCGGCGCGAATTTAATTAAAACGTTAAAACTAAAACTTTTATCATCCCAATACGGTATGTTCGCACAGTTGGTAAGTAATAAAGGCGACCATTTTAAATGCATTATGCAAACTTTGAGTAACGCCGTGCATAATTCAAAAGGAAACCCCGTATAATTCCGGAGCTGGCGTAAAATAAAAACTATCCAATTTACATACAATAAAAGTAAATATATGTGAAAAATTCCATCTGTGAAGGCATCCACTTTACCGTTGCGCTTTGAACAGCGAGACGATGATTTTGTGGAAAATTATACGGTGATGAGAAGGTATATTTATTAACATGAAATGAAAATGAAATAATAATATAGAGAATATTATTAAATGCAAAATAAAAAGAAAAATATGGTGTTTAATTAAATTGCAGTCAATACCAAAAAACGTTCTACACAAACAACTGAAATACAACTGAACATATTGGCACAGATCCTGCGGCTAGTTTATTTGCCAGTTCTCCCTATGGTGCAAGAGGATTCCACTTTCCCTCGTATTTTTATCAAAAGATTAAAAACTATTAATGTTTAATTTGCTGAATACGCTTGTATAATTAATTATTTGAAATAATACCAATTTAAATTGTTTTTTTTTTCTCTTTGTATATTATATTCTTATTCTATATTACACGCAAAGTAACCAGATTTTGAAAGAAAAAGTCACAAATATATCTACTATATATTGAAAGTAAAACCTTATTCGTTATCAAGGTTTTTTTTTGTTTTGGTTAATTGATAAAACTCAATTAATTTTTATAATATTATCACGCAAAATACATAGTTATATTTGCTTAAAGTATACTTATTGCAAGATTTTAAGCATATTTAAGTATAGTGCTATGGTATCAACTATTTTGAATAATGTTTATACGACAAGATCTTTGGTATGCATTATATAACGTGCTGTAAAGTTTATAGTTTATATTTATAAAGTAATAGCCTACATAATTTGCTCGTTAAATAATATACTGTTAAATATGGCAGTGCTCATAAAATAGTAAACCTAGCTATTTATCACCGCAGTCGTATTGTTCGTTTATTTTTATTGCCAAACCAAACATTAATTTGAAATATGTATTTTTATATTCTAATTAACATAATGCTCCACAAAATTTTATAATAGCATTAAATACTAACCCCAATGCGTTTATATGGGTCATTAAATTAAAACCATTTAAGTTATGCCTAATAAATATAAACATAATTATTGTATAAAACGGTATATTATGTAACATAAATAACTCTATATAACACTATGTACTTAAAATATAAACATTTTGATCTACAGTGTAATTATGTCAATTTTAAGTGCTTGCGTGTCGAATTTACATCTTTATTATTATCTTATGTTTCATATATTGAAATTCCAATAAGGTTAATTCCAGGAAATCTAATAGCTAATAAACCAAGTCTTTTAATGATAATGGCATTATTATCTGTGATCTTCAAAATATTATTCGAGAAATTTTTTAGTTCTATTTATAATTTTGAAGTTGTGTTTACCACAATTTTTAAATACTGATACCCATCTGAATATTCACAAGAACCCGAAATAAAACTTTCAACGTCAGTTATTTGATCTAAATTTTACGAAGTGCACTAGAGACTAGACACTATTGAGAGGAAATGAGCATTCTCTGAGAACTAATTGTCGGTGAACCACAATTAGTTCTCATAATGCTCATTTCCTCTCAGTAGACCAATCTGGCTTCTATTCAGACAATATTTAGGTGTCTTCCCTTTATACTGCGGCCTGGGAAACATTGTTATCGTTCCATATCATCAATTTTTTCGTATGTTACAAAAATATTTGCAGGGTTTGTTGCTCGTTACCTACCCAGTTATCTTGGCATGGGTTCAGATTCGGATGCTCAACAACTACATTTTTTTTTGTATATGGATAGTATATTGCTGGTGCCTTAGAGAAAGGCGACTATCTACACTAATTTCTCGAAGTCATTTGATACCGTTGATTAAACCTCTTTGATTAATAAGTGGGCTCAATTTTTGGTGTTGTTTTATTAATTAAGGTTGTTGAAGTCACATCTATCAGATCGAACCTTGCCTTTCCGTATAGTTTATACAGTGTCTGCAGCTGTTAAAGTTACTTATAGGGTCTCCCAGGGCTCCCATTTGAGGCCTCTTCTATTTAACGTGTTTATCAGCGACGTCGTTAAATATTTTAAACATTATCAATACATATTATACACCGAAGACATTAAAAAATACTCGGCCTTTAATAATAGAGAATTTCCGGCCAAGATAAATGTTGGGTAATCACTTTTTTTAAGAAGTTCAATATGAGTTGAAATAGTTACTATCTAGGAAATGCAAAATTATACAGTGTTATTGAAATCAAAGATCTGGGCATTCTTCTTAGGAGTAATTGGTGCACCTCTAATCACATTTCTATTAGAATATATCAGTTCGGGGATATTTCAATATTTCTGTTTATAAAAAACCCTTCGTCGGCTACCATATAGAATACTACAGCTAATACGGTCTTCTTATACAGGTTGGACCAAAAGTCCGTTTAAATTTGAATCGATAGCTGTGACGAGCAGTGACGGGGGGGGGGGGTGGATGGAAGAGTTACGAAGCGCAAGAGCGCCCAATGGGAATTCAGTACCATGGCATCGTTCAGCAATAAAAAACGTGCGTTCTATGTGCGCGAGTACTACCGCAACAACGATTCTTTTACACTAGCGCAACGAAATTGTTTCGCTCATTACAACATACAGCATAAAAATGAAGCTCCATCGATTCAATTGATTCGAAAATGGGTACAACCACGATCCGGTCGACCAAAAACATCAAAAGATTTCGAAAACGTTGAGAGTGTAAGAGCGTCTATTCGTGAAAATCATGGACTCTCTACTCGGAAGCGGTCTAACGCCTTAGGAGTGCCCAGAACATCTTTAATTCGTATTCTTCACAATGATTTACATTTACATCCGTGCAAAATCCAAATGGTACAGGAATTAAAGCCTCAAGAATACGCTCACAGGCTCCAATTCGCAAACGAAATGTTAGAGAGGTTCACCAGCTTTACCAAATTTTTTTTCTCAGGCGAGGCACACTTCCATCTAATGGGCATGTGAATAGGCAAAATTGCAGGTATTGGAGTGACACTAATCCTAAATTGAAGCATCAAAAACCTCTGAATTCAGCATTGTCAGCAAGAGGTATTATTGGTTCATACTTTTTTGAAGAAATGCTATTACAATGAATACAGAGCGGTATATTGCCATGCTACAGAACTTTTTTTCACCAGCGTTACATGGTTTTAATCAATAATCGTAGTTTCAGTAAGATATGGCAACATGCCATTCTTCCAACGACTCATTAAGTGCTGTTCGCGAAATTTTTGGACAAAAAGTGATATCCAAAAGAGGTGCCATTAACTGACCACCTCGTAGCCCGGACTTATCCTCACTGGACTTCTTTATTTGGGTATACTTTAAAAGTAAAGTTTTCAACAGCAACCCAGTGTCCCGAGAGGAATTAAAGGATAATATTCGAGAGGAAATGCAAAACATTTCACGAAACACTTGTGAGGCCGTCATTGAAAATTTCCGCTCCGGGTTGCAGCAGTGTCAAAATAGTCAAGGATCACATGTAGATAATGTAATTAAAAAAAAAATAATTTAAAATAATAATGTAAACTAACTTTTGGTCTACCCTGTACTTTAAAGGACATGTCGGTGCTTGAAGGCGCGCAGAAAAAAATTATTTCACCATGTTTCCTATAAATGCAATTTGGCTTCGATTTATAAATCCATACATTATAATAGTGGGTTATTTCCTATAAGGAAACATAGAATACGTGCGTATTTTACCTTTTGCTGTCAACTTGCTAATTAATTAATAATAAATTCTCCTTGACTATGGTAGTAATTTTAGTTTATATAGGGTACGTAGGTAACGTTAACAGTTGCCTTTTTTATTTTTTCGGTAGCGATCTTCGTAATTTACGAATTTAAGAATTTACGAATTTAGATATGATATGTAAAGATTATGTGTTTTGGAAATCTTTGCCATAAAGGCTACAAATATTATTAGATTTACAAATGGATAATGCAAATTATTTGAAGCTGCCAAGAAAACAATTTAAAAATAAATTAATTTTACCGTTTTTTGGAGTAATATAGTGTTCATATGGGGCCGCAGTGTCCTTGGGTTTAAAGCCCAGCCAGGAGGTGGATTTTCCTAAGGAAGAATTTACCGTTTGATTAAGACTTTGTAGATCACTAAAATGGATAAATTGCAGAGGTCAATTTTCGCTTACAGTCACCATTTCCTAACTCAAAAATCCCATCTAACAACTTTCCTTCAAAAAAAAATTGTATTCACAGTTGGTATGCCGCAAAGCCTGACAAAACCCCTAAAAGTATTAAATTCAGTAAAGTCAAAAATAGCAATAAATAAGGTTCATATTCGACACTGCATTCTTAACGAATTCCAACAAGGAAAATATTTTGCTAGAGCGTGCCACTCAATTTTTTTCTTCTGATTTCGACAAACAATGTCTTGGAGACCCTTTAATCTGTGACAACGAAGAGTTGAAGAAGATGCTTGCTAAAAATTTAGCACAAATACAGAAAAAGATTTGAGGAACAGCTGGACGTAACCCAGCAACTGATGTCCAAACGCCTATATGAGGTAGGAAAAATCTAGAAAGAAGAAAAATGTGTTTCGCATTAACTTAATGAAACCAATAAAAATCAACGAGTGATAGCGTGTCTTTCTCTGGTCAATATATAATCGAAAGTTTTTCATGTAGAAAATCGTTACGGGTGATACTCACAATTTGAACCGCAGAAAGTCATGGGTAAATCTCGAGGAATCATCACAATCGGTCGCAAAAACCCATTGCTTCGGAAAGTAGGTTATTATTTCCATTTGGTCAAATATGAAGGGAGTGCTTAATTATGAGCTACTGCAAGCGGTCTAAACTGTTTGTGTGGCTTGCTACCAACGTCAATTGTTCCGCTTGAGTCAAGAATTGGAACGAAAGCGGCCATATACTGACAAAGGAGAAAGTCATATTAGGTCTTGGCTAAGACGTCTTGCAGCACTTGGCATATACACCAGACATTGCTCAGCCGATTACCACTAATTCCGGTCGATGCAACACGCTTTGTCCGATATGTATTTCCAGTCAGTGGATGAGATCCGAAAATGGTTCGACGACTTTATCGTGTCCAAAGACCTAACAATTCATTTGCTACCTGAAAGATAGCTTGAAATCAACGGCGAATACTTTTCTTTATAACAATTTAATTTGCTTCTTTCCAAAATAAACCTTGAATATAGCTGAAAATCATTCCATTTCTAAAATATTTTTCTGATTGAAAATTCATTTCGGAAGATCAAGCATGCGCTAGGTTAACACATACACTATTTATGCATCAAAAAGTGTCTTTCTAGGTAATTATGTTACACTATAATCTAACCATTAAATAATAGTTTTAATTATATTATAGTAGTTATTATTATTTGTGTTCGGCACTACGCAAAATTGACTTGGAATTTTGTAAAGTTTCTTTATAAAATTCTATCATTTGTAATTGATGTAATGTGGTTTCTTTGTGATTGAAATGTATACTTGTAGTAGTAGTAGTGTTTGGCTAACGACCACGTGGTCCTTTCGCCGTGTTATTTGTGTATTAGTGTGTATGTAAATGAGCTTGTTACTTTAAATGACCTCCCCCTTATTTTATTGTATATTAATTTTGTATTCATATTGGGATATCCCGTTTAATTATCAATCAATAAATAAATAAATATATAAAACCAAAAGTATTAGAAATATTTCTCTTTAAAAAGTAAATTTAGAATAAACCTGTTCAAAAAAACTGAGAAAACAATTGAAACTTGTCAAAAAAGTAACAAAACAATATTTGGAAATGTTAAAGCATCATAATCATGACCCGATGATCATTTAAGGTAATTCAACGGTCATTCAAATTTCTTTATTGTCATCCAATTATCATTCAAGTTTACCTAAGTCCGTCTAACGCTGTTCAAGGTTATCCAAGGATATTTAACTTAACAAAACCATTGTTCTAGACAATACACAATACTAGGTTAATCAAAGTGAGTAACATATTCACGTTAACTCATATTTTACGGGCATTGTTGCAATTATTTTTAATGTCACATAAGACCACAAAATTATTAAGTTTCCTTTAGATCATCCAAATGTTATGCAAAATCATCTGTTAATTAGAAAAAATATTGGCTTTGTAATGTAATTTAAAAATATTAAATCCTTTACAGACTTCACTATTTAGAAAGGGGACATGTTTACATTTTTAACAGATTCATCTACAAATATAAATTTAATTCAATTCAGTATTTGTAAAATTTTGGTTTTATAATATAACTACTTTTTTTTAAATAATACTTTTTTCTTACAAAAATTGTAACAATGATAATCCTATAGGTAAAAAGCTCCTTAGTTTAATATTAGAAAAAAATAGATTTTGAAAAAAATTTAGCAATAATTTACTAAAAATAATGGCTAATATGTTTAGAAAATCCGGTACGCAAAAAAAAATTGTAGAAAGAAAAGATGATATTTAGAAAAAGTTATGTATGTAAAAATTTTATATTTATATCTTGATTTGAAGGCTTTACTGGTTAAAATATATTTTAGCCTCATATTTAGAACAAAGTTATTAGCATTGTGATATGCTGAAATTTTACAACTTTAAAAATCCATGTAAACGAAAGTTTACTATTTAAAAAAATATTATTCTGTTCCAATGAATTCATATATTAGATAAAGACGAAAAATTAAGTTAATAGTGATATAATATAATATTTACACATTCATTCTCTTTAAAAGGCAAAATAAGCCGTATTTGATCAATGAAAAGATGAAATGTTAGGAAGAAGATTGCACTAATCGTAGAACTAAGAAATAAGATACGAGTGAAAGATCACTAAACTGTGGGCTCTGTCTTTCTGCTTTACGATCAAAATTTCGTGTATATTTATTAAGTTTTATGTAAGTGTGTAAATATTAGGATAGGTAAGCAATTTGAATATATGAACGATACAATACAAGTTTAAATTAAACAATTGCTTAAATGCTAATTTAGTTCCTTTAAGTGTTCCTTATTATATAATAATAATTATAAAAAATGCAATTTCTGACACGTGCAGTCACCTTATTATCGCGTATTTACAATATTATTAATATAACTGTAGCACATTAATTTATGCCAGGAACTATAATCTTATCGCAAATATAATAAAATTGTGGCAATAAAAGTTCTAGGAGTTAATATTACGAAACCCAATATTAACCTTATTAAATTAAATAAATATTAAACATTTTTAATATTACTCCCTATAATATCTACTTATAAAATATTGTAAACAACAATTTCATTTTATTGTCGTGCCATTTAATCATTACAAATCATGAATAAGGGCCCGCGTATTTACTCCGGAATTAAGTCGGTATGGTGAAGATTCTCATTTCGCTGCAATCAAGGTGAATATTTGTATACGAACAACGAGGCGGCCCTCTGAATTCAGCGCCCTTTTTAGAAGGGTGCTCGAGGAAAGTATACATCATTTGGACACAAAGGGGTGAAAAGTAAGGGGGTGAACTTGTGAACAATTTGCTCAGTGACGGCATAAGACGCACGGTGTTTTCTATAGAAATACCTGCTCTACGTTAGATAAACAACTCGGAGACAATGCGATTTCGGGAATCGGGCGGAAAGGTAAACTGAAATTGTTCTCGATTATTCAATTCGATATACTGTACGTCTTCATTATGACCACTCGGTTCTTTTGATGTTGGTGTTATTGTTGTTTGTTTAGCTTTGTATTAAGTTAAAGAATTGACTTATTATTTGGTTTGTATTTCATTTACTTTATTTATACGAATCCTTTGGGGTTCTTTATAAGCTAATATCTGTGCAATAACAATTTAAAATACTGCACTGTATTATTATTACTATTAATGATTGTATTACCAGTAAAGTGATACATAAAGAAGAAATAAAAAAAACATAAATATTTAAAAAAATCTAGGCAAGAAGGATAGTTACAAAATAAATAAGCATTACTAATAAATTAATATGTACAGAAAATACACAACAAATTAAAAAGTCCTCAGCTCAACTGGTCCTTGCAGTACCTCGGAATTATGTGTAGTTTTGTCATCTGGAGCAAAGCAACGACAAATTTCACCGACAAAACAGAATTGCCTAAGCCGAACACGTTGACATAGGTATTAGGTATTATTTATTTTATCCAACATGCGTACAAAAATATTCTAATAACAATAGTAATCTACAGAAATTTTCAAAAGGTTTGAATTCACAAAATATATAGGCTCTACATTCCTTTGTAAAATGAATCACGCATCTCAAGTGTCGCGTGAGGGTGCTTTGTCACTGGTTAAGGAATAGAATAAGGTCGGATTTGTATGACCTATTCGTAGGCAGGTCAAAGCGACCTCCTCTATTCTATTAAGTGTAACCGGCAAATCCCATGCCTTCGAGGCTTTACAAATCCCTCTGCCATTTTATCTTGACCAACACCATGACATCGACTTTGACACCGTCCGACCGGTATAAGCTATGGTCAACGTGCTCCGTGAAAGTGCCTGACGGGTGGGTCTGTCTGCTATCTACTGAATAGGTCAGAGTGGAAGAACATCTCGAAGAAATGAACTCCGTTCGAGTCTCTTCAATTAAAATTATAGTAATAATAGTCATAGTAATATGTATTTTAAGAAGAGAAACAAAGAAAACAATAAACAATAAACAATACTGTATAGAGATGAGCGTGAATAGGTGACAATTAAAAATGATCTGCTACTAGACATATTATATTTATTACTTGAGCGCGTGTCAGATTACCTAAAGTTCTACAGTATATACGACTGAACACAAATTTAATGTCCATGAGTGAAACTGATTATTAAAAACTACTCCTGTTTACGCCTTAAATACATACTTGTATATGTAGGAAGAGTCCAATTTATTATTTCTTTGAAATATACTCTAATACCTTCAGCTAATGTTTCTTCTTTCTTAAAGCGTTGGAATTCGATCATTGTTTCTGTGGAATTATTGACGTCGGTATTTCGCAAAACCTTCTTCATTTATATACATACCAGACAGACAATTGCGAGGCATATTTTTTAATATGTCTACTCGATTAAAACGATTAAAGTTTATGTACTCCAGTTTACTAGGTACAGACACTTCATATGAAAAGGCAAATCAAAAAACTTCTGTAGTTCATTGCCTTTTCTAGATTGAGGAACATAGTGAATGCATGTTTTCTCCAGAAAAGCGTGTTATATAACATTATCTTGATGGACTAGATAGTCAGTAGTATGATGATATTTTCTAAATCCTGGACTGGTAGGGTCCAATCAATTTTCGTGACTTGAGAATCCTTACCAACCCATCATTAGCCATTTTTTTTACTTAAGCAGCAAGTCAAAGAAACTAAGCGATAACTAGTAGCAGGTTGCGGATCTTTACAATGTTTAAGAAGAGGTATAATTTAGTACCTGTTTACATTCTTTCATTATAAATGGAAAGTTGTAATATTTATCCGAATTTGCCAAGATTGAGATTTCCAGCTGGACCTTTCTACATATGAAATAATTAGAAGAACTACCATACATGTGCTGGAAACGTGCGTTGCTAAGGTTTACGCTACTTCACGAATTTCAGTACAATCGATCCCATTACACGGTAGTCGCTATCTGCTCTCACTTTTTTTCAGGCATCTTTGATTAAAGCATCACTTAACATTGAGTTCACGTGGTATTTCTAAGGTCATTTTTGATTGTGACAATTTAGGAGGCCGACGGGCCTAACCTCAACGTTCCACAAGGTAATGAAAGAATTTTTAGATGAGCCAGAGGTACGTGGTCATAGATTGCCCACCATTGAAGACGTGTGGCTAGAGCAGGGGCAGATATTATCAAATCTAATTGCCGCATTCAAGTGTGTGCCCATTATTAAGAAGTACTCTAATTTTGTCTAATAATTCTTATATCTACATACTTTATGTAGACTGCCAATGAACCCTATAATGTATTATGGGCATTAAAATATCCCAGCAATTTGATAACTGCTTAATTAAAATAATTAAGTTATTGAATCCCCCAGTTTCCATCTGATAGGTATAAGTCGCATACTGCAATCAACCATTAGCTTGAAGATACGAGGTATAATTATTTAATAACCGGACTGATGCCGCTCTCAGCAAACTGCGAGCGTGCCACGACGTGTTTGAACATGTCTGTGTCTGATGATCCTTTCAACACCCTGAGCTTGCTGGACAAGCCAGCAGGTCACTCAGTTTAACTGTAGCAGCTCAATGAATTAGTCGACATACTAGTGACGCGTCGGAAATATTCCAAGTGGTCAGACAGACCAACGGGTTAACCTCAAATTTCTTAATAATTAAAAAAACACGAAAATATTTCGTAAATTCTTAATTTTTTTGTTAAACTGGGGAAAACTGTTACAGAAGCTTATGCAATGTTGAAAGAAGCCTACGGGAATGAATGTTTATCCCGCATACAAACGTTTGAGTAGTTTAAACGGTGTTAAGAAGGGCGTGAAGCGACGGAAGACAATCGGTGCCCAGGTCGACCATCAACGTCGAAAACAGACAAAAACATTCCCAAAATTGGTGAATTAATCCGCGCTGGTCGCCGCCTCAGCATCCAAGCACTTGCTGAAATGATAAAAATCGACGAAGGAAGTGTTCGACAGATTTTACAGGAATCATTTAACATACGGAAAGTTTGCGCAAAAATGGTGCCGAAACTAACCATGTTTGATAAAGATTAAATATAGAATAAAGAATATAAGGAATCAAAACAGAACATTTGCACTGACATCCTAAACAACCTCGCCACTGATCCAGATCTGTTAGATAAGATGATTACTTGTGATGAATCGTGGTTTTTTACTTAGGACCCCAAAACAAAGAGGCTATCCCTGCATTGAAAGAGTCCAACCTCGTCAAAGCATAAAAGCCAGGTGACCAAATCCAATTTCAAGGCAATGATGATTGGCTTTTTCGATATTCGTGGCATTGTCTACGTTTACTGGGTTCTCGAGAGTCAGAAGATAAATCAACATTCTTACATAGAGTTTTAAAGTGTGAGCGTGTTAGAAGACCCGATTTGTGGAAAACCAAGTCCTGGATCCTTCACCAAGACAATGCACCAGCCCATTCTGCCTCATCTACGAAAGTGTTCCTTGTAAAATATGGCATTGCCATGTTGGAACAACCACCACTGAATGGAACAAGATTTGAAAGTGTGGAAGCGGTTAAAGCAAAAGTGACGGAAGTTCTCAACCAGCTGGCAGAAGAGGATTTAAAGCATTGATTTCAACAATGGAAACGTCATATGTAGCGGTGTAGGGATCGCTAAGGGGAGTACATTGACGGTGATAAAACTGCTGCAATTGGTGACAAAAAGTTTTATGACTTCAGTCCGGTTATTTAATAGGAACACCTCGTATTTCCTTAACCCTTGTTCACTAAAAATAGTCTCTTCTCAGAAATATACTCACTCCTCCTCTGACACGGTAACGTAGTGTTACATCTTTCCATCCCCTGAAAAGATGTATAGCCTCGAAATATGAATGGATTTGGAAATGAGTTTCCTGAAGACAGACCAGTGGATGATATTTTATAATTATGATCTTCAACTCTGCATATACAACCGTTGCCGTTCCACTAAACTCTTTATTCCAGTTCTTTTATAAATTATAACATAATGTGAACACAGACAAAATATATCATCAAATAAAATTAAACACTACGTAGAAACAACATTACACTGACTAAAATGACAAACTTGATAAATGATAGTTTCCGGTAATGTTAAGATCTGAAATTATTTTGCCCTGATTCCAAACTGGACTTGATTTCCAAAAAAGGGAGAAAAACCTTTAGGAATAATAGGGTGATTGTTTGTTAATGTTTTTTTGAGGGCGTGTATAATCACTGTTTTCTACAAATTTACGTTTTTGGCAATTATCAATTATTTTTCATGAACTTTCAGAACTTTCTAAATGTCTTTAGCTAGGACAATTAATATTAATTAATTATATTAGCCTAGATCAAGAGTACGACAGGGCAATGATTAATTTATTAGGGTAGGTCAAAAATACGCAAGGTAAATAAAACATTGTTTAATCTGTCTAGGGGAGGGAAACGTTCTAACCTTTGTTTTTCAGATATTTACATTTTTATTCTTTTTGTTGTTTTTCAATTATTTTTCATAAACTTTTACATGTTCTTTAGACTGGGCAATAAATATAGTATTGGCCTATGTCAAAAATACAATAATGACTAATTTATTGGGATAGGTGAAGAGAACCTAAAAGCTCTTTGTATGGTGGATCAGGAATTGTTTTTATTCTTAGATTCTGAATGCATATCAGCCGGGTAAGTCAACGGACTCGGCGCTGGACGACCTAAACAGGCTCATCACAAAGTCAATGGAAGACAAAGATATAGCCATGGCCACATTTCTGGATATAGAAGGAGCGTTTAACAACGTCACAACAAACTCTCTCGTGGAGGTACAAGCAAGGAAAGGAGTCCCATCAAGCCTTTGCCAATGGATCAAGGCCTAGAGAAAAGGACAATAATATCCACTTTGGGCGGCCATACCATTAAGGCTAAGGCAGGGGGGGGGCTGCCCACAAGGAGGAGTGCTATCTCCACTGTTATGGGCTACACTAGTAGATGACTTTCTAGGAAAACTGTCCAAAGAGGACATCAACTGCCTAGGGTACGCGGATGACTTAGCCATTGTCATCAGGGGCCGGTTCGCGGGAGTAGTCTCGGAGCGAGCACAAAGAGCCCTAAACATAGTAGACAATTGGTGCAAACAGGAGCGATTGACAATCAATCCACAAAAAAACAAATTGTCGTATTCACAAAAAGACGAGCATTGCAAGGCCTAAAGCCACTGAAGCTCGGGGGTACGGAAAGTCCCTTCGTAAGGGAGGCAAAGTACCTGGGAGTAACCTTTGAAGCCAAAATGATGTGGAGACCACACATCACAAAAGCCACCAAAAAAGCAACAATATCATTGGGCAGGTGTCGCAGAATGTGCGGGAAAAATTGGGGACTAAACCCTAAATTGACTCTATGGCTCTACACCAGGGTGATAAGACCCATGATAGCCTATGGAGCAGTGGTGTGGTGGACTAGGACAAAGCAAAAGGGGGCGATAGGACTCCTGAGCAGTACAAAAAGACTAGCATATCTCAGTACAACAGGAGCCCTAAGCACCACCCCAACAGCAGCCCTAGAAGCCACCTTTAACATACCACCACTACACATCTTCATTCAAGGAGAAGCCAGGTCCGTATCATACAGACTGATGCAAGGACAGGCGCCCATAATCCGATCACACGGAAAAACGCACCAATGGCTAGAAGAAGAGCTGAAGGCTAACGCGATTACAGCAATGCCTAGCGATGCCATGGTGAAAAAATACAATTTCGAAAAGAAATACAAGGTTCTAATCCCACAAAGAGAGGACTGGGTCGAAGGCCAACCTACCAAAGCAGAATCATACTGGTTTACGGACGGCTCAAAGACCGACAAAGGGGTAGGAGTAGGTATATACGGCACAAAACCCGAGACAAAGATTTCTGTCAGTCTCACCAAGGACAAAACGATGTTCCAAGCAGTGGCGATAGCTCTTCACCACTGCACAAGAGAAATAGCAAGACAAGACACCAAAAGTAGGTCAATTGCTATATTCTCCGACAGCCAGGCGCTACTAAGAGCACTAAGCTCCACACAGGTCGAATCTAAGCTAGTGTGGGACTGTATACGCGCTCTTAACCAACTTGGCTGTCACAAAAAAGTTACAATCACATGGGTCCCAGGACAGGGAGGACATCCGGGGTATGGCATAGCAGACGAATTGGCCAAACAAGGCTCGTCAAAAGCAGAAATTGGCCCGGAACCCTCTTGCGGAATCTCCAAAACCGCAGTCAAACGATCCATAAAAAAATGGGTGGAAACACAGGCCCATACCTGGTGGCCTAACTCATCATGACAGAGACAGGCGAAATAGTTCCTTAAGAAACAATCGCCAAAATTCACGACCGAACTCCTGAACCAAGACAGGAAAATGGTCAAAACAATAGTAGGCCTGATAACAGGACACTGCAAGCTCAACAAACATATGAGCAAAATAGGCCTGGTGGAAGAAGCACCATGCAGATTCTGCCCAGAGGAAGAAGAGGACTCGTTCCACATCCTATGCCACTGCGAGGGTCTAGCAGGTATTAGATATAAAAAGCTAGGCACTACAAACCCAAGCGCGGAGACTTATACCCAAGCCCCTCTGGCAGGGCTAAGAGGACTGATCAAAGAGGCAAAGCTAGAGTTGGTCATCTGAGATAAACAGGCATCCACAATAGACCTGGAAAGGTCGCGGTGGAATAGGCGGTGGTGCCACCCATATAACATATATCTATCTAGATTCTGAAAGGGAGTTTTTTCCTCCCGTTATCGATGATTTAAAATTAATTGTAGAGCCAGGATCACTAGTTACTGTAATATTTTTTGACTTTTCCATTTGGGCGAAGTCGATAGGAACTCTCAGTGTCTGAGATTTCGTTGTAACGATTTTGCCTGTATTGCTTAATATCTCTGTCTTTGGTTTTTTGTCTCGCCCACTAATTTAGTTATTAGCGAAGCAAGTTCAGACATACATACTATTATCAGTTCTAGCAGCCTTATTGGTCACTTGTGAGTGATACTTTGTACATACGTATGTTTTAGTTCTTAAATTTTGTTTTTTAACATTATAAAAGGACAACGTATGTATCTGGCGGAGTGAATACCACAGTTTAACGCATCTATGTAGTCGCTTTCTTCATGGACGACTTTGCCACAAGTATATATTGCTAGACTTTCACATCTAGATTATGTGTTCTAAGCCTCTTAAAACATCGTTACACACTTGGAATATTGTGTTCACTTTTTTGGTAGATATGTGAAGTTAATTAATAATACAATGGACGCTGTGTTAATAAATAATCCTTTACGTGTTATCCAATAGCTTTTGATTTTTTTAAATATCTAAAATTTATTAATCACTAGAAATAACTAAATCTCTACAATTTTTTTCCATTGGAATAGTTAAGGGACTTATGTACATTCACGTTTGCACCTTACTCAAGAATAACTAGTTTTAGGGTTTCAACAGATTGTTTATCTGTTAAAACTTCAATCATGAAACCTTCTCTGATTTTCTTAATTATTCCCGTTCTTCTACTATCTGCTGAAAAAACGTCGATATAGCGAACGAATTATGTTTATCGAATTTTATTCCATCACTCCTATTGACAATAAAGAAGCGAGGAAATGGTGCCAACGCTTCCCTATTACCAATTTGGAAACTCCTGACGTCGTGGTTGACTCCTCCAAAGATTTTTATTAGTAGTTCCCTAACACTACAGAACGTGAAGATCAAGCTCTTCGGCTCCCCGCTGTCTGGGATCGATTATCAACAACAAGAGCCATTGGAGACATCTGAAAAAGTTAAACTAACCAAGGAATCTCCCTTTGATCAGTTTACCGAAGAATTCGATCATTTCGTCTCAAGTCATACCGTCCTTTTCTTTGTTTGCCCTTAACTCCTCGCCATAAAAGGTGCCGTCTGGAATGGTGCAATGAGAGACTACAATGGGTCGGTCAATGGAGGCAGGTTATCTTTAGTGATGAATCAAGATTTTGTTTGTTTGCCCACGATGGTCGTAAAATGGTTTGACGTCGCCGAAGAGAACAAGGAAATTTACATTTTACAGTGGAACGCCATACAGCTCCTTTTGTGTTTATTCCAGGAACATTAAACGCAAATCAACTAGAACCAACATTAATGCCCTAATAGGTTGTAAAAACCCATTTTTCAACAGGAACTAGGTAGTGTTGATTTACTTTCATGGCTTTTTCGTTATCCGGACCTATGACCTATTGTATAAGTGTGGGATACAATTGGAAGAAGACTGGGCCATCTTCAGCCACCCCCACTCATTCTACCTAATATTAGGATGCGAATTCAAGAAGCTTGATTGCAAGTATGCAATCCTTCAGGCGACATTGACAATTTGATTATATATGCCTAGGCCAGTTGCCGAGTGCTCTAGAAATGGTAGAGGAGCAACTAATTATTGAAATTAAAGAAAAATGATCAGTTCTTAGTCTGGATTATTTACGTATTATCTGAAATTTTAATATTTAAAAGTAAAATTAATTTAATTAAATATTTTCTTTCTTAATATCGCAACTATCGTTCCGTAGTGAATAACATGAAATATTATTGTTATAAAAAGCAAGCGACTATTTATAACAAGTATTTTATGAATGGCATTTCACTATTCCGAATTTAATTCCGTGTTAATCTCCAGCCCGATACGAAATCCGCTTTTCCAACCGGCTTTCAATTTTCGTCAGAATATTATTTTTAAATTAAAACATGTCGCCTCCATTACGGTCCGCTCGTCCCTTATAAAACCCGACTTCCATTACAAACCGTCGGGGTAATTCATATTAATCCGCCAAAAATAATAATAATATTTATGATAAAAACCTTCACCACGCGACCATAATTTACGTTACACGTCGACCTAAAATATAGAAAAGTTCGTCCATTTATTTTAATTATATCTTCATTACAACGGACGTTTCATTCGCGAAATTGGGGGCAATAATTCCGCATTAGCTGATAATGAGAATTTAATATTTGGGATTAAGTAAATTAGCGGAATGATAATATTTGTTTGCGCCGGAATGACCTCGTCGGTATTCAGATGTTGCATTGACTGTTTGATTGTAAGCATAGTGATTACGTGGTATTGTAAATATGTGTTTTATGTCAAATTTGATGGATCATATGTACTGATAAAATTAAATATTATGTCAAATTTTATACAAGTTAATATTTATATGTATCAAGCTGTTATTTATTTTCAATGTGTTTATAAAAAATAGTGGAGTTTCTCAACCTTCTATTAAAGATTTGTTTTCAAGAAATGGACCTTTTCCAAAATTGGCGTTATTTAACAGAGATGAAAAGGATTTTGAGAGGTTTAAGCATTTGAAGCAATTAAATATTATTAAAATTTTAAAGTGGCAAAAAATAAGCTTAATATAGAAAGACCTTTTTAGAACCATTAATATAATAAATTTGGTAAAGGAGCCTATAAAATATGCTTGAGATACAGCGTCCACCAACAAGCACACATAGGCACATTTTAAAAATTTATGACCTCAAGACATTTCCGTTAAAATTTTGTTTTCTAAAAAATCATGATAACAATACTTTTACATAAATAGTATAGGGGAAAAGCATATTCTCTAAAAACAGAGGAAATAAGAGAATAGCATCACAATGATAAGAAGAAATAAAGGAAGAGAAATTGAAAGCAAAGGGCATATATACATGCAAAATCAGTCTAAACGAAAGGATTATAACTTGACATTAGATAACTATCAGAAAATGAAAACCAAAAGAAATAAAGGTTTGAAGAGTTTTCTGCTTTAACAATTCCTAAGGAGCTTTATGGTGGAAACATGGTCTCTTCAATATATTCAGTCTAAAGTCTAAACTCATAGGCTGCACATTCAAACGGAGCCCCAAGGAATCGTCCACAGAGAGTTATATCCAAACTTATTTTGCAAATTCAAGTTACGGAATTAAAGGCTTCCTACCATAGAAATGCGTGGGAAGAGACGATATATTCAACCCATCTAGAATAGAACTTGCATTTAGCTAGTTGCGTCGTGTATAAGTCTACATTTTTCCATTAAAAAGAAAGCCTTTAAACTAACACCTTTCTAAATAATCAGAACTTAAAACAAACACATAAATGACAGGATTTAATATTCGTTGTTTCGACGAGACACTTGTTATTTTCAAAACATAAGTGATTTAAAAAAATACAGATCTTAGCAACTTATACTTAATATTAACAGACAGTCGAGAATAGAGGAATGTAAATAAGGTCAATCTGGTCCTTTAATAGGGGAAAATCTTGATTAGCAAAATCCAATACCAAGAGTATATCTTCACCAAAAGAATGTGACTCATCGATAAGATGTTAACAAAAGTTGATTACGATCAGATTGTCCTACGTATACCCCTTGACAATTTTCACATCTTAACTTATAAATTCCCGATTTAGTCATTTTATCCCGCCTGGTTTTCGGATTAAAAATAATATTTATAATTTAAGATGTGAAAATTATCAAGGGGTGCACATAAGACAATCTGGTCGTAATTTTAACGTTTGATTTGAAGAACATTTGCGATCTTTTCAGCTAAGTCAAACTGATAAGTCAACTTTTTTTTAGTTTCTGAAGAAGAATAACTACTATATATTTCTAAACTCTTATAATCACTGAACAGCCAAGGATTGTCTACAGCAGGATTTAAATATGACATCCTGATTCTACTTTCAGATTATTTTATCAAAATACATCTTATGTATTAAACAATCTCTATTCCCAACTCTAACTAAAAGAAAAAACATTGATGGTTCCAAATTTAAACCTTAATGTGTACAGAGAAATGATATATAATATTTGAGCGTATTTTAGATATCAAACTAAACTAGACTCTTTACCTATACCATATAGTTATATTAGTTTCTATCAAATGTATTATATTAAATTTGGTTCTGATATGTGCTTTTCCTTTCTTAAAATTAGTTGATATAAATATTTGGTAGAGAGTAACACTTGTTTTGTTGCATAATGTTTTTATTTTCAGTTGCCTGACACGTGTTTCTTCGCAGACCATTATCAAAATTAAACTCTGCGAAAACCGAAACACGTGTCAGACAACTGAAATTAAAAATATTATGGAACAAAACAAGTGTTACTCTTCACCTAATATTAATATCCATTAATTTCCATCAAGAGTGTAGCGCAACAAGCATTTACTTTATTAATTGATATAGTTGACCAAAATTTAACATTGTTCTAGCGAGAAATATACATTTTAATTAGTAGTAGTAATATTTTGGATTCAAATAACTATTATAGTTACAATACATAGACTGTCCCAGAAACAATGAGACTGATATAAAAAATACAAAGCTTTTATTATTTTGATTAAATTAATAAGCACTAAAAACCTTTCTTCACAAATTTTATTTAAATTCACAGATATATATTTCGGACACAAAGTGACCATTATCAATGTTTTGATATATATTCTGTATCAGTATCAAAACATTGATAACGGTCACTTTGTGTCCGAAATATATATCTGTGAATTTAAATAAAATTTGTAAAGAAAGGTTTTTAGTGCTTATTAATTTAATCAAATTTATCTTCACGTAACTCACAAAAACCAAACTAATTATATTGATTTGTTTATTCAAAAGAGTCTCCTTCTGAGTCAACCGAACTCGAAACATTGGCTGCAATGGTCTTTAATATAGTGTTCGAAGATTGTAGATGATCAGATTCGTATCGAAACTATTTTTTTTTATCGCCAGTTTCAGTTTGGGAATAGCCGCTCGCACAGAGTCAAATCTATTCATCTGGTGAATGATCGACAATGATAACTTATTTAGTACCATGCTTCTGTATTGTTGTACAACTGCCTTGTCTGCTTGAATTCATTAAATTCTGACCCAGAATCGTTATTGAAGAGAATTACCTAGGAGAATTGTATGCGTTCACTGGCTGCCACTTCTGAGACAAATTCACTACGAAAAATTCCTTTTAAATATAACAAAACGTTTAGCATTATTGCATAAATTTATTTCTCTTTTGAGCCTGGCGACGTTTTGTTTTTGGCTTATATTGAAAACTATGTTTTGTCACTAGTTACAATGGCTGAAATGCTTGTCGGATTAACTGGTCCTATTTTTAACATGCCTTTGGAATTTTTGATCGTCAGAGAGAGTGTGTGAGACGAAGCGCACACTGTCCTTCCATTTGCCCAAATCTTCTGCCAAAATACATTTCCGTATACTATTGGCTTGGCAACTAAGTAATTTCTCTCACACATAAGTAATTTTTCTTTTGCCGTATGAAATAAAACTCTTTTTTAATACAAAAATATAATGTTTCATTGACATTTTCCATTTTGTTCGATAACTGTATCTTGCAGCGTCATGATTTCTCGTTCGTATAATTTCTGGTCATTTTCAGCAAAAAAAAACTGAGCCAAGTGAGATTTAAGGTCTTCGTCATTTGTAAAAGTTTTACAATTTAAAAATTCTGCAAACTGCGGAATAAATGGTAATTTGATGGTCCCAGATCAGGGCTATATGAGGGATGTAATATCACCTCCCAACCAAGCTCCAGTAATTTTCCACGAGTGGCCAAAGATATGTGAGGCGTTATTATGGTGGGACACTACTCCTTTGCGATTTTGCATTTTACCAATTCTAGACGTCTTTTTTTGATTACTTCGTCTACTTTTGAGAGTTGTTGGCAGTACACATCTGAATTGATCAATTTGTTTGGCAACATCATTTTTCCTGATGTAATTCAGCTTTGGATGTGCATTGAGCTGGTTCGTTTTCTTACATCATGATCGTCTTCGGATAATGTTGTAGTACACTACCCATTGATTTGTCACCAGTGATGTATATTTTCAGAAAGGAATCAGTTTTATTACGTTTAAGGAGCATATGGCAAAAGTTGATTCGATGTGTTAAGTGAACCTCTTTCAATTCATTCGGTACCAAAATATCGAGCTTTTAAAAAGCTTAAGGCGTTTTAAATGTTTTTTTATCGCAGTATGCTATACACTTAACATCTATGCTATCTCACGAATAATTATGTAACGATTCGGCCCACCGAATAGAACGTTGTTAGTCTTTAAGAGAAAAATCTATAAACAGACTTTTTAAACCTATTCTGGCATATAGTTTTACGCTCCGTTAAGCAATCATCGCCATAAACTCCACATAGCTCAAGCAGCTTTCTTTCCTTTATAGAAATATAAAAGTAAAATATACCGAAAATTTTTGTTTCTTCCATACATTTTAAAAATGATGTCTCACAACTGATAGCAATAAAATATTAACGTATCACCTGCTTCTAAAGAAACATCAATATGACTGATATCGAATGATATCAAGCAAAGTACATCACTAACACTGGTTATTTATAAAAATAAAGCAAGACTAAATTTGAGCGATTACTAAAATTACTTAGTTGCCAACACAAAAATTTCCTCTTAGATGAGTTTCTCATGATTTTTATAGACGGTGCATCATCTGAAATGTCCTTACGACCGTTGCAAATTCGGCCAAACCAACGAAAAACTTATACACAAAACATTCATTCATCTCTTTACAAATTTTTAGCTTTTCGTGCGCACCTCTTTTACCCAATTTAAAACAGAATTTAACATTTGCTTATTGTCAAATCACAATATAAATATAATATAAACAGAATTCTACCAAAGAAAGGGTAAAATATTCCCCTACCAGATATAATGGGCTAAAGACTTTAATAATATCTGGGACAGGCTGTATATGTATACTCCATTTTTCTCAAGACAAATAGACCAATTACTAATTATGGTTTTCCTAGGATGTATCTTGTATTTGCAAGAGCAATATAATAACATAGGTTATAGGTTATAGGTTAACATACGGTGCTATTGAGGTGTGTTAGCCTCTCTTGAACTGCGACCTAAAAGATCTATTGCTCTACCCTTAACCAATCCCTTCCCAATCAGTCCCATGTCCTCCATGAACCTGGTAACTTTCTTGGGGGTGATAATGCTTATTTTTTCGTAAGATAATCGGTCCCTACCAAAGTGTGAAAGAAAAAGTGCATAGTATGTGCTAGATAGTTTCATCTGCCGAATCACATAATTTGTAGTTTCCATTTTCCTCTTTTCCCATTTTATGCCCTGCCATAAGTCCTGTGAAAGTTCTTAGCTCGTTCCTTGTGAGTTCAAGCACCTTGTGGCTGTCATCGAGTTTCATAAGTCGTTTTGATTGACGTAGACCTGGTACATTGTTCCAATGCTTGCCATTTTTGCACCGCCTCTCTTCTGTGCGCCATGGGGAGTCCACAAAACGGCTCTGGTCCTATAGGAGTGGATTTGCACATCTTTTTGCGAGTTCATCGCCCACTTCGTTGCCTTTAATATCCCCGTGCCCTGGGACCCACATGAAGATCAACGAGTTTTTCTTCGCCAGTTGCGAGAGGAATGTTCGACATTCCCAGACAGTCCGTGTGCCGTGACTATAGGCTCGAACGGCCTTTAATGCGGCTTGGCTGTCTGAGCAGATGTAAATATGCGCGCTATTTAGGTGCCTAAAGCATTGCACAACATTCCCTAGTTGAACTGTTGTAGACAGGGAAACAAAAATTCAATGTTTCACAATATAAGAATGGTTCTGAAGTTTTTTTATATGTAATTTATTTAACCACAACCATTGGTTTCATCAAGCATTACTTCCTGTCAGTTCATTAGAGTCTTCAGTTGCTCAATGTCTCTTAGTGCATTGTTTTCTTTTACTTTTCAATTTGACCAACGTATTTAAATACATTATCAACAATTTACTAAGAAATAATAAGAACTTAGTAAATTGAAATAATAAGAACTTTATTAAGAAATAAGCATTTCAAAATCTTCAATTCAGAATCGATTTTGTAGAAGTCACACAGCTTTCACCGTTACCAATTTTTCTGCCCCAAAACAACACTCCTTACAGTCCTGACTTGGCCCAGTGCAGTTGAAAGGAAAGCATTAGAAGTCCGTTGAAAACATCTAAAAGCATGTTACAACGTTCCTAAGAGCATTTCATAATAATTATGAGAAGAATAAAAGAAATAGAAACTGTAAGCAATATATACATGCAAAATCTGTATAAACGAAACAATTGTAACTTGATCCAAAAGAATGTTACAACGTTCCTATAAGACATTTCCGTCAAGGAGTTTCATGGTGCCTTCCAAGCTTGGCAGATACGTTTCCGCACGTGTAATGATTTCAGGGTTGTTGTAACCGTTACTAGGTAGTAATCCATATTTTAACACATATTGAAACACTTACTAACAAAACATAGTAAGTGTTTCAATATGTGTTTAAGTGTAATGATGTTTAGGGTGGGTGTTAAGCATTTGAATAGGTACGATCAATAAATATGATAATAATAATAATAATAATAATAATAATAAACATCTTTATTTGCAGAAAAAAATTGAAGCAATTTTCATGTAACTGACAATATGACAATAATATGTGACAATATTTTTTCTGTCTAACAGCTATCGACCCGCGATCTTTCATGTCATGATTGCTAATGTCTAACGGAATTAACTGTCGGTCGTTCTTCAAACGTCATGATCGCTAATGTCATTGTGAAATGCAGAAAAAACTGATGAATGGTGATTTCTGGGTACTTGTAGTACGATTGGTGGCGAATTTTTGAGAAAAATGTAATCAATAAATATATGTTTCCCAAGAATTCGCACTACTTTAATAATGGACCCTGTATTTTCCATAAAATAAGCATTTTTTATTGTTTCTTTTAACCTGTAGGCAGCTTCCTCTTGGGAACAAAAAATGTAAGAGCTAAGTATAAAAATCAAAGAAATCGCCACCTCGTTTATCATTAGTAATATGGCATTAAAATTAATTATTTATAAACTGAATATTTTATTATCAAAAATCTTAGCAGTATTTTAATTGTCCATCTATCTTATAGAAATATTTTCGGAATGTTTCAAGCGATACATTGTTTTCATTCAGGTTATAGAAAAAATAATTAGGAAAATAACATTATCAAAATACCAACATACACATTTGTTTTGTTTCTACACATATTAAGTGGCCTGAATATTTTCAAACACACAAGGTAACAGAGCGTGTATAAAGCAGCCTAATTAAAATAATTATTTTGGTCCGAAGGATAACACACGCCACAAAGCAAAGGCGTTACATTTCAGCAGCTTAAGATCAGACACTATTATTATTAAAACTTTGCACTTAAAATCATAAATACCTTGTTGGTGTAGAACGAAATTTGCGCTAAAAATTTTGCGTTAAGACCGTAAACCCGAAGCATTATTCCATTAAACCTTAATCCCGCTTTAATCCGTCCCGGTCAGGAATAAAAGCCGCTCAGCTTTGATGTTGCCCCACCTGGCGGAATATAAAAAGAATGTTTGCTTTGTTCGCCGCTAAAATATTCAAAACCACGGCGAGCGGAAAAGACGGAAGAGCCGAAGGGGGCGAAATGTAATCAGATAATGATATAGGTGAAGCCGCCCCTTGTGTGTGCGCTGACTTAGTGTGAAATAACAGTAAAGAAACCATTCCGCGGGGGCGGGACACTGCTAAGGGTTTCTTAAATTACACCACGTACCGTCGCGTGTTGTTACCTCGTTCGCAGACAATGATATTGATCGAATACCTGAGCAGGTGGCGGTAGGCAGCCATTGCGAACGCCCCCGGACCACCCTTAAAACGGTTAATTGTTATGTGAAATTATAACTAAACGTTGAGGGATGTCGGTGTAAATACAACATGAACCTTAATTGCGTGTGCACATGGACCGGTTACGTGAGGAGGGCGAGGATTACAATTTATTATATATGAAGTGAAAAGGGGTGATTTTCGCTGGCTGGACGGCGATCGAAAACTCATTAATTTTGCTCGTAACTAAGGACCTTCCGCATTCGTTCGGTAGTTTCGCCGAAACCCATTGACACGACAACAAAATCTGGAATGGTAACGCGCCGCCGTTTGCACTTATTAAGAAAGTTTTAATGAGATTTAATTTTGATTGTGGCCGCACACTCAAATTCCCGCTTGTATACCTTTTCGACACTGACTCATTCATTATTCATTCACTTTTATGGAAACAATGAATAAGTGACTTATGAAACGCCATGTGTTTCCCAGTACATGGGTAATTAACCTTAAGTATTGATATTTAGAATTTGTATAATTGCTATATACACATAAACTACTGCTATTAACAATATACAATAGTACTCCGTAGATATGATAAAAATTTATAGGAAACATACAAGGGCCATCAGGAAAGTGGGACCCCTTTGGGAATATATAAAAAACCAATTTTAACATTTTATTTGTAAAAAGCATGGTTTAAACTATATAATAAAATATATAAGTCCTTTACGTTGTAGATAATTCACTAATAAATAGAAAAAACACGAAAATATATTCGTCTGTCGAAGTATTAGCTAGAGAAGTAGTTGTTTCAAAAGTGATTTGTTCTTGTAGTCTTAATAAGACTCATTTGTTGTAGATTTTACGAATATATTTTCGTGTTTTTTCTATTTATTTAAACTATATCTCTACGTAGTTACCCCCGGATTTAAGCAATTGTCGTAACTTTCTCTCTCTTCCTAAGTTGAAATTAAGAAACCCGTACCGAACAGACATAACATAATCACAGCCCTAACTTCACAACTGGCGATGTTCTTTATTTTCATGAACAATAAAAACACTCACATAAACAGTCAATAACAGCGAGAAGAAACTGAACATGTTAGCACACATCCAGCGGTCCACACTGTGCAAATGGGTATTACTTTCCTACTAATCCTCTATATATTTTTTTAATAAAGGAGCTAATAAATAGCATTTTCAAACACGAAATTAAAACACTTACTATGTATTTGTCAATTTTAGTAGTAAAAATATAATAAGTGTTACTACATAATAACGGATTAATCACCAAGAGCATTATTACCTAAACATAACATATATACTAAAGTTTACTTTAAAAATGTAGACTATATTGTTGTATGTAAAAAGGTTATGCATTTTTCTATTTCCTAATTTATTAAAATCACATCATTAATTTGAATGTAATATCTTTAAGGATTTTTTTCTTGATCTTGCCTAGTAATTACGCATTACATTGTGAAATTAAAGGAAGCCAGGCCATAAATTAACGATGGCAATCTCAATTGCACACTTAATTCCATGCACTGTCTCAGAAGTTGTCTCACATCCAGATGCATTTACATCTTCCTTATCTCTCCCATGAATCCATTTAAATTACTGTAAGGCCAAACTACTACTTGCTTTATGCAGTGACAACATTGATCCTTTACAAACATAAATAATTCTAATGCTTTTATTTATAACTACATAACATTATTAATAATTATTTTTAAGAATAAAATAGCAATACTGAAAAATGTTGATTAAGCCATCATGCCTACTTTTTCTATAGTGCCTGATAATAATATTTTTAAAACCCACTTCCAGAGAACTATATTTCCACTTAAATTTTTATTTTAAAAAAGTTTACACAGAAATCGTAAAATATGGATTTCAAATAAAGCAATGAAAATGATGGTAGCGACCGTTACTATGTGATAGTTCATTTACCCTTTCAAATAAAGCATTGGATGAAAAAGAAGAGGTTTATGATAATTAAAAAAAATAAGACAGAAGATAAATAAATATTTTAAACAAAATTATTTCTCTAGAATTTTTTGATGTTTTAACAACTATAAATTAAAATTAAATCTGTATAGAAAGAATGAACAGAATATACTGCCATAGTATAGAAAAAAATTGAAGATAATAAGAGAACTGGGAAGATGGGGATATAGCGGACAATCCGTTGACGTAAGCAGAAAGCCTCCTCGAAATACTTTCTCTAACCACAACAAAAAGTAAAAATTATAGCAATGCTAAGAAATTAATCTCCACATTAAAAAAATCACTAGAAATACTAATTAACATATGAAAAAACTCCAAAATACAGGAAAACTAATTTTGAAATAGTGTGATAATTTATAATAGACTCGATTGATTCCCTAAAAGTTAAAGTCGATAATTCTTTATGTTCTTCATTTACTCCGAAACAACAACTTCCCTAAAGTGCTCCTCTTTTCTTTCTATTATTTAAAATGTTTGCGTCGATGTCTATAACCCTAATTCTCTCTACTTCAATTCTTCTAAATAACACATCATTCAATAAGTCTTCGGTCTGACACATGAAAACATTGTTGAAAGACCCATGTAATTACCGAGTAATATTAGTCTTCAAACAGTGCATGTCAAAATTTCATGAGATTCTGACCGTTAGTTTAGAAGTTACAGTCATTTTAGTCACCCCTGTTTTGTATTTTTTAAGACAATGGATAGAAAGGAATTTTGTATGTTGATTAAACACTGATTTTTGATGGGGAAAATACTGTTAAAGCCAAACAATGGCTTGGTATACATTATGGGGACTCTGCATCAAGGAAATCAACTATTATTAACTGATGATGCTGAACGCTCTGGTCGACCAAAATCGGCAGGTGTTCCGGAAAACATAAAAGATATCCACACATTAGTTTTAAAAAAACCGTAACATAAAGTAGTTCTGTGAAATAGCTGACACCTTGTAGATATCAACTTTACAATTTTAGATGTAAATTCAGGTATGAGCAAGCTGCTTTCAAAGTGGGTGCCGCGTTTGCTCATATCGGACCAGAAACAACAACGCGCCGACGAGTCTGAGCACTATTTGGAGCTGTTCAAGCAAAATAAAAAGGATTTCTTGCATCGATAGGTGACAATGGATGAAGCATGGATCCACCACTATACGCCTGAATCAAATAGATTGTCAGCTGAGTGGATAGCAGCCGGTCAAAGTCGTCCAAAGTGACCAGAAACTCAAAAGTCGCCTGGCAATATTATGGCATCCGTATTATGGGACGCGCATGGAATTTTGTTCATCGACTATCTTGAGAAATGCAAAACTATCAATTGTGAATGTTACATGGTATTATTGGGTGGATTGAGTTAAGAATTTAAGAAAAAACTGCCCCACATGAAAATAAAAAGTGCTGTTTCACCAGGACAATGCCCTGTGTCACAAGTCATTGAAAACAATGATTAAATTGAATGAATTACCCTTTGAATTGCTTTCCCACTCATCGTGTGATTTGGCCTCGAGCTACTACTGACTTTTTGCAGACATGAAAAATATGCTCCAGGAAAAAAATGGCTGAAATGAAGAAGTAATTGCCAAAACTAAGGTTTATTTTGAGAGCAAAGACTAATCGGGTATCGAAAAGTTAGACTCGCGTTGCTATGAATGTATCACACTTGAAGGAGGGTATGTTGATGAATGAAGTGGAATTTCTAAAAAATAATTTGTTTTTCTTAGATAGATCCTGCAATTTTCAAACTCTCAATATCAAAAGCCTTTCAATTCATGCAAAAACTTATCGACTCCGTTTAAGGTTGCTTTGCAAAATAGCGCATTAAAATCAATCTCCATAAATCACAGCTCCTAATTCCCCGCAATAATAAACTTTTAGTTTCCCAAACTTCTACAGTTTTAAAAATTACATCGCAGGAAATCGAAACAAAAATATCTTCTAGGACAAAATTCTTGAGAAACGAACGTATAAAAATGATGGCATTTCTATTAGAACTACCGTTAGATTTGCCGCCGATTGCTCGAAAATAGTTATGCAACCACCTGCAACATTTAAGTTAGCGAACGAGCTTCACTACGTACGTTAACAAAACTACGTCAACATCTTAATCCTTTACCTAATCCTTCTAACCAGCACCTCTATGATACTACCACTGTTATTTCCATCTAAAAACATCACGATACAAAAAAACGCCATACTATTTTCCTTCAAACTTCAATATAAATTCTAAATTTAAAAGGCCATATTCTATCATAAAAGATTTCATTTATCCTTTCATCTATCAACTCATTAACGACTGAGAAAACTAGGTGAAAATACCTCTACTCTCTGGGCTCAACATCATTTAAAAAAATAATAAATTCTTAAGGGGGCACTAATCGGTGAAATGTTTTGTTGCCCCAACCTCACAACAAAAGATAGAGAAGAAAAATAAGAGCGATCATACAACTCCTCTTATCAATTTTTCATTTTAAACCTGTAGAACTACATGCTAAAATTTTGACGTGACATATACTTTTGGAAATGCCTGAAGTTTTATAGCCGGCCTTAAGTTTGATACGAAATGAGTAAACTTTTTCCCCAACTTAAAATTTTGTAGCATCTGAAATAGAATATTCCTTCCCATAAATCAACTGACCTTCTAAATAAACTACTTATCTATGCCTAAGATTTTAACTATCCTTAATCTGAGAATGTTTTTTTAATAATTGCTTAGAAAATCATCCCAAAGTTTTAAAGTTTAAAATTTTTTTCTCTTCAGACTTAAACTCTAATTAACTTTTATTAAACCTTGTATTTCTATTCCCTTTAACATCTAAAATATAAATTCTCTGACTAAATTTATGAAAATTGGAGTATGTGAAGTGACTTCATGACGAGAAATGCGAAGGGCACATGTCACCTTGGGTAGGTTTTCATCATACTTTCTGCGATATGTACGGTTTCCTTGTTTGAATGATTTTAACCCTTCCAATAGGATTATAGAGCACATATACACCATATTTTTTCATCCATAAAATAAAATAAAATCGTCTACGGAACAAAACACTTTACAAATATTAAATATTATTCCCCGTCAAAAACAGCCACTGACCGGTTTCGATCTTTTTGGATATCATCAGCATGGATAGTGCAACGTTTAGACAATAGATGGTACCTTTATGGTATTATCGTATCGAACTTTACAAATAGATCATTATCTAGAAGTTTTACTAAGGCAGTAGCCATAACTCTTTCTTTCTTTCTTTGGCCTTTACGTCCCTCGGGGTGGAGTAGTTGGCCCCATGATCGGTGCTCATGCACTTATTTGAAAAGACAGACAAAATTTACTAAAGCATTCTAAAATAACAAGAATATAGCAATATTCATGAAAGAATCCTACAAATTATTCTTCCAAGGTCTAACTTATTTTGGGCCCGAAGCCATTAATCCAGTTTTATCTTTCTATTCGGATGTAAATAAAAATTATTTATACACACCACATCGTCAGATAAGTGATATCGGCTTTCATACGAGATAAAAAATATTTTGAAGCTATTGTATGAAATGTTTTAAAAACACCCAAACGACATATTGTAGTGAAATCATAATTTTGGAGAAGAATTTTTGTACTAAAATTTTAGGGATCTTTGCCAGTTCTCATTGCTGTCATTAAAAAATAAATTGCCCCTTTAACATTCAGTTTCGGTTGTTGTTGCCCCAACCTCCTAAATATGATGGAGTACAAAACCAACAGCGCCCAGTAAACTGCATAAAATTTCATGAATCAGTAATAGAATATTCCTTCTTATAAACTAACAGGTCTTCTATATAATATACTTGTCTACACCTAAAGCTGTATCTATCTTTAACCCCAAATGTACTTAGTTTCTTTAAAAAACATCCTAAAGTTTACTGAAACACGTTTTCTGATTTCTGACTTAACATCTACTGCGCTATTATTGTCAACCTTAAAACTTTTAATGAGTAGATTTTGATTGATTGTTGAGGAACTTAAGTGTTGAAAATCCATATTCACTATTAAGGTAACAAAACTGTTAGATTTTCAAATTGGTTTTATTGTAAACACAGTGTGGCGAAACATATGTAGTGTTTACAATAAAACCAATTTGAAAATCTAACAGTTTTGTTATCTAAATAGTGACTAGATTTTAACAAAATTCTGAATTTACGTTATCAATTTTATTTTCTAAATAACAAGCACGGGATAACATATCAGTAACGACATGGATTTTACCTTTCTATGAATAACTTTGAAACTAAATTGCTGAAGTCTTAACGTCCACACACCTACTGGGCCTTGGGACTAGAATAGATTATTTAGCCATACCAGAGAATAGTGATCGATGATGACAGTAACTTAAAACCTTTTAAATAGCACCTTATTTTCTCCAAAGCCAGGTACTCACGTTCTGTGGTTGAATATTTAAGCTTAGCAAAAGTCAAAGATCAACTAATGTAGCAAATAGCATGTTCTCCTTATTGATGATATTGCGGTAAGATTCCGCCAATGCCACAAGCAGAAGCATCGGTTTTCAAAACAAATAGTAAGTTAAAATCAGAACAAGTCAATAAAGATGCAGAAACTAGAGCATTTTGTATGATTAAGTGACGTCCCTAATTGAGTGAACAAATCACCGTCTATTAAGAAACTGTTAACAGTGACAATTAACAATATCAATTGTAAACATTAAATTATTGTTTTCAAGTTCCCTAATGGTCAGGTTTAGGCAATAGATGTCACCTTAACAGTGGATGTATCCTTAACAGAGAACTTTAGGTTATAAACTCTATAGTAACATACCGTTTTCCTGTCTTAGACTACACTGCACTGGCGAGATCTAAATAGTTCAAAACCAATGCGTATCTATTATTGTAGTTATTGACAGAAAAAATAATAATTTAAAGCATATTTAACATCTCACAATCATGTATCTGAATAATTTTATTTTGTTTATGTAATAAAGCGGCAGGCAAGCTCTAGAAAAACTTACCGCAACCTACAGAGTTACCATAACCTGGATTCAAAATAATAGAGGTCTTCGAATATTAGACCTAAATGTGCCAGAAATAGCCAGAATATTGCCTCAGTGGCTAAAATCGTCTTATAAACATCATCAGCAGCTAATATGTATAATGGGTCGAGTCGAAGAACTCGAGAAACTGTGAAGTGATTTCAAAGTTAATAATTATATTTAAATTTAACTAAACAATGAAGAGATCAACTGGGCAGGCTAACCAGACAAGCTATCCTGGAGAGGGTAGGCGCTAAGTCTCTGCCACTGGCACCACTTAATACCTCCCAATACTGAAAGAAAACTCCCTTAAGGAATACAATAAGGAATGGTATCGAAACAAAGTATGCGGTTGCCCAAAAATTCATCCACTCACCAACACCGAAGCTGAGCAGGAAATACTTTACGATACTCTTACTGGGTACTGCAATCTCAATAAGCACATCCACAACGTAGGGGTGGCAAAAGATTTCCTATGTCAAAAATGCGAGTCACTAAAAAATCTCAGGTGGTCCGTATTCGGAGAAGAGTTGCCAGATTGGCCAAAACTGGGCAATACTTCACACGGCCAACTACTTGACTGCACAAGAAGTTTAGGTTGGCTTGAGGAGTAAGGCTCAGGAGGTGGCACACGGGACCAATGAATGAAGTGCTGCGACCATCTAGTTGTCCTTCACAAACCATCATGTAATAAGACAAGAAATGTCGCAAAACTCTTCGAACATCAGTTTGATTATAAAGAGTTTACATACTAATTTTATCTTGGTTAACCTGAATGCCACCATTACTTACAATATAACTCATATATTTAAACTCAGCCTTATAAAATACACACTTATCATCACTTAAAGTTAACCCAGCCTTTTTTAATCACAGGAATATTTTACTAAAAATCTCGAGATGTTTTCGGGAATATGAGTTACTATTATTATACCGTCCAAATATGGTTGGCTTGGCATTGGCAAATGGCTTCAAGTAAGCTAATATAATCCACGACCAGAAATAGTAAAAACAGAATAATACTTGCTTGATTCTTCCATTTCAACTTACTAATACGCGGGTTTTTATCCATTGTAGATAAAATATTTTGTTTATCTAATATAGCAGTAATATATAAAATGATAGCAATCTTTTTTAGTTACTTTATTTAATTTTCTAAAATCAATACAAAATCTGTAAGTCTCGTCTATTTTTTTAATTTTAATAGAAAACGATTATTTCTCAATTACATCTACAGAAGAGAAGTATCTAATCAGGATAACATATTTATTTAATTGGAGAACTATCAACACCTATCTTATATTGAACAACATTTATACATCCCAATAATCCTAATTTTGTAAGAATTTGATGTTACCTTATTCAAATCATCAACCTAACACTTTAATAATAACTTAGTAGACATAAGGAAATTTAACTGTCAACTATTTATTTCTTCATACGGTAATTACTAGAAACAACACCCATCCTAATCAAAAATAAAAAATTTCTAAAACTAAAATATTTCACAGAATTACAGAACCTTTATTTTTCAATCTAATTGAGGCAGAATTAATTCAAATCAATGACTAAGACCGCTATCCTCAAAAAAAATATATATATATGAGGTTTCTTTAACCTAAAATTTTAACCTATTGCTTCTAAGATGTCCCAATAATCTTAATATATAAAACACCTATTGGTCTAGTAACTAGTAAATGTTCCACCACAAATCAAAATATTAGCATAATGACACTCCAATCCCCATTTGTAGTAAAATATAACCTAATTCTAGTTTATTATCATTTAGCAATTCGTTACTCTGAGGAAAATCTAGACTCGCAACATTGACATTACATGAATTCAGAGTAATAGAATTTTTGATCATATACAAAAAGCTTAGCAGATTCCCTAGAAGTTCCTTGTTTTGTTTCCTGAATTACCACTGTTTTAAGCTTCTTAAAGTCAACTTTACGACAACCAAAACATTTTATTGACAGTTTATCATATGGAAAAGTTAAGTTTTTTAGATCTTTACAAAAATAAAACGATCTTATTACTGGATATTCTACAACTGCATCATTGCACTAGTCTGCTAGATGATATATAGCTAAATTGATGTTCTAGGTCAGACTTCCTTGAAGAAAGTCTAAAAATATGTCTCGTAACTTGGAGTTTCTTGCAGTATTCTGATAATTTGGCTTCAGATGTAATATCAATTAAGCTACAATGATTTTACGGTATGGTGAGATGTTTTTCAGGAGAACACGCAGCCTAATATACTCTTTTCGTGCCAAGACAAGACAAAACAAGAATGGCTTAGAACAAAAAATATCAGGGAAGTATGCGCAAAATTTTTAAATTATTTAAAAATATAGATTTATTGCTTTAGAGTGACGCGTCCGATCCTTTAAAGTAACAAGCTCATTTTTACACACACACACAAATACACAAATGACACATGGCGGAAGGACCACGTGGTCGATAACCAAACACTACTACTACTACTATAGATTTATTATATGCAACTTAATTTACTAAACTAATAAGATGAATTAATATAAAAATAAAAATCATTTCATGTCAATCGAAATTTGTAGAGATCAGTAAATTCTGAAAATAAAACGCACATTAATATTAATTTTTAAAACACCGGTGGTGGGCACATGCGGTTGCAGCAGAACTAGCGGTAGCCAGAGTGCAGCATCTTTGGTCTAGGTCAGCAATTGTACCGATACCATTCGCCATTGGAATACAATTAATGACGCTTTAGAATCCTTTAAAGTAACAAGCTTATTTAAACACACACAAATACCCAAATAACACAGCGGAAGGACCACGTGGTCGATAGAAACGAAGTTCCTTCAGTACCAGAAGCGCTTAATAAGACCGAGTATACTGAATTTATAAAAGCAGAATTAAAGAAAACATATGGAATATATAATCAACGCATATTATACAAACTCAGTTTAGAAATTTGCATAAATATGAGAAACACAGTACGTCAAGCATTGATTAAATATTATGCAAAGGCATTATTGAGTGTTGGCAGATAGTGATGTGAAGTTTGGTGATGCGAGGGGCCCGAATTAAATTCGGAGCGGATTGATATGTATGTCTTGTAGGTCTTGGATGACTTCTGTCATCAGCGTATCTGCTCCGGTGAATGGGAGACATACTGCTGGAAGGGATGAGAAGAGACCCTTGTAATGCATGCAACATCGGTGTGCTCGTGTTCACCGCAGTTAATTAACAATTAATTCCGTTTAGGGGGGGACGGAAACCGTATTATAAATTCCCACGTATTAGTATATTTCTGGAAACATCGAGCGTACTTGACCGAAGGCGGCGTCTTCTTGTGGCAATTTGACGCGAACTTAATTAAATTAGACACTAGGAAGGAAAGGGCCATTGGTGTTGTAACGGTTATGACCGAAAAATAATTATCCGCGCTTACTGTTGGTACGTTATTGTTTCTAATAAAGACCTTTATATAATTTTATTTAATAATAGAAACGTTGCATTGACATTTTATTTCTTTAATATATACAGGATAACATTAACATGATACTTACTACTTTTAACAAGTAAGTAACTTACTCTATCCCTTTATCGAAAATGGTTGATTATTATATCTTTTTATATTATGTCATGTTATGGTTGAATAATTATATGATATTCTATACAATTTACACCAATTTAAAACATTTAAAGTGCTCAAAATACCATTTTTATATCCTAAATATTATTGATGAAAAAACTAGCATATAAACGTTGTACGTATATATTTTAAAATTTCGGAAAATTGTGGAATATTTATTTTAATTATAAGGCTATTAATGCTTTGGAATATAATAACTCAGACAGAGGGCCTTCGATAACGTCATCTTATTTGAATGATTAAATTACTATCGTAAAGTTTTAGTCGGGCTATTATTTCATGGTTGTTAATTTCTTAAGTAACCGTTCAAACTGTGTGAAAATGAATTGTCCTTTATCTAAAATCTTAAATGTTCCTTAAGGTGTACCGCAAGGGTCGCATTATGGTCCTTCGTGAATGCAACATATCGCATTCTATTAAATATTTTAATTTTATTTAATTTGCGGATGATTTGTAGATTTTCAAAGAAATACGTACTATTGACGCTTTTTAACTCATCAAAATTATATTTCATCTGTAAAGAATTGGTTTTGTATTAATAGCTTTAATGTTAATACTGATAAATGTTTGTTACTTTTAATTTAAAAATTTCTAGTTTAAACTCGAAACTTCTCAATCCTGCACTATAGTAATATGTAGGTACTTCCATTACCCCCGATGCGAAAAAAAAACATAAAACGTAATACACCTTCGTCCACACCGTGCAACGAGATAAAAATCTACCCAATTAACATACTACACATTCTTTCGCCTCGCTTTTCTCCATTTTCTTCCGGATATTATAGCATAATCATCCATTATTTGTCTATAATACGAAGGGGAGAATGTGTGCCGTGTTATTAATAACGCGACCCCTCAGATTTAATGGAACATTCTCGATGGGACCCGCAATGGAGTTAATAATGGAATTTAAATGCGACTTTCCAAAAAAAAAAATAACAATGTTGCGCTGGGGTGGATTTGATCGATATGAATAGCATCGGATTACGCATATTGTGGAAACGACGACGTTGTTTAATTAAAGATTGTATTACGGTTTCCCATGAATAATGGAATCGTGGAAAAATGGTAATGACATATTGACGTGGGTCGGAATGATTTATTGCCGTGTGTAGGAACTAAAAACGTTTCCGTGTTAATAATAATGATATGTATTAATATCAATGTCTCATTATCTAATGCAGTGTACTTATGATTGCATGTAAAAAAAAAAACGTTTTTATTTGAATACCGTATGTAATCATTATACCTGAAAGAATAATTAATAAGTACTTATGTTAAATACCCTAGGGTAAATCTACTTCATTATACGGCTTTGATGAAATAACCAAATGGATTGATTAAACAAAGGTCAATATTATTTATTATATATTTACATATATAAAAAATCTATTTCCCTAATAATTTCTTATTAATACATTCAAGCATATTAAATCTATCACTTAAATAGTTTGCATATTATATTAATAAGTTCTTTTTAGTACATTACCTTACAACATTATAGTCTCAAGAAATTGGCTATTCTAATCTTTTTACCTATTTATAATTATATATGATCCTTATATGTTTGAAGTAAATTAATACATCTGACCAATAAAAAATCTTTTAGTGACACGTTCGACGGCTGTTGGTAACTTTAGGGTTTGAAAATATTGTTGTTTCTATATTTTGATATGTATTAAAAACCTTTTTATATGGCTCGATTAATAAACCAGCTATGCTGTTTCAGATAATTAATTTTATCTGTTTATTTAATAGACATATATTAGTAATTAAATTAACAGGCTAATAACACAACACGTAGCCTTAGGGTTTAAAGAAGTTGAAAACTTTTGCTTAGTTGTTTAACAAGATACTTTGTTGTGAGTGTTCATAACCTTTGTATGTGCTAACGCTAATGATCTTTACATATTTTTTTCAACTAATTAATTTTATCCGTGTATTCAATAAACATCTTTTACTCCCTCGGTAAACATACTAATTAGCAACCTACACAGATATTTAATACTAAAATAATTAATATTAATTTAACTAAAATTACAATTTAAATAACAATTTTTATAATTTAACTTAGTAATTTCAATACATATGATGTATATACCCATGTGAATATTAACAAAACTCGTCACCTAATTAATCGTATTTTATGATTGATTATTATGCTGGATGTGGATAATAGTTCAAATTAGATTTATAAATATCTGTAATCTTGATCTTGATGCAAAAACTCTGAATTATAATCGATGTCATTCAAATTCTTTATTTATAAAAAATTGTAATAAGTTTAATATTAATTCATTGTGAAAGTTTATTTCTCAGAAAAATTTAAATATTCAAAAAAGTATCATAATTATATGGTAAAAGTATGTCCAAACATGCCGCTCAAAATATTCCATTTTGTTTGAACTAAATTCTCAAGTGAGGTACGTAGATAAAATAGGAAATTCTGGAATTTTCAATAAATGGCACAAATCCTGTGTACCAAACTATAAATCTATATTTTTACTTTTCGTTGTTATCAAAATATTGTAATCAACCTTATATCATCATATATGTGGTTCAACTATTAACAGATATGTGACACTTGGTAATAAACAATTAATTTATTTGTTTATTTTAATTATCTAGACAATGCCCTATAATATCCTACTGTAAGCACTTATGGTAAATCCAATAGCTTTGTTTTTCTACTAGTGTGATTGGTACTGCAAGACTTGAACTTGGTACTCTTAACCATATATTCAAATATTAAACGAATATATAAACTACGGTTTCTAAATAATAATAATAACAATAATAATCTTTATTCATGCTAACACCTAAAGATTTATGTCACAATAAGCATATTAATGCATTTATAAAGTAAATATAACTAATTTTAAAACTTAAATTGATTAAATTCTTCCCAGCCGTAAAAAGCATTTATAAGTAAAATCTCCTTAATTACGGTTTTAAATTGTTTCGAGGGCAATTGTTTAATATGGTCTGGTATTTTATTATAAAAGTGGATGCCATAGTAATTGATTCCATTTCTTGACCTATTGAGCCTTAGTGCTTCTGGACAGATATCGCTTTTAGTCCTGGTATTGTGGCTATGTATGGATTGATGGTCTTGGTAAATATTAATGTTATCCTTAATATATAATAAACAACTTAAGATGTAGAGACATGGAAGTGTTATTTTTTTTAATTCTATGTACTTGTTTCCACAATTGGACTTATATAGAGCAAGAAAATAGTTTTATTAAGTTTAGCGGCAATTTCAAAATGAGCTTCAGATCCAGGTACAAACCTAAATATTTTGCATAAGTATCATTCATTTCAAGAGTATGTTCTCTTAATTAAATAAAATATTTACAGTGTTCTCCACATTAAGGCACAATCTATTACTTACTAACCAATCGCAAATCAGATTCATTCTGATATCCTTCAATAATACAGTTTCGGATAGGTTCTCGTGTTTTGAAATTAATGTGGTATCATCAGCGAACAAGATGTCATCAGTACAAATGTTATGTGGAAGATCATTTACATATAATAAGAACAATAGTGGCTCCAATATGGATCCCTATGGTACACCATGTTGTATTGATAGGAAGTCCAACATTTCATTGTTGTGGTATACAGCTTATTTTCTGTTAGACAAAAATGACAGAATGAGTCTACAACTATTTGGGTGGAAGTTATACATATAAAGCTTTCTTAGTAAAATTGAATGTGATATGCAATCAAATGGTTGGACAGATCTATAAATGTAGCCATTGCAAAGCTTCCCTCTTCAAATGCTTTCACTAATTTAGATACAATGGTAGCTGAAACTGTAGATTTGCCATGTCTGAAGCCGAATTGATTACTTGATAGTAAGTTATTACCCTCAAAGTGATTATTGAATATACAGAAGCGTTTCAATTATCTACGAGAACAGTGGTAGCAAATATATAGGCCTGTAGTTATCTAACTCAATAGAATCACCTTTCTTAAAAATTGGTATCACTTTAGATATTTTTAATGCATTTGGGTAAATATTTGACATGATAATATTATTAATCAGCCTAATCAATGGTTCAACAATTAAATTGTTACTGTTATAATTAATTCCATTGATAGACCATATATATCAAGAACTTTTCTATTTGACAAACTGGCAATTACATCTCTCACTGGCATCGGAGACACATCTAAATAAAAACAAGGGTACATTATCGCAAGCAAAACTGCAAACTTGAATAACTGGCTCAGCATTAGACTTTGGTATATTATTGATAATTTCATTTGCCACATTAGAAAAGTACTGAACAAAGTGTTGAGCTATTAAATTGCAATTATTTTCTATTTTTCGACTGGATTAGCTTTTACTATTGCCTTTCTCATATTTGACTCGTAACTCGTTTTTTAATCCCTTTAATGATTCAGAATTACATTGTTTACTTAATTCATGAACAAGTTGAATGTTGCCACGCATTAATCGAATATCATTAGTGAACCAGTTGATATTTTTAAACCCTTTATCATTGCCTCTTTTCAGTTTGGTAGGAAAAATAGCTTTAACAACCGAACTAATAGTCAGAGATTAATTCTCGGATTGTAGAATCCTAGATTCATTGTCAGATTTAGTAACTTTTTTAGTAACATTTGAATATCACTGGTTTTACGTTGGTGTCACGGAACAGCTGACGTGATTGTCAGTAAAGAAGAACGTGAAATGTTTGTTTGCAAAGTTAGTTTGTGTGATAAGGAACAAGGAATAAGCATTGTTTATATTTAATCAAGATTAAAGTAAGTACAGTCGATAATTATTTTCAATGAAAATTGAAGAATTATTTTCATTTATTGTTTTTGCAAACAAACTTTGCACATGCTCCTCAACTGACAATCACGGGTTATATTGACAATACCATCAGCTGTTCCGTGATACCAACATAAAACCAGTGATATTTAAATGTAACTAAAAAAAATACGACAATTAATCTAGGATTCTACAATCCGAGAATTAATCTCTGACTATTAGTACGGTTGTAAGTTATCTATCATAATATTTAAAAATATATTCCATTGTTCATTAGTGTCCCACAGGATTTTCATTTTATGCAAGTTTTAGTTTACTTTCGCCAGTAGTTGATAAAATATAAATTTACCGTACTTAATTATAGGTCGAACTAAGCGATCTTTAGAACTGAAGTTACTGTCACAAACATTTATTAGGAAGTGGATTGGTTGGGATGGTCTGAGAATGGAATCAATGCCTGCTTCACACTGAAATAACTTGCGTGTAAATTAGTAAAATCATCCCGTACAGACAATATGTACGGGATGATTTTCTGTAAACTGAACTGAATGATAAAGATTAAAAGCATTAAAACAGTCTTCAAGTTTTTGTAATCTACATCTATCATTAATATAAGTGAAGTTAACATTGAAACCACCACATACTAGCACAGTATTGTTCCAATTTAATTGCCCTTGAATGTCATTTAATGTATTTAAAACAATGTTAAAGCCACCCGATGGACTACGATAAACATTGATGATGATGCAGTTAAAATCCAGTAGATGGATTGCACACACTTCACAATGGAATTCAATAGATAAACTATTGAAAGGTAGAATTTTATAATTTAAATTATTTTTCACATTGATCAAAAAACCACCATGAATGTGCTGATCACGGCAGTAATAAGTTGCAATAGTAAAGTTCTCTATAGAGTATGACTCAATTTCGAGTCCATTAAGCCAATGTTCAGATATACACAGTACATTATAATTGCAATCATATGGGCTTATAATTCCCGGGTGGAGTCCCTAATTGATTGGATATAGAAATAGAAATAATTCTAACTGTCGGTTATGGTGTTTACTTGCATCAATCCTGGAATTTACACTGGACTGTTGCTTCTTCTCCTTATATTTAAAAAATGATTAAAGAACACTCCTTTTGGCCACTTGTTGACGTCCATAGCTATATCCCTAAATTCACTTGGTACTGCTACTTTGAAGGAGCTTCTCTGTTTGTCTCGGCTGGTTAACATTTTACCATAAAGCAATTTTCCCCAAAACCATTATTTTTCAAATATTTCTTTATTTCATCCGGATCAATATCAAGTGAAAATCCAGATAAAAAGAGCCATGCGTACTTTAGAGCATTTTTTAGGGATCCGGTATCAACATTGGTCCCTTGTATGGGTGTTGGTCTTAGTGTCTTTATTTGCATGTATGTATGTTTCTTCTTTTTATAAGTTACTGTTTTGAATTCTTGTGCATTATCCTTATTATTTACAGCTTGTAAACGTGAGCCCGTATAATTTGTTTTTCCGCTGAAGACGTTGATACGCCACTGGATTAATCATTTCGTTGGCGGTGCGCTCGAGTAGAAATGGATCGCGCCTTTATTTCCGTTTGAACTAAAGCTTGGGATTAAGTAAAATCGAATATTATTCAAAAAAAAGAATGTGTAAATTAAATATTAATTTACCGATGCAGTATTTTTGGAATTAAAAATTTCTACGAGCACGACTGCACCATTAATTTAAAAAAAATATGTAAGAATTAACATAATAATTAAAACAACTACTCCTCGTTCTAATGCACCGCCAGACATTGGATTATATAACTATTAGCTGCCGTCACATGACTTAAATCACATTAAGTTTTTTAGACACATCTCGAAATTATCATGAAGGGCAATCTCGGCGTAATGTGTAAATTAAATATTAATCAATCACACAATTTCTCCATTTATTAAACTTAATACTTCTGAATACTGAATACTCTTAAAAATTAAATAAGTAAATCTTCTGAACCCTCAAGATTCAATGCGTACCACAAAGGTAGGTGATATTAATGAGTTGGATGTTCAAAAACTTAGGGCTAAGAATATCATAATATTCAATATACCAGAATCTGATGACATTGATGTAAAAGAGAGAATTTCTCATGACAAAATTGCTGTAAAGAGATTCTGAATTCTATTAATGAAACTGTTGATCCGTCCAAGTTGTTCAGATTGGGAAAGAAATCCAATAGATGTCCTCTGAAAGTTGTTTTGCCGGACATTCATTGTACAAAACAAATTTTATCGAAGAGTAGGGGTATGGGTAAAACCAATATCTAAAAAAAACGTACCTAAAGAACTCAAAGGCTATATGGCCCAACGAATTGCGGAACGTGAATAAAATTTATATATAAAATTGTTTCATGGAGTACCGAAAATTGTTAAACTTAACGTCAAAAAAAAATAAACTAACTCGTTCTCAACAGACTTATACTTCAATTTATTGTCAGAATGTCTGAGACCTCAAATCGAGAACTTTATCTTTCTATAATAATTTGAGAATGTGTAGCTTTGACTTGGAACTTCTTACGGAGGCGTGGTTAGCAGATAGCGTGCTTATTAGTGAACTCTTTCCAGACTCTTTCAAAGTTTTTCGTTCAGACAGACAACATTGCAAAGGTGGAGGAGTTTTGATAGTAATTAAGAATGTAATTAAGGTAGAACAACTTTTTCACCAGTAACTAACATTGACATTATCGCTGCATCAATTACCCTTCAGGCTAAAACGTACATTATTACACGTTATTACATCCCTCCAAATACCTTTAATGATAATTATGTATCATTATTTGAGCATCTTTTGGAACGTTTAGAAACTTATGATTTAATTGTCCTCGGTGATTTCAACTTGCCAAACTATTACGCATATGCGAATCAAAGTTTCTTGAGTCGCAAAGTGTCAATACTCACGATTTTTCTCTCACTAGTAAAACTAAGGCAATGCAACTCCGTATGAAATACTAAAGGTAGACTATTGTATCTGATAAATATTCCCGAGTCTTTTTATTGTACCGAGTGAAATCCTGATTGTCGAAAATTTACACCATCCAGCATTGTCTTTCGAACTTGCTTTTCAAAATTATATTAACTTTTCGTCGCATTCTCATAGCTAAACCTAAAGAATATAATTTTAAAGCAGCCCGTCTAGACTTATATCAGGATCTCCAAATTGTCGATAGGTCATTTCTAAATCGATTATCTAATGTGGATGTTGCATGTTTTCAATTCTATAACATACTTTATTCTTTTTTTAACAAACATATACACAAAATTCAACCCAGAAGGAAACACAGTACCTATCCACCTTGGTATACTTCGGAAATCAATAGAATGGTCAAGCAGAAAGAGATACTTCGTTATCAATTGAAAGAAAATTCTGGAAGTAATAGAACAAAAAAAGTAAATAAATCATGGAAAATAAAGGGTTTGAGTGGACGAACACTTTGTGATTGTGAACTCCGCCCGTGCTTCTTTCGCCCAAAATTTGAAGTACGTTTTTTAATAGATTTGTTGTATATCTAATTTTTTAAGGAAGTCCAGCGATGTGTAAATTAATTAATAAATAAAGATCTCATTTTGAACAAATTCGAGAATCTCTCAAGAGACAAATTCGACGTGTCTTCAAGGAATATATTCAGAAAACGCAAGATATAACCGAATACCCTAAGAAATTCTGGTCGTTTGTTAATAAACGTAAAAAGCAAACAAAATTTCCTGGATCCATAAAAATGAATGATGGGACTAACTACCTCCGAAGATATTGTTTAAGGTTTCACCGATCAATTTAGTCGAGTGTTTAGTGCCAAAACCACCACGACCTTTGACGTCTGTGCAAATAGTGTTGATAATTCCACATTGTTGGTCAATCTTAAGATTAAAGTTGATTTAGTGGTGTTACTTAAAAGCTGTGTCACTTAACTTGACTATGGGACCCGATAATGTTCCGACTTTTATTGTGAAAGATTGTGCCAATGCTTTTTCCAAACCTCTATCGTATCTTTACATTTTAATTGCATCTCAAGGTATATTCGCAGAAATATGGAAACTGTCTAATGTAACAATGTCGATAGAAATTGTATGGAAAACTATAAGAATATTTCGATTGACAATGTATTCTCCTCTTTTCGAATTTTATTCAATTTTAATCAAAATGTACCACCAGGTAAACGCCTAACAACATTCAAGAATTGTTTCAAACTTTTTAAAATTTCACACAATATATTTCAGAAAAATTGGAAAAATGTAAATACGTTGAGGTAATCTACACTGACATAAACAAGGCTTTTGATCAGATGCCTCATGATAAGCTGCTACAAGCCTTACCCAAATTTAATATTAATAGAGCTATTATAAATACCATCAGCTCATACCTTTTGGATAGACGTCAATTTGCATACTATTCGAGTTTCCGTTCTAAGTTATATGTAGCCAAAAGTGTTGTTCGTCAGGGGTCCAAATTGGGCCCGCTTTTGTTAGTTATATACTTAAATGACATTTGTAGAGTCTTTAACTGTCATTATCTCTTGTATGCAGATGCCATCAAGCTGTATTGTGAAATAACTACCGCTAGTGACTGTGTCGTTTTACAAAGTAATTTAGAACTTATATTTGATTGGTGCTCCACTAACAGATTAGAGATTAATATTTCTAAATGCTTTGTTGTATTATATCATCGACTATTTCAACCCCTACTGTAACTATGTCCTTTGGAATACTCTTTTATTGATAATATCGTCTCTGAATGTAATAAATTACTTGGCTTCATCACCAGAAATTGTAAAGACTTCACTAGAATTACGCCAGCAGTTAGACTCTACGGAGCATTTATCTTAAGTAAATTAAATTACTGCACGACTGTGTGGACCACAAGGTGCAAACTTAATATAAATCTTTTATGAAGAGTACAGAAGCGTTTTCTGAGATATTTGTATTATTGTAAGTATAATCGCTATTCGGGATATCATATTAGAACGAGTGAACTTCTTTTGGAAATATATTGATGTGCCATCTATATTTGATAGGCACAGATTTGTGGTAGTTTACGACAAATATAAACACATACATGGAATCACATAACTCCGATCTTTTGTTACAATTTTACTTCAAATTTCCTAGGTTTAACAGTCGAAGCAATCAAACGTTTTCTTGGATATTCCACGCATAACTCATCACAAATTTACACCATTACATAAAATGGTGAGATATTACCATGAAGTACAATATCATGTAGATATATTTTTCTAGGATATTAATAGGTGTAGGTCTAATCTTAAACTAGCTTTGATATAATTTCTAGTATTAATACTTAATGTCTTATGTTTACTTGCTTTAACTGTGTGGTTAATTATAAATTTATAAACTGTACTTGTTTTTGTAAATTTATTTCCTTGCTATATCTATATTTCTCTGTAATTGGGCTCAGTTGTCTATTGAGAAATAAAGGCTTATTATTATTATTATCAAAATATTATTAAATTATGAACAACTTCGTTTATTATAGTGCATTTTATGTATTCAATGTTTAAATATTCCTTAGTTTTTTTTTTATCAAACCAATAACTATAATTATGAAAATTCATATTACAGTTTATTATGAAATTTACTTTGCAACTAATAATACAAAAAATCGGAGATTTCATTAAATCGTTACATTAGATATTCACAACATTTGGCGCAGTATCGATCGGAGTTGTGCTCCGAATCAATAATCAGCAACCATTGATCCAGCTCGAAGGACCAGTGGTTGTTTGTTGATGCTTCGGTGTTTGATTATCGCCAACACACAGCGGCCATTGTAAGCGGCCTAGTTAAGCCTCTTCGAGGATGCAAATAAATATTAAACGGGTGTAACTTTAGTTAAATGAGTAATTGTGGACGATTTCAGTTTGTGATACATTTTTATAAATTATAAATAAATAAAAGGTTGTGTTATTAACAAAGTTACTCGTATTTTTAATTAAGTGTAACTTTAACCAACTGATTTTATTTAGGGAAATTTTCCAGTAAAGTTCTAAACAGTGAATGAATACCATATTTACAAAAAATGGAGTTACCCCGAAGGTTGTACAAATATATATCTTCCGAGAAAGAATGCACCCTTATTGCCGGATGATAGTACTCATGGGGCAGATCTGCATGCCTTCAAGGTCAAGTGGCTAACGGTACCAAAGGATCGTAACAACATGGGATGATAAAATAAAACAAAAAATGTAAATATTCTTGAGATTATTAAGATTATATTGATTCGAAATGTTCTAAACCATCTAAAATATCAAAAAAAAAATAAAGATTTCGATTAATATTGCCACTTTCTAGAGATTAAACTTATTTTTCAGAATCTAAAAGTTTTTAAAATTCATAAAACTCTAAAGATTACAGCACTTTTTTTATAAAACGCAAAATAAGTTTTATTCAAGATTTTGACCACAACCTGTATAAGACAGCAGGGTAATTAGTATTTTTAATCTCAATGACTTAATTTATTATTTTTTTTTTCATAAACAATATTTTCAAAATAATATTAACAGAAGTTTTAAGGGCTTCCAACAAAAAATATTTAAAATCTAATATTCTTTCAAGTAGACATTTGTTTGAAAATCTGAGGGGGTAATACGGTGCCTTTTGTCATGGTTATTATCTTTTTACAAAGTAATTCGAAAATTTAAAAACAATAGGGTGGTCCATTTTAAATGATATAGGCTGCCAAATTTTATCTAATTTAGTGACATGAATAATTTGTCACTGTTCTAGACTTTCCAGCTATAATAGAAAAGGTGCGGATTCCTCTTCAGATTCCTAATTTACAAAAATGTATAATCAGAACATACTCAAATATCGACGTCAATTTTTAATGCGTTTTTTATATACGATTGTCATATTAAACATATTTTCGTAAATTGTATACGAATTTGTAACATTAACAGTGTGTGTTGTTTAATTAGTGATTTTCTTTGCTGTTTGTTAAAGAAATACCAAGGCAACTAAAAACTGTTCAAAAGGCAAAGTAAGAATAACCAAACCACCTCACTAAAACTAAAACGAGATTAGTCATCAATTACAGGGTTTGCCCTCTATAAAATGACAAAGTGAATTAGAAGGTTAATTAAACACTTGGTTTTGTTTTACTATTTTAACATAAATTAATATAAAATGTTTCACCACGGGTTAAGTGAGAATTTAATTCATCGTGACAAAATGAATTTTAATACTTATTAATTGACTGCCAACTATAAACGAAAGAGCCCAACATGAATATTACATGTATGTAACGTAAGTTACCATAATGCATGACAACCTTGAGCATTTAGTGAAATCTCATAACAAAGATGCATTACCTTCAAACTCATTAACCCATAAGAAGAAAATGTAATTCTTCTAAACCTATTGGAAGAAGAGGTTTTGGCACTGAAGTGATTCATTTAGGAGATATCATTTCATTTACTTGCCACTTGCAACATTCACGCTCAACATAATACATATAATTTTACTTTCTCTGTACTGTAATGTATTGTGATCGTCTAATATTTTTAATAAATTATTTGGCGGGTTCATCATTAAATTCAAGCGCTGTCATATCTGTCAGTAAATCTCAGTTACCAACAAAATTTATGGATATTATTTCTTGATTTGAGAACAGATTTTTTGATAGCCATAGATCTGGATTTCTTTTTCCAGATGTATAGCCACAATTTATTCAGATTCAGTCAGTGAATAAATAATCCATATTTAATTACATTTATCCTATTAACCTAATAACAATTAATTTTACATTTAGAAATTACATAATTTTGTGTATTTAGTTATGTCAGTGGAAATTTTGTTATATTAAAGTAACCAGCATCAACTGCATGTTTTATAAAAGCAACAAGTCTTTGTCGTTTTTCTTTGACCTTAAATGGGTGTATAATTAGTACACTATCCAGTGGAACTTGATCATCTCCCTTTAATTCGTCAAGATCGGCTACTTCATCCTCCTCAAACAATGACATAATAACAGCTTCCATTGGAATCGAAATTCCAAACGTTATGTTCTTCATGATATCTGCCTCCAACCTTTCAACAGTTAAGAAGCTAGGGTCTGATCCCAGGTCATTCATGAAAGAATTAAATTCTTCACAGTAATATGCTAATACTTCGTCAAAACCCTTTTCTAAAAAAAGTATTTTCAGTACATGGAGAAAGAAAAATATATCCAAAGATATTAAAGAACATCTTGTTAATTGGTAATCTATTATTATCATGTAATGTATATAATAGATGTGCTTCAGTTTTATCATATTTTATTTAAAAGTTTAGAATCCAGGCATCTCCGTGTATAATAGCAGCTAGTAGACCACGTCATTTGCATGATTTGCATATTATGCTAAAGAAATCCTTTTCAAATAGTCAAATTTTAGTCAAGTATTTCTCTGGTAATTCCCTTGGCACAGCATCCCTGCATATGATTTTTAATGAACTTTGAAATTGGTTGTTTTTCTGAAAAATAGGTTTCTATTAATTCATTGGCTGTGTTCTCGAATTCTTTAGGGTGTTGATCTCTGTAAGGCACAGCGATGGCATGGAATCTAGCAAAAAGTTTCATTAATATGTGTTCTTGATTTAAACCATTACTTTTCTGGGCACTTCCATATCTCCTATGAGTATGTAATGATTAATGCTATCAGCACATGATGATAAACATTTGGGAATTTCTTCAAAAGTATTATTCACTTTTTTTGATCTTTGAAAAGCATCCAAAGCCGGCCAGACCTTTTGATAGAAAGCGACTTCATTAACGAAAAAGTCAAAGGACCGGAAGGTTTTCCTTCGTGCCATATTGTTTGGAAGACCTTTTGCAATCATACGAGAAGTGTGTGATTTAACTTCTCCTAAGCCGCTTGTTTATTCATAATCGACGCTGAATCGAGTAACGGTATTTAAGTAGGAATCACCTTTATTCGATTCACCTCCCAAGCCGAATTAACTTTAATCGAAACTAATTCAAAGTTGCTCTCCTTTTTCAAAATATCTTCCAAAATGTCCGGTGTAAACTTAGCAGAAATTAGATTTTTCAGTTTTTTAACTTTAATTATTTTTCCAACAGACAATGCTACGAAGATAATGATGTAATCGATGAATCTAATGGCAGTGAAGTAATACCAGAGTTTTTTTTAAAGTAATCTACGGAACACGTCACGTTTTCATTGCCATATCCTGATATAAAAGCTATGTTGTCAAATTTACGAATTTATCCCCCATTTGCTTTTTATTAAATTATTTTGAATACTTTTAATCCTCCAAATACTTTGTCAAAGTTACCATTACCATTACTGATCCCAACGCAAGGCCAGAAGATATCTCTTATCCTTCGTTTAGAGTTTACCGATATTGTGTGTGTAAAGCATATTAGTAAGTACCTTTGCGAAATTCCACTGCTGCAGTAGTCAAAATTATAATAATTGAATATATAGTTTCCATGTAACCTAAGATTGTATCGTATATATACATATAATATAAAAACATAAAATCTTTTAGAAATAATCATACATATGTTCGCCAAAATCAAATAAGTTGTATCGAGAAAGAGCTCCATACCCATAACCACCATATGAACTGGCATAACTTGGTGGATGTGCATAAACAGGTGCTTCTTTCCCCTTTGGTTGAGGAGCTTCTGCCAACCTTTCGCCTTTTCGGATCCTTCAGATGGTTCTTAAAAAATTCAACTTCCTTTTTAACTTCTTCTATTTTTTCTGCAGGCTTATTGAATATATGTTTCCTTACAAAATCTGGTCCTTTAAACTTCTTCCCAGATAATGGACATAACCATTTATCTTTGACTAGTTCCCTGGTGTTGGCTTGTACAAACTCAGCAATTTCCATCTCCACGTCTTTTAGTGAAAGATTATTGAGTTTTAATTCGTTCTTCGAGGAATCGTCTTTAATCTGCTTCTCTGGAAGGAAGTTGGTCATTTTGGTTTCAATTGCTGCACCGATAAATTGTGAAGTGTTAGCTTTGGCAGTTCGTGGAGGTACACGAGAATGTAAAAGTGCACACCTATTAGGCATTTCGTCTTCATTGGGATATTCACAATTATTGTAATAATCAACAGAATGAACAATCCTCAAATAGAATATAAATCTATCCAGATCTGATATCAAATTTTCATCCCTTACAACAGATGTAGTTACATCCTGATTATCTGCAGAAGGTTCCAAGCCTAATAACTCTTCCTCTTCTGCACTAGCTTCTTCAATCAAATAATCAGTTATGTTGTGCAAGACTGGATTACACTAAACCAAAGGTCTGTTGTGTTTTTGTTTTGTTTCCATCATCATCTAGCCACAACCCTGCTTTATTGTCTAAATCAGAGATGCACAGACTTATTAAGACTAGGGGCCACTCGGGCAAATCATGAACTGATGGCGGGCCGCCAGAAGTGTAGGTAATTAAAGACAATAAATAATTGATAATAATGTATTAAAATTAAAAAGGAATTTATTAATTTGAAGCGTGGCACTGCATAGTGCTTACAATCTTTTTTATATTTGGCTCAAATTTACTTGTAGCAACACGTACAACTGCTTCCAAACTTTAATTTGCAAGGCGGTTTCTATTTTTGGTTTTATTATTATTAAGTATTGAAAAAGTTTGTTCACATATATAGGTAGAACCAAATAAGCTGGCACATTTCAGAGCGTTTATGCGCAACTCTTTGTACATATTTTTATCAATGCAGCGGTAAAACTTCAGCAAGTCTCCTTCGTTGAATTTGTTGCGTAAATCTTCGTCGTTTTGAATGTCGATAATTTCTAACTGCATTGACTCTGGCGCATTTTCAACTGAAATCGTGAAAGGATTGCTGAATATGTCCAACAGAGGTTTCACTTTTTTAAACTTCGAAAATCTGTCTTGAAAAGATTGAATCAAAATATCTAGCTTTTCTACATAACTGAAATTAATCGCAGTTTTGTTGAATTTTTCAGCCATTTTCTTATAATTCGGAAAATGATTGTAATTTCCAGAATTCAATTGCGATCTGAAAAGTGTCAGCTTGCATTGAAAGGATGATACATGAGCGTAGAGCTGGGATATCAGTTGATTTTTGCCTTGAAGCCGTGTGTTCAAGACATTCAAATGATTTGTAATGTCAACTAAAAAAGCCAAATCACACAACCAATCAGGATTTTTAAGTTCCGGGACATCCCTTTGCTTTTCCGCCAGAAATATTCCAATTTCTTCTATTAAATTTAGAAATCGTTCCAGTGTCAATCCACGACTTAGCCACCTTACTTCTGTATAATACAGTAAATCTCCATATTCGCTTTCGATGTCATCAAGGAATTGTTTGAATTGCCTGTGATTGAGTCCTCGTGATTTTATGAAATTTACAGTCGAAACTACCACTTTCATGACATTTTGAAATTCAATTTGTTTAGCACAGAGGGCTTCTTGGTGTATAATGCAGTGAAACTGCATGAGATCTTCAGCCTTTATGTTTTTTTCTTGCAGATGCTTTTTCAGCAAAGTAACTAGCCCGGAATTGACACCAATCATCGAAGGAGCACCGTCAGTCGCAACTCCCGATAATTTTGATAAGTCCAAATCAGTTTTTGAACGCTCATCCAAAAGTACATTGAGTATATCAACTCCTTTGGTTTGACCTTTCAATGAACACATTCCTAATAACTCTTCTACGACTTCAAAATCTTGAGTAACACCTCGTATGAATATTAGAAGTTGAGCTGTGGAACTAATATCAGTGGATTCGTCGAGTGCTAATGAAAAAAATTCAATGATCTTAGTTTTTTCAGTTAATTGTTCCGCAATATTACCTGACAAAGACATAATTCGTCTTTGGATGGTCATACGATTCAGTTGAATTTTCTCAAACTTTTTTGCTGCTTCTGGACACATTTTCTTAGCGGCAATTTCTATGCATTCTTTTACAAAATCCCCATCATTGAAGGGGCGACTTCGCTTTGCTATCATTCGAGAAATTTCATAACTAACTTCTGTAGCTGTTTCTGAATCTTCAATGGGTTTTCTAAACATAGCTTGCTGACCCGTAAGCTCCCGTTTTAAAGACAACATTTTTTGCTTTCTTAATTCGCCTGTAAACTTGGTAAAAGAAGGATGCTGCGTTTCATAGTGCCTTTTTACATTATATTCCTTTGCAATTGCAACAGAATTCTTGCAAATTAAACAAACGACTTTGTTATGCGACCATACAAAAAAGTATTTCTCAGTCCAAATTTCTTGAAATTGCCGATTTTCATCTTTAACCTTACGTTTTTTACTAGGTCCTGGCTTGTCCATGTTGCGTTCTAATCCTGGCTAGGATTAACACAGCACCTAAAAACAATTACAGTACCTACTTAAATTACCCATCCTTTTTAAATTATCAAAAATAATTGATTAAATAGGTAGGGAAACACTTATTAATAATAGAGTTTTACTTACGATTTCACAACACAATTATACACGGCACTTGACGGTTAACACTGCAACAGGAAATCTACGTTGAATGTGGATCAAAATATATGACACCGGCTAGTGGAGTACAACTATTGCCTTCCAAAACCTCTATTAAACTCACAGAACACTAATACACCTAGCGGCGATTAAACGTGGCTTTTATACCGCGCGTATAGAGTCGAAAACTGTCTGGAGAAATCTCGAAACCGACTCTGGAAGCTTCGAGTCGTGTACTATCTACGCGAGCGATCGTCATCGCGCCGCCGGCCGCCGCGCTTCTTCAAGCAAACGAATTTAACCGAGATCAGCACGAACATTACCGACCGCTGTTACCGACGACGCACGTACGGCGCACCGTAATAGCGCGCGCGCGAGATTCAAATTACTTTTCGAACATATTTTTTTTGGTTTTATTCTGGAATAGAATTCAATATTTTTAGAATGTACGAGAGTATTATTTTTGCTGTCGGCGGGCCACCGGTCTTCGACCGGCGGGCCGCATGCGGCCCGTGGGCCGCGGTCTGTGCATCCATGGTCTAAATCAAGCACAACTTTGGCTGATATCCTAATATCAGAACGAACAACTTGTTTATGAGCCGTTGTTCCATTAACAGGTCTGTTCCTCCTACTCAAATCATGGTTGACTATAGCACCCAATTCATAATCGCGCAACCTCATGTTATTTAAATTCCAACAAATTTCCTTAATATTTGCATCCCGTTTGAAAGTGACTCAACCCCTCCTCAGCCAACGGCGTTCGGGTTGTGGATCAACAAGGGCCACCCTCAAAAATCCATCATATCTAGAACACATTAAAGCAACTTCTTGTCTTGTTATTGTAGGAGCAAGGTTGTGCAAACATATAGATGTAGTTTTATGTAGAGATCTGGGTTTTTCAACTTTTTCTTCAACCACCTCCTCGGAGTCACTACTGCTGCTTGAGGTCCTGCTGCTACTTCCAGAATATGATCTTTTTCTTTTTTTCTCTCAATCTCTATTATTGCTCTCTTCCTTTTCTGTTGTTCTTTATTTTCTTCAGCAACTTCCTCACCTTCCTTAACTTCACTCTTTGTTTCTTCATCCTTTTCACACTCTTCTTACATTTTTTTTTCTACTGTGCCACTGTTGTCAACTTCTTTTTCATCACTTTTTATTTCCTCCCTTTCACTACTGTCTTCTCCCTCCTCATGCCCCTCCTCCTTCTTTTCAGTTACATTTTCGGTCTCTTTTACTCCCATTCAATTTTCTTTTGGAATATCTTCAGTGCCGGGTTTCTTTTCCTATTCTACTTCACCATCTTCCTGAGGAGCATTATTTTCAACTATCTTCTCTTTAGACGTCAACAAAAGAAAATGAAATTCAACAGACAATTTCAACCAGGAAAATCATGTGTACCGTATTTTATTTGGGTCAGGAAAGATGTGTTGCTTGTTGGCTCGTGGTGAAATAATAAATTTCTGAAAATTTCTGTGAGATATTAAGAAACTGCGTCGAGCAATCTAAAACGAAAGGCATGATGAGTAGAGGAGCCATTTTGCTTTATGACAATTCCCGACCACAACCAGCAAATCGAACAACTTAATCATCATATAGCAAAGATCCCAGTGCAAGTACACTTGCATTCTTACATAATCTCAACTTATTTTGACAGGTAATTTACCCCCTCTTTACTTTTTTAATCAGCTGCTCGCTTTGGTTCCAATTAATTAAATATATTCCTGGTTTTTGTGTATCATCTGTTTTGTTAAATGTATTGTAATACACACAGGTTGTACATTATTCAGACTTGTCAATACTAAGTTTCACAATTATTAATGGAAAATCAGTTATAAGTATATTTCTGAGACATTCACTTGTTTTAATTTCAAGGTCAACATCACATTATTTCAAAATCTGAAAAATCTTTGGACAATTGCCTTCACAAACCTATAAAATTACCATAATTGAAAGTAATAATCCTTCATTACTACTTAATTATTTTTATGCACACCTATTCTTACATTTCTTTTCTTTTTCATTGGAGACTATGGGATAATTATTACATTATATAAACACGTTTGTTGCAAATTATTGAAATATGAATTTATAAATAAAAAAAATAATTTGACAATAATTTCCATTTTTTTGTCATATCTTTTCTTTAAATATTTTTGTAATAAATTAATAAGTTAAAAAATATGATATAGATTAATTATATAAAATTTTAATCCTTTTTAAATTTAAATTATTGGAGTCATTAAGTGTCTGAAATTTTTAACATTTTTTTTTCACGATAAAACAAAAATATTCAATAAAACAAATATTTGATAACACAAATTCCCTTTCTGAAACAAAGGTAAATATACATAGAAACACGTGGATTTGTTTAAATTTACAAGTCGCACGCTATATTTATGGAAATGCCAGCATGCTAGTAACCCAATTCCAGTAACAAGAAAACCCAATTCTACAAAAGTGAAACGATTTCGTGCGTTTGTAAGATAGAGGGAGAAGACGAAATACATTTGAAATACATAATTGTGTTGCAACTTTTTCCGGAATTCGATAAAAGCATTTCATACTTTCAGCATCGCGGTTCCTTTCTCCGGAAGTTTTATGGGAAACCCAATAAAGGCCCTCAAGAACATATATAAGGCCCGTTGACTGTTATCGATACTCGAAATAATTAAACCTGCCATCCCACTGGCCTTTTGTGTAACTGCAACTAATTACTTTTCCCTGTCTCGCTCGTTCTCTCTCTCTCCAGAAGTTACATCTCCGATTGCTTCCTTGTAATTCGAGCCGTAATCAGTTTACATCACCTTAAACTGATTATTTCCGTTCGATGCGATGCTTCTTTATGTTTTACACTCAAATACGTGAGAATTTACGGGCTCTTAATTGGTGGTGGGGGTATGGGGGTTGGTAGGTTTTACGACGTGCCCCACATCGCCCGAGTATCGGAATTTTCCCGGGCTGCGATTTTCTGAAGTTAACAGTTTTGTTTGATTAATGCCGGCTAAATTTCAGTCGCGATACTTTAAGTAATTTAACTTAATCTGCATATTAGAAAGAGGTGGATTTAGCACGTGGGGACTAAAGTTTGCAGTTTCGCAAATTACAATCCTTGATATTTCGAATGGAAGTTCGTCCATGAGTAAATTCTGTGATGAACTACAAACATACAAGTTGTTCTTGTAGTTGATTAAAATACATGTACTGATGTAGGTGTTTACCAAAATCGAGATATTCCTAATATGATGGTTTTCCAGTTAATAGTTTGAATTAATTTAAGAATATTTTTCATACAATAAAATCTGTATTTACTAGGTTAGTGTAAAGTTGCAATCCTTAATTAACAAAACCATATATTATATATTTTGTTATTTCTACTTAATTTAACTTAAAATAATTAAAATTATATATTTAAGGAAAATGTTAGTCCACTTGCTTCAATTACAAAAGCTGTAAAAGATTTTAAATGTTTAAGCGGTTTATATAATTCAAGAAAATACATCACTTCAGTTAGAGTTGCCAATTAGTTTAAATATAAATTCCGCCAATACTTTTAAAGATTTAAGTGGAGATTGTATGCTTCATATTATGAGGGAATAATGGAAGCGAGTTTATAATTGGATGTGATTTATAACCTACTTTTCGTAGGTATTAAAATACCGTACAGTTTTACTTAATATATTTCTTAAAAGTTTTACTCTTTCTTTTTATAAGAAATTTTAATTGAAACTTAATATAACAATTCTTTCGTTAACTAATAAAATTATTATATAAAATTTATTACTAAGTTTTAATATATACTTTATTTTTATTTTTATGGTATTCATATCTTGCCTGATAAATGACTAATTTCATTTGCTATTTAGAAATAATATGTTTTAGTGTGAAATAACAAATTTATTAACTAACAATCATAAAAATTTACAAATAACTTGCTTTTAACTAATCAAGAATGTATTACAATCTGTTATTTTACCCAAAATAATAGCGGTATCTCTCAGAATCTATTAACGATAAACTATCCCTATTTATAAAAATAATCAATAATTCCATTGGATTACTTCTTATTCACCCCTTCTGTTGCATTGCTAATATTTTCAATATACATTGGGTTTATTATCATTTAAGATAAATATTTGTTAGCAAATAAATTTATAAAATAATTTTTTATATTGGATCTGTTGATTTTATTTGCTAGTGGCTAAAGAACAGAGGTATCTCTTCCTGGATTTATTAATCGATGAAAGAAGGTAATTTGAGGATTATTATTCATCGATCATAATAAAATAGTCTTTATAGAGTCAAATAATAAAAAATATATGTATTCAAATATTTAGGATCACCTAAATATATGAAATATACACTTTTTGTTCCTATATGCACTTTAATAAAGATAAATAATAAAAAGAAGGCATATCTTTATTGGTTAAAAAATTTGTATAATATTGTTATGGACTAAATTTGTTTTTATTAATTTCCAATTGGCTAATAAAGATAGCACTTTCTACTTAGTTTTATCAGCCAGTCTTTTGTTTGTAGATGGCCAAAAGTCCGGGATTTTTAAATTTGGAATATAAGTGTCTCTTGAAATACAGTAAATTGATTAGGAGATGATTGGAACAGATTTACAAAGTATTGAGAGTATGGCAAAATTTAGTTAAAGTTCTAAAGGTTGCTTGCTCGCTAAATTGGACGTTGTGAATGGCGAGATTACAAAAATTCTTATAGGACACAACCATTGCCAAAAAGATGACGCCAGATCATTTAATAGATTCATGCTTGTGGGTTAGATTTCAATAATCTTTTACATGTTATAAATTTAGTTTTGATTACTTTTTAATCTAAAGTCATTAATTAAGAATATTTTTATTCTTCTTCGTCTTCAAAGATGTTTTTACACAAATAAATTAGGTATTTCTCATTTTTTTTCTTTTATTGTTACTTTTAATATAGCGCTTTTAATTTATATTTTGTATTTTTGGTCAATTGTATTTTATATGAAATCAGTATATTCAGAAACATTAATTTGGCCTTATGGATAAGAATTATAAACTTTAAAAAGCTCTCCACAGTGTACACTAAAATCTGCGTTGCTATTTTCACAAAATTCAATTGACACAAAATCTGAAGATGCACAGCAAAGAGATTTCATTGAACATCAACAAGTTCGAACAATATTATTTTCCTCGATGAAGGGCATTTTTCAATAGTCAAGATTATCCTATTTGGATTTAAAAAAAAAACACATATTATTATCATAAAATAATTGCATCCCCAAGTTGTTACTATTTTGCACGGATTTTAAGCTGAAAGAATAATTGAAAATGATGTTGGTCAAGCAGTAATCATTATTATTATTCGATATCGCAGCATAATAATAAATATCTTTCTGGCTAAATTGGATGATGTTTGATGCTTAATTTTACTTCAACGGATTTCTAGGATTCTTTGAAGTCAGAGGTCTATGCTAATTAAGTTTCATGAGCACATAGATTGGAGGAGGTCACCATCATCATCTTTATTAAGGAGGAAATTTAAAGACGTATTGCAGGAATTCAACCATGTTTATTCACAATGGCCATGAAATTTTTTACTAAAGAGTGTGTATGTGCAAAATCGTGGATATCATATTCCTAATGTATTATTTCATATATAACCTTATCCTATGTACTTCAGATTCAATAAAAAAATAAAATTTAAAGAATGTTTTAAAATTTGTTTATGCTTTTTATAAGAATTTTGTACATCCTATTGAATAATTATCTATAAAATAGCACAAAATAAGATCATATGTATTCTGAAGAATAGTACAATAGAAGGTCAATATGGATGTTAAAGGCATGGTATAGAAATTATAAAGGGACGGGCTAAATATAGAGCCCTGCGGAAGAACAGATCTCATGTGGATAACTAACTGGTTTCCCTAATAAATTAAATGGGTTGACAATTCCCTAGAGATATCAAGATTAAATGATTATTGAGAGGAAATATGTGTATCTCATACGTTACAATATTATTTCTTATAACTTTAAATATATTAGGTGTAGTAAATAGAAATCCATTATTTTTCTAATAAATAGCTTTAGTTATCTCTATCTCGCGTTGTATAATTCCGATAGGGTTCCACTAGGTGGCGTTAGAAAGATGAGATTTCTTACTAAAAAGACTTCCCTGGCAGCTTTTTGATTAGTTGACCCAATTTTGTTTTAACGCACGCGTTAAAGATGGTTATAGGCAAAAAGAAAATACGCTATATTTTACAGTTTTTCTTCGATAAAGGTGAAATCGCAAGCCAAGGGGCTTAAAATATTAATAGGGTTTATGGTAATTAAAATAATACTACAGTTTATTCCTTACTTCACCTAAACTGTAGTGTTATTTTCATTTTCACTTCACGTAAACTCAAACTATCAATAGGGTTTATGATTCTGATGCCAAATTCAAGGCCAATTATCGAAAATATCGATAAAATCTTGGACATTGTCAAGTCCGACTGCCGTATAAGCAATGTTTCGATTGCCCAAAAGCTAAAAATTGCACAAAAAAACGAATTTCCAACTGCGAATCACTCCTATAACGCACCAAAATCGACCCACTTCTGAAGCCGTTGGTGACTGGTGATAAAACGTGGATTGGCCCAAAAGCGGCCAGCTTTGTCCAATAGGAGAGAAATTGTGTTCCATTGGGACAACTCCACACCACACATATCGATAGTGACTCGCCAGAAGCTCCGAAAGTTTGGTTGAGTGGTTTTTATGCATCCACCTTATAGTACGGATCTGGCACCAAGTATTACCATTTTACTGTTGAAAAATTCGCTTCAGAGAGGCTTGTTAAAATCGACTGTTTCAATGTTTTGCCAATAGAAACGAGGGCTTCTTTGAGAAAGGCATGACCAAATTACTTACAAAATGACAACAAGGTATCGTACAAAACGGCGCATATTTAACTTAATTCGGATAATTCTAACTGTGGTAATTGAAGCCTTCAATTTCATGCAAAAATAATTAATTTCTTTTTACTACACCTTTTATATAAATGATTTTTTTTTTTTTTTTGCATACCAAACGATTTTAGCCTTTATATGTTATCGAAAATTATTCAGGCATACGAGGAAAACATTTAAGCGGGAAAGAGGAATATTTTGTGCTTTTTGGCCTAATATACTATTAAAACTAACATTAAAGTAAATATCGATTTCTTGCAAGAAGTATCCGTTAGTCTGTGTATTGCTTTATAACAGTTTACAAGCATTTTTTGTTAGGAGACGGTCATGCCAGTGTATTATTGGCATTTCCCAGTCTACAGACAACCGGCGAGGAACGTGATTATATTGACTTTAAAGGGGATGGACTTTAGAAATTTAAGTCTTTGATTTTGAATGATAATCATCTATGTTTTCATTGAGACATAAAAGTTTATAAGTAAATTTTAGCTTTGAAACGTCTGTTGTAATTCTTTAACTACTATTTCTATCTATCTACTATTTCTACTAGAAGAAAATTTATAATAATAATAAAATAATTTATTTGCTCAAGCTAAATTAAAGTACATATGTATTCTTAAAATAATATACAAATTAAACTTACACAATAAAATAGTAATCTCGAAAGGCAAAGTATTAGTATATAATTAAAATTATTTAAGACAAATAAATTGATAAAATATACTCACACAAGTATGACTTTATAGAACTTGCAAAATATGAATTTGTTATTTTATTATGCCATTATATATGAGTGGCCAATAAAATAAATCAACAATAAAATGGTATGTTTATAAATATACAGAATCATTTATACTACATAATTCTTCATCATATTTTCAATTAAGTTTGTGGCACTTTTTATCCAACTTTTCACGTTTCTCTTGAACATAAATATAGTATCAGTATTTTTCATTTCAAGTGGAATTTTATCATAAAATTTCAAACCCTTGTAAGTTAAGTACCTTTTAGCGACAGCCTTTTTAATAGTTGGTATGTCAGTTGTATTTTATTTGTGCCAAGTATTGTATTCGTGCTCGATATGCTATATATTTCTCTTTTACTCTGTTTCATATGCATATAGTTGTCTAAATGTAAACACACCTGATTTAATAAAGAAAATGTGTGAAGTAAAGTAACATGTTTTTATTATATATAATTTTCAATATCCATTTTTGCTGCATGTCTAATAATCAAGCGATAATTCGATATGATAATTGGAATTCAATAAATGCGTAATATTACATTCGTAATTCATTTAGATTCAAGATTTTCCTCAAATGTATGAAAATTGGAAGTTGTTCCGCACTTTAGGTATAAGTTTAAAATGTATTGATCCCATCTTAGATGTCTATCAATCACAACACCTAGATATAATACAGTATTATCTTCATATATATAAATCTAGTTACTTAGTTTCAATGGACCCATGTTTGGTAATTTATTACCGTATTTTCTTTTATTGATATTTATTGTTAATGTATTATTGTCAAACCAATCCTTTATTATCTTCATAGAAAATTGTTGTCATCGGTGAAAATTTCTGATTACAAACGAGTTCAATCTAAGAAGGAACCAGGTCGCAAATTATCAAATGAAGTCCAATTACGTTCAGAAATGGCTTATAACTTTTGCAATATAAGATCAGCTACTACGAAACGTAGTCGTCCTAGTAATAGCTTAGAGAAAGAAATTGCAAATAAGAGAAAGAGATGGCCAAAGTAACACATACCGTCGGTGAAAATTCGCGCTGATCAAACTGTGCATTAGGCAACTATTGAAAATAAGAAAATCAGATTCAAGCTGCCTAATTACAAAGGATTTACCAATACTAAATGTGAGAAGTGCGATATAGCGTTACATATCAACAATTTACTTTTTACTTTCCCTATATAGAATATATAGGGGAAGTATTGTTTTCGTGAATGAGAATGTATGCGGACGCTGTATTTCAAAGCTTTAAAGCTTTTGGTAAACATTCATAAACCGGAAGTGGATCTTTACTCGAGGCGTTTTTTTGTTTTTCCTGAATATTTTTTAAAATTTAAAAAAATACATAACTTTTGAAACAAAAGTTAAAGAGAATGACAAACTGAACAAGTTTTCTTAAAACATATTTTTCATAAAGTTCTTAACTCGTGAAAAAAGTTGAAAATTAAACATTTTGATATTTTTTTCCTATTGCTAATAAACTTAAATAAATTATAAATTGTAAAGAATCGAAAATTGAGCAAATTATTAAAATCACCATATTTTTATGTTTCTTTACATTTTACAACTTTTAATTAAGAATAAAGCATAATCAAAATTTAAGTTTAAATATAAATGACCTTCTATAGTTAACCTTATCTAAGTTTGATTTACGTATCATGTATAAAAATTTTATTAAATTACACACTCAAAAATTTTACATTGTCAATTTCTTTGATTCAAATTATGTAATTAAAGTTATTGTAAACCACGTGTGGTCTCTATCACACTCTCCAGTCAGTAAAACATCATAAAACATTATTTGAAATATTTGTATGAATACATCAAAAAAATAATTTATTTTGTGTTTGTTTACATATTTCAACTTTTATCTAAAACCCTCACTTATATTTTAGTGATTGGAGGGTGGATAGAGGTCATAAAGCATAATCCAATTTTAAGTTTAAATATAAATGATTTCTTTAGCTAATCTTATCTAATTTAGATTTAAAGTCTGCTCAACCATCATAATAAAAATAAACTAAGGTTTTATCATTAAAACTGAAACTGAAAAGCTTTCATAAACCAAAAGTGGATAAAATGTATTAAAATTTTTTAGTTCTGTAGAAAATTAAATAATAAATTTAAAAATACGAAAACATTTCGTGAATCTACAACAATGAGTGTAAGACTACAAAACAAATTAATTTGAAACAACTACTTCTCTAGCTAATACTTCGACAGACATTGAATAATACAAATTAATTTGCGTGTTACAAATAGTACAACTATCAAAGCAACACAAATTTGAATGAAATTATTTCTGTTGAATAAACTAATAAATGATAAAATGTACTTTAGATTGTTTAAATGTAACTATAACATGAAAAATTATGAAAAATGAATTTTTAAACTGATTTCATTAAATTAAATTAGCAAAAGCAATTAAAAAATCGTATTTTTAAATTTACCAAAAGTGAATGTTTACTAGAGGCGTTTTTATTGTTTTTTCTTAATATTTTTCTAAATTTAAAAAATATTACATAACTTTTCAAACAAAAGTTAAAGAGAATAAGAAACTGAACAAGTTTTATTAACATATTGTTCATAAAGTTCTTAGTTAACGAGAAAAAATTAAAAATTGATAATTCTAACAGGTTTTTTTTTGCTAATAAACTATAGGAGTTACATGAAACTTATATAACAAGTAATTGTTAAGAATTAAAAAAAAATAGGAATAACCTTTTTGCGCAAACCTCATGGTTTTCGAGAAATATGTGGAGGAACCACATCACCATATTAATATTTGGTTTTTCCATCATTTTACTTGAATTTTTAGACAAGTTTTCAATTAATCCCTTTTTCAGTTTGTGAGATTTTGCTTCAAAGGTTCTAATACCTACCAGCAATTGATCTTCCAGATTTTTAAAATTTTCTAATTCGAATGTTACAGATTTTTACAGAAATTCCTTGAAATTTTTCTCATATAAGCGAAATATATTTTTTTTCAGAAATTAGATTAGATAAATTTTTTCTTCGATTGTTCGGTCCAGTCCGTTTTTTCTTACTCTTCTAGGGATTTTTCTAAGAAATTATTTTTCAGGTTAAGAGGTTATTTTTCAGGAGTTCAGTTTTTTACTATTTTACTATTTTTGTTATTTTTATAATTTTCCAGCATTTTCTCAAAAGTTATTGACTATTAGTCAATTTTTTATTACTTCTTCGGGAATCTCTTTTCCAGTTTATAATTTTTTCACTGGTTATTTTTATACTAATTTTCCTGTATTTTATTTCCACTTTTGGAATTTTTTTCAAAGTGTTTTTCTTTGAGTTTGCGAGAATTTGCTTAAAATTTTCTACTAATTTGAGAATTTTAGAACTTCCTAGAAATTCTTCAAACATTTTATTTACGGAATATACTAAAAGCGTTTCTTTTTCAGAAATTTTTCTTGAAATTTGCAAATGTCTTCCAGCGGTTTTAATAGCTTTTTCAGTTTTTTTTTGACTAAATAACAGTTTTTCTAGAATTTTTCAAAAAAATGCTTTCCGATTTATAAAATCCATTAATTCAAGAATTTTAGCATTTTCTAGCAATTATTTAAAAAATTTCCAATTTTTCTTGCTTTATATTCTCCAATTTGAGAAAATTTTTATTAGGTGACTACTACTTGTCCGGGTTAATGGTATTGAGGAATGTTTGGTTGTTTTGTCTAATATTGTGTTGTGTTACTCGTTTTTATTATTATTATTATTTATAATCAGATTTTTAAGTTTTAGTTTAAACGGTATTAAGTTTAATTTTTTTTATATATTGGTAGTGCATTGTATTGATTTATTGCGGTTGTTTTTAATAAATATTGCCGGATATTTTAGAGATTCTCTAATGAAATTCTTTTCCAAGTTGAATTTTTTTTTAATTTCTAAATTTTTCTGCAATTATTTCGTTTTCTGCCAATTTAATAGTTTTTTTACAAAAATTTCTCGAAAAATTTTTACCATTTTTTGCATCATACAAGCCGAATTTTCAGCATTTTTTAGGGTCTAAAAATTTGGGTTCAAAAGTTCAATAATTCTTCTTTCAATTTATTTATTTGAAATTATTTTAATAATTAATAAGTTTCCCTCTCAGGCTGTGATTTTATTTCACAGTTGCCAAACTTTTTAAAACTTTGCTTTCGCAATTTTAAAATGTGAAATATAATTCAACAGTTTTGATTTTTCCAAAAAAATCTCAAAAATTTGCACAATTTATTCATTTACATAGCTTTTTTATTCTTAGAGAATATTTCTTCTAATTTGCAATAGAAATCTGTTAGTATTTTCAGTAATTTCATAAGAAATGTTTCAATCAAATTCTCTTCCAGGTTGCGAAATTTTAGCAATTTTTGAAATTTTTTAATAATTCAAAAGTTTTAGATGTTTTCGCCAATTTCTTAATATTTTTTCATTACTTAATTATTTAAATTCCGTCACCAGAAATCAATTTAGGGCTCTTTGTGCTCGCTTCGAGACAACTCCCGCGTACCCTAGGCAGTGGAATTCTCTTTGGACAGTTTTCCTAGAAGGTTATCTACTAGTGTTGTCCATATGCCCATATCCCCAAAGTGGATATGATTGTCTTTTTCTCTGGGCTGGCCCTGATCCATTGGCAAAAGCCTGGCGGGACTCCTATCCTTGCTTGTGCCTATACGAGAGAGGTTGTTGTGACATTGTTAAACGCCCCTTCTATATCTAGAAATGTGGCCATGGCTATATCTTTGTCTTCCATTAACTATGTGATGAGCCTGTTTAGGTCGTCCAACGATAAGTCCGTTGACTTTCCCGGCTGGTATGCATGTTGCCTATGAATACCTATTATTATTGTTATTGTTGTTGTTATAATTAAATGATTTAATAAAATGTTTCATGGAAACGTAATGCAATGCAGATTAATTAAGACAAGAAATCTAATGCAAATAAGCAATAAATACAAGTGCGCAGCATACATTAGCTATGAATATGGAATTACAGCCGTATGTATAATTTATTCCAGCAAGTGTCGCACTGCTCATAAAACTTATACTACATTAATGTAGGATATATCCCGGCGCTGCCACCTGCAACGCCATAAAATCTTTCACACGAAACGCCTCGCGTTCTCTCCGCCCTCGGAAATATTCAAGAAGTTACACATTTTATTAATACAATTAATCCCGGCGGAATTTAATTAATTTAACCGACGATTTCTGTTTCAGATTCGACTGCGGCTCCGGCGTCGGTGTTGTCAGATCGGAAGAGACGGTCTTGTTAAACCAGTGGAACCATATCACGCTGTACAGGCACAGATGGGACGCATGGCTGCAGCTGAACGGGGGCAAGCACATCCAGGGTAGATCGAAGGGACTGTTTTCCAGGATCACATTCAGGGAGCCGCTGTTCATCGGGGGCGCCGGCAACACCACTGGACTTTCCGAGAAGTTGCCAGTCGCCGTCGGTCTCAAGGGATGCATACGACACCTGGAGGTTAATGATCACCTGTACAAATTTGCTTTGGAGCCGCACGGGGAAGCGACCAAGGGATATGGCATAGGTAAACTGCATTTATCATTCTCTGTGCAATTAAATTAAACGCTGGGAATTGGAGCGTTTAAACTATAATCGGAGGTTAACTCGTATTATCAAACAGGATTATATAAACTATAATAAATTTAGTCTAATAGTAAAATCAAGGATTAGCTTTTGATAAATTCAATTAAAATATTAAACCTTCGTCTAATTAACACATGATAATATACGATGTCCATCTGGAAAATAGTAAAAACTAGTATATATTAAGAAATATAAACGTTTTATTTATAAATAACATACCTTAAACTACTCTACATAGTCATTTCGTAAACTTAAGCACTTGTCGTAATGTTTTTTTATACTAGCTTCATATTACTCCATCAGCAGTATATTGAGATACGTAAGCTTTCTTTCCTATCAAAACGTCCTTGAGTTTTGTAATACATAGTTAAATAGGTAATCTCAAGGAGCTAGGAGGTAAGTCTTGTCTTTAGAATGGATGGTTGAAAGTTCGTCATCATTAGTGTCTCTTCCTAAGATAAAATTTCGACACCAGCGCCGAATAGAAGACTCATCATTAACATTTTCTCCATACACGTTTTTTGAATAGCGTTAGTTGCACATGTCTTGAGAAATCTAATCACAACTGGCGGCATTCTTTATTTTCTTGAACATTAAAAGCAATCACATAAACAGCACAGTCTACACAGCGAGACGTAACTCTACACCCAGACAGTTGAAATACAACTGAACGTGCTAGCACACATCCGGTGGCTATTCTATTTGCCAGCGCTCCGCACGTTGAAAGCTAAACTACTTTCCTACTATCCCTCGTACAATTTACAAATATAAAAGACATGAATAGAAATAATCAATAATCACCATAAATGAAAAATGAACAGTTTTGTGATAAAATAATAAATACATTTAAAAAAAAAACAATTATTTGGTTGTGTAATAAAAAAAACCTTGAACTTACATAAATATCGAACTTCCAATTAAAACATTCATACCTTTTAATATATAAATTATTCATACATTTAGAAGCATTTAATCATTGAAGTACATTTATTAATCGCAATATCATGTTGATGCCCTTTAAAGGTTTTTTTTTTTTTCATGAAAGCAACTTTTGCCGCTACCGTGCTATTTTTTCCCGTCTCTCCTTTCGCGTTTCAATCTCATTACATCAATCGCAATAAAAAAAAAACTTCATTAGAGTTGATGGCGCGACCTTATTAACTAGAATCTGCTTTAATTGGAACTTCTGGGCTAATTTCAATTTTACTGCCGGCTTCCGATTCAAATTTTATGACGCGAATTTTCAAGTTCCAATTTTAACATTCACTTCTATTTTTGGGGACGGGCAAATGAAACGTTTCAAGTGAGACCTGTCGCCGACGTTTACGGGAATAAATTATAAGTTCGTATCACGTCAAAATACCGAAATGTGGCGAGTGGTTTAAATATTATATAATGCTAATTTAATATTTACAGAACTTCACTTACATTTATGGGCAATATTTAAACTGGTTATAATTTACAAATGCAAAAGTTAATATTCACAACTATTAACATGAAACTGACCGTTTATATATTCTTATTTTAGGTGCTACTACTCAATACTTTTAATTCTAAAGCCCTTATTTATAGATAAAAGCCGTCATATTTATATCATATGTTGAAATGTGATACAGTTTTTGGGGAATAAATTAATTTGATGAATTTTTATCTTCGTTATGGTTAGTTAGTGTAAGGCAAGTTGCAATCTTAAGTTTATTTTTGAACGCATGTTTATTATAAGTTTTTTGATTATATCAAAATTATAATTGAGGCTTTTCGCAACACTAATAATGATGTTTCCTTTTCCGTATTTTCTACGGACAATAGAATATTACATTTTCGATGAATGATGCTATTGAAGGCTGCTAATTTCATTGGTGCACATAAATCTAAATGAAAGTAATTAAAAGTGTGTGTGAGTTTACGGAAGATATTAAATTCTAGTCTGTTGTTTTTACGTGAAATAAATCTGTCTAAAAAGGGTAGAGAATTTTTCTGTTTCTGTAGGTGAAGTTTATACTTTTGTGAGTGTTTTAGAGAGATATAATAAATAAATCTATGTTGAAGTCAGAATTAATTATGACAAAAACCTCATCGACGTATCGAACCAGATGTCTGGGAACTAGGTTAGTGTGTTTTTTGCATTATTTTCAAAATGATTTAAAAAGATGTTGGTAAAGAAAGAGGATAAGGAGTTATTCATCGCTGTGTCAAAGGCTTGTTTGTAAAATATATTATTGTATTCAAAAATGCTACATTTCTTGACTAATTCTCTGAGTTGACTATATTGTTTCTAAGGTAGCAATAATATCTCTATCAACATCAAAAGAGTGCTTTATTTTATAATCAAGTTTATCTTCACGTAACTCTTCTAATTAATTTACTATTGGAGGAATGTACTATTCTGCCGACCTAATAAATGGATTTATAAGAGTGGATGGTATAGTTTTCATAAAAGAATAGATACACATAATGTTTCACCAAAAGATAAGTGAGAAAATTATTCAAGAAATATTAAAGAAAACAAAATATTTTCAAATTTGGCGTCGAGTTGTTATTTCTTTGCATTTCGATTTGCTTCGTGTTGGAATCGAGTTATAAAAGGATCATTAGCATAACTAATTTTTCCTTCGGTCTCAGTTATCAAGTGTTACTTTTATTTTCACTTCTTAATATAGAACGCATTGTTGATGTCAATTCTAAATTCCCATTCTGTAACCGATGACGATCTCTTGAGAATTATTTGAAAGATCAAAAATACTATGATGTAAATCTAGTATTTAAAGGACTGGTGTCTTCGGAAAAAGATCAATTAATTTGTCTCGAAATTCGAAGTAACATTGAAAATCTAAAAGTAACAAACTGATAATTTTTTTACTTCATATTTGCTAAAAGCATAATTTTCGCATCTTTGCGAGAGACTTTCTTAGTTGCATTATAAGAACTTTCTTAATGTACAAATTTAATTCCAAGCTTTTGCTCAATTTAGTTTCTTGGATACCGCAAATTAATAGATCACAATTTAACATAAGCATAAAAGCCGTCTTTATTCATTAGAGAGTTTTTCTTATAATTGGCATTCAACGCAAGTTTTTGTCAAATCAAACAATATTTAACACAGGCTGTATAGTTGAGGTCATTTGGTCTATTGGTCTTTCCAGATATGTATTAAAACTTTCCCTCTTTTACAGATCATGTCCCTTCTTTAACTTTGAGTATTTTTTAACCCATGATGATATTCTTTTATATTACCACAAATTCTAATCTTTATGCAATGTAAATTATTTCGAACGTGTGTAGTAGAAACATGATAATTTATTTCCCATTCTAGCATTTAATACATTATTAAATTAATTAAGTTTAAATAGATTATATTAAATGTATTTAAAAGGTGTTGGTATAGATACATTTTCAGAAAATACTGTCCAGTATTTTTATATTGCAAATATTTCAAGACTCTCGACTTTCTACTTGGTTTAAAAGTGACTTCGAAGAGGGCTACAAAAATGAGACACAATAATCTAATTGAATGACATATATTAAGTAATCAATGTGTTTACGTTTCTAATTTTTCAGTAGACCTAATTTCTAATTTTTCAGTAGATCTAATTATAAATCATAATATAAATAAAAGCACTTTTTTTAATTTTGATTATATAATGTTTTTTATTTAATGTTGACTATTGTTCCGGCAACTTAAAATGCCATTATCAAAACTAAATGCAATTTCAACTACAAATTACAGGAATATATATAAAAAAATCTGAACAGCGTTGTAAAATAGAGTGTCAACAAAGTCAACGAAATTAAAAAAGTGTTTTCATTTACATTCGACATATATAACAAAGTAGAAGCCACAAGAATCAACAATATAAATCATAATACTTTCGAACACATTATTACTGTTTTCTCAACATAAACATAAAGATATTACATACATTATTCATAAATAACAGGAAGAACCGTGGGTCTAAAATGGGTCCTTGAGGTACACTGCGTGTAACCAGATATTTCTCGAGGAGTGGTTTTTCAGGTTCCACATAATTAAACGATCTCTTAAGTGTGAACTGATTACACATATTATGTTATATTGTAATCTTTAAGTTTATCGACTATCATTTTATGTATTTTCGTTAAATCTTTATAGATTACATCGGTTTGGAAATGTTGTTCCATATTTCAATAAATTTGTTGAGTAAATCTAAATAGATTTATAAGTGTTGATCTTTTCTTCATGAACCAATAGTCATTTTTTTGTTAATTTTAGTATAGGTTTTGATAAATGGTAGATATAATTTAAAAACTTTACTACATATATAAAGTAGTATAATCGGTCTACAATTTGGTATATCTTTTTCATCCTTTTTATAAATCGGTGTTATTTTAACCTTTATCCCTATTAATGAAAATACATTAGTTTTTAATATTAGATTTAAAATATGTGCTTCGTTACACCTTTTGTTCGTTAGGTTTTCTGATAACACATTTTACGTTTTGTTGATTTTCCTTTTACTTCTAGAGAGTCAATCACCGAATACACATATTTACAAAATACCATATTTATCAACTTAACCCACAAACCGAGGGGTTTGGTTACAGGGTTTAGTGGGTGGACATAGATAAGTAGAAAACGATGAATTGAAAGATAAAAGGTGTATTGACAACAATGCCCAATATTTGTAAAGTTTTTGCTTAATACATTTCGACATATGCTTTTAATAACCAAAAATATTTACAAAAGTTATTTACATAAATTCCGACGGCGTTAATGACACACTTATAAATGATTCTCAAAAAAAAATTTCATGGTCGCTCGGGATTAGAGATTAGTTTCACACAATTAACTGCTCTTACAGTTAACCTACTGTTAATAATAATACTAAATTACGGTATATACGGTATAAACAAGTTATAATTCATATAGAAAAATACATAATGTGCAATGAAATACACTGGTAAATATTTACAATATTTTTTAATTTCATTGCTCATCAAGCGATATTTGATTTTCTTTTTAAATTGATTCAATGTGAGGTTTTAGAGATTCATCAGTATTTTGTTGTAAATTTTATAAATATTATATATAAAGCATCTTTCAAATAATGCAATTCTGGGAGATGAGGTGAGATTCCTCTAAATCTCACATTAATATTATGTACATCAGAGCGAAAAACTATTCTCTCGATTTTATAGTAAAGTGTGTATAGCAATGTAAAATGTAAAATACGACGATTCGACATATTAAGCCAGTTTAATTCGGTTAATTTATTGGAAAAATTTCTGAATTCTAAATATTAAACGCATACAAGAATTTTGGACTCTCTAAATAGGAAATTTGTTATTTTATCCAAGCAATAATTATAAACAACATCCGCAAAATTAAAATGGCTTTAAACTAGAGTATCACAGAGCATACGTTTCATTTTGGCAGTTAAATAGTGGAATTAATCATTTTTAAGCTCTGAAAAGATCTAGAAATGCATTTACTAATGTTCGTTTTGAACCGTAAGTTTGTATCAATAACCAAACCTAGGTTGGAGACTAACTCTACGAATGGCAGGGCAGTCTCATCAATTTGTATTTGATACTTATAAGCGAAGAAGTGTAAATAGAAAAAAGTATCGAGCTTAATATTGATCCTTGTGGTACACCTGCCTTAACTTCTACATAATACGATGTTATATTATCGATGTAGACTCGTAGTTGAGGTAATGAAGCTTAACTAATAATAATCTATGACTAATGGTATTAAAAGCTTTACTATAATCCAAAAATATTAATACTGTTAAATAACCCTTGCCGGTGGCAGTAAATATATCATCTAAAACATTAAGCAAACCAGTTGGACAATTATAATTGGGTCTAAAACCCGATTGCGTTAAAGGTAACAATTTGTGTCTTTCAACAAATTCCCCAATTTGGGATAGTAGCACACTTTCTAATAATTTAGATAGAACTGATATAATACTGATAGACTTCCGGTCTTTAAGGGTAGTAGGACAATCAACTTTTGGAATGGTGGTGATTATTGCTAATTTCCAACAATTAGAAAAAATGGATTATTCAATGAAGCAATTAATAATATGTGTTAAGTTACTAAATTTCGGGTTGAGTAATATGAAGTGTTATATATTATGATGAAACGAAAATAAAATTCCTTACTTCACTTATTAATAAGGAATTTTATTTTCATTTCATTATAATGTGTTAAGTTATATAAGGACAGCATAATCTAAGCATTTGGCTATTAATATTATCGGTTTCCGTAGCATTGAATTTAATACAATACAAAATTTCAGAATTGTTACCAGTACAGTCAGTTTTAAATTTAAAATTATGATCGCCTAATATATATTGTTAATTTCATTAAATTTACGATATTTTTTTCTCTATTTTTGAGTTGATTTTTTTAAAGTTTGCAATAAATTAAATCATGGTCTGCTATATCATGGATTATAATTACTTTCGACTCGATATGTTTATTATTATTAGAAATTTCAATTATGTCAATCAGAGTTTCAGAATATTCAGTGACGTGAGTCGGCCCTGAAATAATTTGATTAAGTTCTATTATTATCTATATTGTATTATAATATTAGATTTTCCTGAGTTTCATTGAGCATATGATTCTTGTCGTTTGTTTAAAATTAATACTTTTGCATGGTTTATTTTTTATAACGTTAAGATTCTCACGAATATTATGAAGATCTTTGAAATAGCAATTTTTAAAAGGATATTGAGCATATATCAGACGATGCAAGTTTACATCATTGGGGAGTGCCTAACTGAGTTTTTAATTGAAAGCTTAGAGACAAAGTTTTTGTTTTTAAAAAGGGTATTCAATTTAATTGTTAGTTTTCGAACTATCAAACTACGGGTCTGACATAGAAAAATCCCAGGGATAGTAGATTTGATTATTTGTTTAAAACTGGTTCAAACTGAAGAAAATTACTGTTTTGGAGTATTTTTTATTTGTATCTTTTTGTTGTATCTTTTTGAAGATGAACTAAATTTTCTTGATTTATAAATGTATTGGTTTTTCATTATATTGACCTACAATACTTCCAGCAAAAAAATAAATAAAAGGAACTAAGTTAAACTTTGGATTTAATAGATTTGGTGGTTGATTCATATAACGAGGAATTATTTTCATGAGTCTTTATTATGTTTGAGATTTGCGCTCTAGGAAAAGGAGGTTCTTGTTTTTTAAATCAAATTAAATTTCTGATTACTACTGTAGTTATTTTTGAAGCTTTGTTGTTAATATACTGTATCAATGTTTATAATCAGAAAGAGTTATTCTATCACACTTAAATTGGTTTTAGGTACATTAATACATTTTGAATATGTCTCTAGAAGGTCATAATTATTGATAACGAATTAAATTTGTGTTTGGAGATTTTCTACTAGTTTTCTGCTTAGTTTAAAATTTTTAATTAATATTTTTCTCACATTTGTTTTGATTAGTTTAAATGTAAGTTCTGATTCAATACCTTAAGATAGTGTTAAAGTACTATCTCATTCAATTAAATTTGAGTCCTATCCGTGCTAGTTAGGCTTATGTGGTATAACGAGTTTAGTTTTGTGGTTGTGAATTGAACCCTGATGATGGTTATTCGGGTTCAATTTCCAATTTTAAACCTATCTAAGGTATGTAATAAATCATAAAGATGAGATGCAAAATATAAATTTTAAAATCCAGTATTAAATGAATGGTTAAAATCAGACATCAAATAAACAATTCCAATTTAATCAACAGAAAATTTTAAACGTTTATTACATCAACTGACAATTCCCCAATTCAGAATTTACTAAATGAGACTGACATTACCAAAACTGTGAATGCACAAAAATAAAGTCAGTAAACTCAAACCAAAACAAAAACGTAAATCGAACAGCGGATATAAATTCGCAAATTAATATGGAATTCAAATAAAAGGAAAATAATAAGTAAATTAATTGGAAATGATGTTATTTACAAACAAGAAAAGAAAGTTTGGTTTCATGTTGGCAAATTTGAACATGATTTAACATTTGAAAAATTAAAATTAGCTTCTCCAACACACAGTTTTTAATTGACGCAATCGAAAATGAAGATAAATATTCAAAAGAGAAAATACTGGTGGTGAGTGCTAATGGTTGCAGTCACAACTACTACTATTATTCAAAAGAAAAGTTTAATAATAATAATAATAAACGTCTTTATTAAAAAAAAATAGGTGAAGTTTAGCCATTAAGGCTACTCTACCACTTAACCCATGTGCTTTAAGATCGAAACACCCGTAGCATACGATACATACAAACGACCTGCAGGTATGCATGTTAGACCTATTTGTTTTTTTTAATATGAATAAATATAAGTATTTAAGCAAAGAAAATATACGTATGTATTAGAATGAAAAAAGTGTAATAAATAAAACGAATAAGAAGTAGCTATATTTGAAATAAACCCAATCATTATTGGACATACGGAAGAGATATATGATTGTATAATAGTAAACATCATCAAATATGTTAAGTTATTATTTATTATTATGACACGTACCGCCAATTTTGTTAATATCATGATATTTATTTAAACAAAGTTCTATTGAGGTGTATTTCGAACTAATAATAATAGTCTTTCCTTAGAAGCTCAAAAGCTAACAATAGTTAAAGGCTTATGGGGTGAGTGATTGATTGCTCGTTGGTATTCAACACGAACCAATTGCACCATAGTAGGGGAATGCTGGCATTGTTATTATTATTAACACTCCAATATGGTTTATATTAAACATATGTTATGTTTATGTTAAACATAAACCATTCAAATCTTTTGATTACAAAATCTCAATTCCAAGCAGAAATATTCTCATCCGTTTCAGTTATTTTTAAGAGACTACCACGTCTACCCTGTGTGAACGATATGCTATTTATTAAAAAAAATTATATACGGAAAACAAGTTCTCGTATTTTTATAAGATACACACCAATACGCCCTTTCAGGATATTTTTCAAATAACACCCTTCATCAATCTTATTACAGTCAGCACGGCATATTGCTTCCGAAAATTTTCCTCCCCAAACATCCCCCGCATCTCTTTGCCAGTGTACGCGTACGTGGGTATCACATATTCTTTCTCTTGTTTAATTTACAGCGAGATAAGGGAAAACACACACAGACGGAAATTTAAGCGCCCGTTTTGGAAATTCGCTCGGCGAAAATTGCGTCCCATTTGCGGGGCGACACAGTTTTAATAAATTTCATGCATCCCGCCCTCACTCTACACTTGCCCGCCGCGCCGAGTTTTTTTTTCTTTCTTTCCGAAGTGAATCCTTTCGGTCGCAACTTTTAAATTTGCGGCGCCAAGTTCGCCGGCCCCCGCATAACGTAATTTCATAAAAAAAAAAAACAAGACGAACAAAAGGAACGAGAAATGAAGGGAAATAATGCGCCTTTTTCTTACGGCCGATATATAGCGAAGGCGCGGAGGGGGTGGGGACATAAATCTAAATTAAAGCGGGGACAATGTTTATTTTTCGCCCTTTTGTAAGGAAACATAAAGGATGGAATGCGTTTTTTTTGCTGGTGGAAATGCTGTGTCTACGGACTTAATGAATGGTTGGGGTGGGTGTTGGGCCTTATAACGTGTTGATTAATATTTTTCATGCGAATGAATAATAAATTAGTATTTTGTGATTTATACGTGTTATTTTTATTGTTGTGAATAAGTTAACCAATTAAATATCTCACCGTGTATTGTTAAAATTTAAAACATAATTAAATAGTTCGTTTGTACTTCACTGACGAGATGTTATACAGTGAAACCAGTGATTGTCATTGCATAATAACTTCTGAGACGCTCTGAAGAAATAATAACAGTACAAAAAACGATACATTGTACTTAACAACAGTTATTAGATATGTAAATGAATTTCTGGTGGTGCTTTAGTACGAGGAACAGTTGTTTTAACTACTAGCTGTTAGTTCTTGCATAATTATTCTAAGGCAGCGGTGCAGTAATTATTTTTTCTCGTTAACAATTTTATTGAAAAATAGTGATAAAATAAATAAATTTATTAATATATACCTTCATTTCTACTTTTAAAAAATCAATGGAAGAAGCTATAATGGATTTCGTCTAGCATAATAATGATATAATTTATCAAATACAATTGATAATCCAAACTAGATTTATATTACAGAAACTAAATGCGATAGAAATATTTTCTTTACTATATAACTGGTTTAAATCCTACCTAAATGAAATAGAATTGTTGAATACTATAATATCTGACTTTTATAATATAAATGAAATACAGCAATCTCATATATTGTTATTTATAAATGACTTTCCTAAACATTATTCTACTTCTACTCCTATATATATTTGCAGACTAAACATCCATTATTATAAGCCGACCAGATACAGACACATGTAATAATATGATAAAACAATGTAATAATTAATGTTAGTAAAATATCCTAGTTTTAAACTATTCCAAAATAGTTCTCATACAATTATATAACAAAACTATTCATCTATCAGCATTCACCCTCAATAATAATTTTACCAGCACATTAATCTATTAAATTTTTTTAGCTTGCAAATGTATAAGAATTTTTATTGGAGACCCATGTTATTAATCTTGTAAACAAATTAAATAAAACATAGTTTGTCGTATGTATATTAAAAAAATATATTAATTCTGTGTATTATTGATTGGTTTATACTTATATAGTCTGTAAGAAATCGGCATAAGCGCTACATATATTTAAAAATAATAAGAAACGATTTTTCTCTTAATATCTTTTCATTAAGTCAACAATAAGTTTATCTTTAAGCATTTTTGAAGAATCAGTTTTCTCTAAAGTCTACTTTCAAATTTATTTTTATTATTTGTATAAACTTATTACGAAAAATGTAAAAAAAAAGCTTAAAAAATATATTTATAGATAACCAAATAAAAATTTTAATATATTCCTTTTGAAGTAATAAAAAATGGACTACAGAATTTCATAAATCTACGAATTAATGATTGGTTAACTTTTGATTAACATGAGAATTTCACCAGTAACCCTATTATACTCATGAAAATCCCTACCTCTGCCATCAGTCCCTACCTAATGTCCCTATAATTCCGAACTCTATCGCATAGTAATGGCCCATTTAGAGCGAGAGTTGAGGCTTATTTAATAGGAGAAAGGTTCAGAGGTGAAGATGAATCTATGCGATGAAAAGAACGCAAGCGACACTGGAATTTTTTTGTTCGTTATAGAAAAACGCCTAGCTAATTTTCACATAGCTGAAAAAGAAAACACTGAATCGAGAAAAGGTATGTAGGTCATGAGGAATATCGACTTACATTTGCGTTCCGGTATTTATTTTAGTGGCGACGAAAATGATCTTGAATGCAGTGAAATCCATCTCGTTAAATTAAGAAAACTTGCACAAGTAAACCACTCAATAACGAATTTAACACTGAACTGGCCGATCGAATAATTTAGGTACTTATACATTCAGCTAAATGCTGTAAAAAAGCGTGGACGAAACTAGTGCGCATTGGCTGGATGTTTTTTGTCGACTCATTGTTGTAGATTCACGAAATGTTTTCGTATTTTTAAATTTATTATCTATTACGAAAGTTGTAATAACAGACAGCTGTGGCCTAATTAATTCATAACTTTCAAGAAGAACATAAAACGTAATATATAAAAATAGTATTTCTACAGCCTATCCAATTAAACATGGTGTACCTTAGGGTTCCATTTTGGGACCCGTATTATTTTTGATTTACATTATTTTTGCCAAATTCAGATTGTGGTGCAGAAATTATTTTATATGCTGACGATACCACACTGATTAATAAATCTCAACATCTGAATACTGTATCTTACCAGCATAATGAAACCCTTACTGAAGTATCTCTTTCCTGATTGGTTCCTAAATAATAGACTTAAACTCAATACAAGCAAAACTAAAAGATTAACTTTTACGTTGGCAAAAGAGGGATATGAAAAAGAATCTGCGAAGTTCTTAGGAGTACATATAGTCACTCAACATATGGCGACGCTCTGGCTAGCAAACTAAGTTCTAATATTTTTCTTTTACGCAACCTATCTACAATAGTTTCAAAAGAAACTTTACGGGTGGCGTATTTTTCTCTTTGTTTGGGGTCATTCGGCGATAAGAAATCGAATATTCGGACTGCAACGAAAAGCAATTCGAGTTATTTCGGGTCTTGGGTATATGGAGGATTGTCGTCAGGCATTTGTTGACTTGAAGATCCTAACCTTCCCTTGTCTGTTTATTCTTGACTACCTCTTATATATTAAACAACACATACATTTATATCACAGTTCCTCTGAAATTCATAACCATCATACTAGACAAGAGTCGAATATCTACACACATGCAATTAGACTAACAAAGTCAATCTGACGTTTGATTCTATGCAATCAAGTTTTTCAATACACTTCCTAGTAATATAAAAAACTTACTTACTTAAAAAAAATAAGGAATTTTTAGTTGGGAAAGCAGTTGGGAGGACTATTTCCAATTTAATATCAGTTCTTTAACATTTTAAACTATTCAGTAAATTATTTTATTTCATATTTTGTATTTATATACATATACATATTTATATTTTAGGAATTTTTATTTTTTAGACTTTTTAAGATTTTATTGATCTTGTTCTTAAAATTTTTTAAGTTTTAATTGCAACATTTTAATATTTCTAACATTTTATATTTTAACTAGAAAACATTTCAGGTTTTTAGTATCTTAATATTGACTATTTTTTACCAATTTGACTTAACTGTTGTGATTTTTGTTACGTAGATTCTGTTTTTTTTTTTCGAATTATGAGAATACTTCAATTCCAAATGGTACATCATCCACCAATATCGATAAAAATAAATCAGAACAGGCTATTCCAAATAATAAATGTTCTACACCGAGTAACAATAAAACCCGAAATAGTTATAACATCGTTAGCGTGGTAGAAAACAAAAATATATAAAACCATCAGTCTTAATTGCTGACGGAGCATCTGATTTTGGATTTCAATTAAGCTTAATTAAGAAAAAATGGCCACCTATTTATAGGGTTCAGCCAAATGTTGATCCAAAAACCATTGCCAACCATGCAAATAAGATTTTAAGGTCTAATAAATTAGTTTGATAATGACCAGCTGAATTGTGTCGAAACTATAGTCACTGAAATAATAAAGTGTGTGATATAAACAAAGTTTATTTTATTTTATTTAAAGTGTGTTTAAGTTTATCTGAGAAAATTAAAGTTTTGGAAGAAGTTGATAAAGGCTGCATAAATATTGATGTTGCTACAAAATTCGGTGTTTCTCCAAGTTATGTCTCTCTGATAATAAAAAGTCGCGAAAATATTATCAAGAAAACTAATGTTCGAAGCAGTCGAAAACGAGTACGGGTGTGTTCTTACGAGGATGTAAATGAAGCAGTTTTACGATGGTTTTAAGTGGCCAGCACGCATAAAAGCGTACCAATATCGGGAAATTTAATAAAACAAAGGCTCTACATTTTGCTAAAGAATTTAACTGCGTTAATTTTCAAGCTAGTAAAGGGTGGTTGAATGCCTAGAAGACTCGCAATGCAATTGTTTTCAAGACGGTGTCCGGCGCGAGTGCAAGCGTTAGTCAGGACAACTGTGCCATTTGGACTAAAACTGTTTTAAAAAGTGTATTGAAAAAGTACGAGCCAAAAAATGTTTTCAATTGTGATGAAACCGGTTTGTTTTTTAAATGTTTGCCAAACAAAACTTTTACTTTTAAAACTGATAAATGTTTTGGTATTAAAACAAGTAAAGAAATGGTGACACTGATGGTTGGAGCAAACATGAATGGCTCAGAAAAACTGAGATTACTGTTGATAAGTAAAAGCAAAAATCTCCATTGTTTAAAAGGAGTTAAATCTCTCGAGTTAGATTACGACAGTAATAAAAACGCATGGATGACTTCTGAGATTTTCGAAAGATGGATCAAAGAACTGGAAACAAAAATGAAAAGCCAAAAGCGAAAAATTGCGATGTTTATAGACATCTATCCTGCACATCCAGTGAGTAAAAAGTTAACGAATATTGAACTGATCTTTTTTCTACCAAACACGATCTCCAACGTGCAACCTATGGACCAGGGTATTATAAAAAACATAAAACATCATTACAGAAACAGAATTGTCCACAAAATTGTTAGCGCGATTGTTAACAATCTTCCAATCCAAAAATTAATTACCTTTAGAGAGTGTATAACCGAAGTCGCTAAAGTATGGAGTGAAAATGTTTCTCAGAAAACAATAAAAAAACTGCTTTTCTAAAGCAGGTTTTACTGAAAAAATTGATGAATATGAAGAAGACGAAATGGATCTCGCCAGCTTAAAAAAAACTATGGGGTATTCTACAAAAAACTTCTACCGTCGACGCAGATTTTTTACTTGAAAATTTCTTAGAAATCGACAATGATGTTGGTACGACAGATCTCCTAACTGACCAAGCCATAATTGACGATATAAAAAGATAGATGATTTCCTGCAAAATTTAGTGAAAATGAAATAAGAAATGCATTTGACATTGTGCGAACTACTCTCAGGAGCCAAAATGTACCTGATGAAATCTGTATGCATTTGAATAAATGCGAGAATTTTGTTGAGCAACAATTATTTTTAAGAAATAATGTTCAAAAGAAAATAACTGATTATTTTTCTGGTACATAATATGTAATGTGTATACAGTATGTACATTATGTACATTCTATGTATTTAAACTTTTAAATGTTTAATAAAAACTTTTCTAATATGTAATTAAATTTTGGAATTTTTGTTTCTCTTTATATAGTGAAAAACTCTTTATAGTGAAATGTCGGTCAACATTTTGGTCTTTCACTATATAGAGAGTCGACTATTATATATGTATTATTTAATGGTCTGCCTTAATAAAGAATTAGTACTATTATTAGTTTATTTAGTTTATTTGCTTTAGAAGTTTTACTAAAAAGTGGTACAATATAAAATACATTTACAGTAAATTTAAACCACAACTTAAGGGCGGAAAATTTACAGTGCAGTGTTCTTCCACTTAACCCATTATTTCCTATAGTTGATGATGAATATCATCATGTGATTCTTGCCATTAAGACAATATATTTGCCATTGCCAGCACCAGTAGTAGTAGTAGTAGTAGTGTTAGGCTATCGACCACGTGGTCCTTCCGCCATGTGTCATTTGTGTATTTGCGTGTGTAAATGAGCTTGTTACTTTAAAGGATCGCCCCCGTCACTCTAAAGCACCATTAATTGTATCCCAATGGTGAATGGTACCGGTCACCCATCCGACTACTGACCCGAATCAACGTTGCTGCACGTCAGTTCGGGACCGTAACCGATGCGCCACCACCGGCGTGTACGCCAGCACCATTTTTTTCAATAAAACAAAAGTGTTTAATTCTTTTTACGTGGTTTTACAATGTAACGTACTGTTTGATCATAAATTGATAAAATTATCTCCATGGTAGGAATCTGTTCTTTAAAAGTGAAGGAAAGCTTCCTATTGCATACCGATCCAATTATTTGCTTGCAACTGTTGTAAGTCCAAGTATAATTAAGTAAGGTTAATTATAAAAATGTATTCAAATCCTTGACGTTGTAGAAAATTAACGAATAATTAGAAAAAAACACGAAATCATTTCGTAAGACTCATTTGTTATAATTTTCTAATTATTAAGGTTAATTAGTTTATGCCATCCAGCTATTACCGAAACGGAGTCCAACGGTAAGGTTGGATCTTGATTGATGGAAAATCGTGAGGCGATTTCTAGTGGTAGGCTTTTGCCCAAATGACGATCTGTTTAAGGTATTTTGATACAGATTTATACGAATATTTTTTTAATATTATCTTAAAATTTTGAGGTTTTCTTCAGACCCTTAAGGAATTTTTCAAAACTGTTGCACTTCACTGTCGCTTCATAATTAGTATTAGCCTTAAATTCAGCTTTAATACTTATCTATTGAACTTTACAATAATCAAATTTGCTTATTTGTTAATAATTAACGTATTATTCTAGGGTTTTTTTTATTTTGATATTTTTCAGATGAATCTAATGTGTATGTGATAAGGTTGTACTATTTTAGGTAGCTGTATCGGTTGTAGAATAAGTTTTGTTAGGAAAATTAATGAACTTTTTTTTTCTGAAAATCACGGTTTCAGCTTAATGTTACTATTTATTTGAGAATATTTTCCTAAAATATTGGTTACTAAAAGCCTCGAATCAGGAGGATTAGGATATTGTAGCACTTCCAAAGAATGGTAATTTAGTTACAGTGGGGGTAGTTGCACTCGATGTTAATGATACTATAGGAGTTGTTAATGATGATTTTGAGATGGTTATAATACACTATTGGCTCAAAAGATATTTTAATATAAATATATGAAAAATTGATTCTGAATTTTAAGAAAAAGTTGTATTCTATGCTTTTACTGCACAACAAAATTCATAGTGATTTTATTGCACAACTGACTATAATGTAACATGGTTTTTAAGTCCATGTTTTGTAGTGTTGTGACAATATCTTGTTTGGGTCCACTATTCTACAGAATTCTCTTAGTATTTACTATAATCGCTTATCTGATTTATTTACTAATACATCCATCTAGATACTTGATTAGTTAACTACTCTAAATAGCATAGACTTTTAGTGATGTATCAATTATTCATCATTACGTAACTTATTAAATTAAATCATCTACTTTGATAGTTATCATTACTATATTTATGTGATAAAAATATAGTTGTACCATTGATTTGTAATCCTACTATGGTCATGAATTCCCATAACTGTAATTTCTTCAAGGAATGTATAAAAGGGATTTTCCTTTTTAGGGATAGAACACGATCAGTGAGAGCTTGTATCTGGAACAGAACCCTCGTCAATTGTTTTAAGTTAAAGCCTAGAACCTAAGCTTGGGGAATTTTTCAAAGGAAGACTTTTACAATTTTCAAATCATGTGTGTGCTAAGTAATTATCTTATCAAGGTTACCAACAGACCTTTGCCTTGCAGACCCCAGCATAATTCGATATTTATGATAAGGTATTTTTGAGATGTATGGCTCCTTTAAACCTTGAAACATAAGTTTTCTATAAATGTCTACAATTTTTATATAATTAATTTTTGATGTGTTACATTTTTGACGGAATAAAATGGTTATTGCGTTAATAAAACCTACTAAACTCGACAACAGAAAACTTTTATGTATAATTTTAAAAGCACAATCAACTATTAACTATTAATAGTATTTCTTAAAAAAATGTTCTCACTTATCTCTTGGGGAAACAATATGAAATAATAGATAGAGAATTGATAAACACTAGGTGTATTTCACTAAAACAAACAAAGTGTTTATCAATTCTTTACCTATTATTAACTTCCGAATGAAATATATATATTTGAGAATTTTAAACATATTTCCATTTCCTTCTCAAAAAAAAATCTAATGGTTTTTAACATATTAGTTTGAAATTTAATTTATACATTTAAAGGTTTTTTGAAAAGCTAATAATTATTTTTAAATAAGTTTGTTGATTTGTCATCTCTCTTTGTATTTAATAAATGCTTCTTAAAAATAACATATTTTAGGCTATTTCAATAGCTCAAACTCACAATTATTCGAAAAGAATGTATATAAAATAAATATAGATTGTATTTTCTGTAAATGATTCAAATGTTAACGTTTATATTATAAATATATAATTCTAATCTACTACATTATTTCTTAATGCTGTGTCTGTAAGCTTTTATTACATAGTTTTTATCTAAAGTAAGAACATGAGCACGTGCGTTAAAAATTTTATATATTGGCCAAACTTCACCACTAAAAAATGTGTATGAGAACAGCGGTTGCAATCCTTTAGTAGCGATAGAGTACATCTAGTAGATGAAAAGAATTATAGTATTAGTCTTTTATCACCCATAGTTACTTGATGAATGATCTTAAAAGTAACCATAGACAAACAATTATTTTTTATATAATTTGAATTAATTGGTTCACTCACGAAATATAACATGAAGCATATATTCATTCAAACATTCTGTTCCAAATGTAATAATTCACATGGAACGAACGGAGCAGAATTTGAATATATGATAATGCCACTGTTGGCATACTTTATTAATATTAAAAAACTTCGTTTTTACGGCGCGGACTTCAAACTTCTGGTAAGCGAGAGGGAAAGTATTTAAAGAGGACGATTAAGTTGCAAATGCAGGAGTTTTCTTATACTTTCGACATTAGATGAGCATTTAAGTTTGAAATTATTCAATTACTTTCGCTCCCGCGATTCAATTTAACTTTTTTTTTCTTTCATTGTTAAATGTTATTAAATCATGTAATATTATTTTTGTAAATCTAAAATTAATATCAACGTATACATATACTAAATGACTAAAATTTTAAAATCTATTATTTACAATCTACCAAGGAATTAAAGCATTTTAAAGTAATTTTGTATTTATTACAAATTAATACTAGTTTTACACACTACTTTCTTTAGCCATAAAAATAGAGAAAATAATTAACTTTCTTATACCATTTCAAAACAAATGATGATCCTTATAACAATGTAGTCAATTCTTTAGAAAAAAGTTCAACTATTTATTGTGTAGTAAGCTGAATTTATCTATAATATAAAATTCAAATTTAAGGTTTTAATACGGGAGATTAAACTTTCATTTTGTTTATACAAATTTAATATTATTTTTGACTGTGTGAACGATAGTTTTGCATTACTGTTTTAAAATGATTTCCGTAATCAATTCAAATGCTATGTAAAATGTATGTTTACTAATTCACGAATGTTATTTACAGAGGAGTGTACTGCGGATCGGTGCAGCCGAGTGCCCTGTCAGCACGGAGGCAAGTGCCTGACGAGCGAAGATTCAGCGGTGTGCCTGTGTCCCCTGGGCTTCTCGGGTGACCTGTGTGAGATACGGGTCGACCTCCAAGTCCCATCCTTCAACGGATCCAGCCATCTGAGATACAAGGGCTTGGCGGACGAAGCCCTTACCTGGCTCGACCTGGAAGTTACGCTGAAACCGACCGCGAACGACGGCCTCCTCCTTTACAACGGACACCGTGCTGATGGTTTCGGGGATTTCATGGCGCTCTACTTGAACGAGGGTTTCGTGGAATTTGGATACGATCTGGGGACGGGCGCAGGGATTGCGCGGAGCCAGCACAAGATCAGCCTGGGGGAATGGCATCAAATCAGGGTTTCGAGGACGGGGAGGTTGGGAATATTAGAGGTCGATAATCAATTACCGGTGGAAGTCCTATCACCTGGAGCCTTCACTCAACTGTCACTGCCGCAGAATTTGTATTTAGGCGGAGCCCCCAATTTCGGCTCGGTATCGCCGGAAGTTAGGGTCCGGTCAGCGTTCGTTGGTTGCGTCCAGAAACTGGTGATCAATGGGAGGCAGGTCCCCATCCTAGCCGAAGCCCTAGGCGGGGCCAACGTGGACAACTGCCCGCATCCCTGTGTGGCACGGCCTTGCGGCGAAGATGGGGAATGTATTCCCGAACTCGATTACTTTACATGCAAGTGCAGGCCGGGATACAGGGACCAGCTTTGCAGCCGCGGTCCGCCCTCCTTCAGCGGCACGGACAGCTACCTGCACTTCAACGACCCTTCAACACTCACCACATTAGTAACCGATCCGTTGGATATCAACGTCCGCTTTAAAGTTTCCACTCTGGATGGGCTACTTCTGTGGATGGACTCCGGTTCGGGTGATTTCCTATCGCTGGGATTAGAGAGAGGATCGCTCGTCCTGAGGTACACTGTCAGGGCGGAGGAGATCGTCGTCGTGCACAACAGTTCCACCGTCCATGATAATCTTTGGCACAGGGTCCGGGCAGTAAGGTAACAATAACTCACATATATTTTCATTAGTGCTGCTGCGGACATATTCCCTTTCATTAGTTCCAACGGCAGCTGCGATATATCATAATCATAACTGCAATCGATTCTCTGCCGACAAGTTAACGTTATATAAATGATCAGTATTTAATTCATAACTGTATAAATTAACACAATAAATTGTCACGACTGGCCATACAATATACAGTTATGAATTAAATACTCGTCATTTATATAACTCTTGCATTACTTACATTTAAATTTAAATTTAATATAACACGATGACTCTGTTTTACCACTTTATTGAAAATTACATGTAATTACAGTTTCATATTCATAAAAGTATCAAAAATAAAAATGAAAACCCTATAAAAACGTTTACTCTCTATATTATTACTCTGTGATCGGTGGTTACTTAATCATCCGACGGTTTAAGATATATATTTTGGTTAAAGTTAATCAGGATTAGTTAATCGAAAAATTTAATCAGAGCTGGTGCAAGTGGCCATCAGGGTTTGATCTACTGTCAATTGCTGAATAATTTTATAGGTTGTTTTGATTACCTAATAAAGAGGTGTTTCAAAAAATAAGATCACAATACCTTCCATACTTCGTACATAGAGTGTAAAAATAACCGAGAATATACATACTTCTTTGGATTGGGCTATAACTATCAAGATAGATGACAATACCTTCCCTTACTTCGTACATAGAGAGTAAAAATAACCGAGAATATACATACTTCTTTGGATTGGGCTAGAATTACTTAAATTAGCTTGATATTCAGCAGTAATTTTCATTATTTTTTCATGAGCTTGTAAGTATCAGTTAAAAATGATAAATTAAAATCAAAATCAAGTTATATAATAATAATGAAGTATATTACATTAGTGGATGTAACAGTTCTTCAAGTACTACTTCAAGAGAAAGATCACGGTTCAAAATCGTGACGTGATTATTGACGATGAAACATTAGCAATTAGCTTTTAAATTTCCAGAAATCTCAAGAAAAATTTCGAAAAATTGAAAAATATGCTGGATAATTCTAAAATTATAAATAAAAATCTAAATGACAAAGAAATAGTTACCAATAATTAAAATAAAAAAATTACAATGTGAATTGTAAAATTCAAGAAGATCGTCATTATAAATTTTAAAATTGCAGAATGACTATAAAATGAAACAGGGAAATTCTTATAAGATAAAGCAAAAAATTATGAAACTAAGAAATACTAATTAAAATTTTAAAAGTCTGGAAAAATATTGTTGGAAAATTATGATTAGATTAAGCAAAAATTGTTAGAAAAAACTCAAAATTTTAAGAAAATTTCGATCAAATTCTTATAAAATGGATAATACTGAACCAAGAAGATAAACCAACCTTCACAAAACATCTCATGAGCTGAGAATAGGGCATTCTTTTGTCAAAAATGTATTTTTCACTAAAGATTATTTCACATACATTTCACATACATTTTCTTTTATTAAACATTTTCTTAAAAACATTAAACAAAGTTGGCACAAAATATTTTATATAGATTCTCTTCAAGTAATTAACATCAATAATCAATATCAATCATAATAATCCAAATACAAAAAACAAATACAACATAACTTGTAGGAAAATGAACTATTATTAGTATCATTAGTATCATTTATTTATTCGAGCATGTTTACACAAAACTCCTTTGTACATAAAATACATTAATATTAATAAAAAATTCAGTCAGGTATGAAATGGGCGGAGTTGACAATATAGCAATCTTCCACTTTCTTCCATGAGAAACTTGCTTCTTGAAGCTCATCTCAAAATATTTCATATTTATTTTGGCCAATTGCAGAATATCATATCCTCAAAAGGAAGTTACACAAATATGTGACTTAGGTCGTCTTATCATGAAAGACGACCTAAGTGAGCTCTCATCAATACAGGTTTTCAGATACTTAATAACTTAATAACAAAAGTCTAACAAAATAAAAGAAGATATTCTTAAAATACTACATTTTTTGGAAATAATTTTCTAGAAAAATCTAAGTGAATTAAACAGGAAACAGACAGTACTACTTAAATAGGAATAGGTTTTCTTTGGATATTTGTGAAAGTTGCAAAACATCTCCTAAACCTAAGTCATTCTTTTAGCAAGGATTATTCTCGATAATATATTTTTCAAGAAAGGATACGAAGATGGTTTTACTAGAATCATTAAAAATCCAGAAAGCCCTTATTAAGCCAAGTTTGCAGGTATTTATTTACTTGATATGACACAATCCTAACTTCAGAAAGAAATACTACAATTATTGATGATAATTTTCAAGTAAAACCTAAGTGAATGAAACAGTAAACATACACTAAAGTACTACTTCAAGGGGAGGACGTTTTGTTTTAATATTACGCGGCAAAACATTAGTAATCATTCTTCAATTTTTTATATTTTGAGGAATTTTTTTGATAAACTGTAAAAAATGCTGAACAGAAATCTAAAAAAGAATTGCTGGAAAATTTTAGAAATTTAATGCAAACATTATCAACAAAACCAACTAAGAATTAGTGGATAATATTAAAAAGAAAATAATTTCTAGATGATTCTAGAATCCTCGAAGATTTTTTTTCAATCTGGAAGAAAAATTTCTAGAAAAATTTTATTATAGGAGAAACATGAAACTTTCAAAGAAAGAAACTAGAATAAAAATTCCGATAGAATTGATAAAAAATATTAAATGTTACAAATAAACTGAAGAAAAAGTGTTTTAATTACCACTTGATAAAATAAAACTGTAAAGTTTTAAAAATCTGGAAGAAAAATATCTGAAAAATACACATCATAAAATAAAACTGTAAATTTTTAAAAATATGGAAGAAAAATTTCTGAAAAATTCACATCATAAAAATTCGATAGAGAAATTCCCGGAAACTCCTATAAAATAAGACAGGAAAATACTGAAATTATATATTATAATTTTGGATATCTGGAAGAAACATTGCTAAGACATTCTGATGAGCTAAAGGAAACAATGTTGAAAAATACTCTAAAAAAAAGAAATTGCTGGAAAATTTTTGATATCTAGAGAAAAACATTATCAACAAAATGAAGTAAGAATTAGTAGAATATTTTAAAGAAGAAAAAAAATGCTGGATGATTTAGATTTTTTGCCATCTGAAAAAAAAAACTAAAAAATTAATATCGTAAATATTACCAAGAGAAATTCCTGAGAAACTCCGGGAAAATATTATAGAAAATGCTGGAATATTCTAGATATCTGTATTGCTGGAAAAATTGGTTAAAGGACAAAAAGGATAAAAATAAAAATGAAACTCAAAATTCCGATAGAATAGACAAAAAATAAAAAAATAAACAATAAAACAAATATTCTATCTGAAAAATTTTGATACGGTTAAAGGACAAAAAAGATAAAAATGAAAAAAGAAACTGGAAAATTTCTATAGATTAGATAAAAATAATGAAAATAAATAATAAAACAAATATTCTATAATAATGAAAGAAAATTGTTCGAATTGAAAATTCTAATTTAAAAAAAAACAGAGAAGTTTAAATATCTCTAAGAAAGCAAGTATTTTTCTCGGTGATATGTATACACAATAATCTTTATTAGGACACATTAAGAGTACATAATAACATTTAACATAAATATAAATAAATGGTATTAGTCCGTTTGGGCTATAGACCTGAGGTCTTTCAGCCCTGTCTTAAATTTAATAATGTCAAAAATAGTATCTTTGCTAGCTAGCTGAACTGTCCTGATGATTCGCGCGTACCCGGTTTCGGGGGATGCAGAATTTGGTTAAAAGGGTCGGTGATATATTTTTCAAGAAAGGATACGAAAATGGATTTACTAGAATCATTTAAAATCTAGTTTGACCTCAATAATCCAGGTACTTAATTAGTAGATATGACATAATAATAACTTCAGAAAGATTGCAAAATTCTGAAAATACTATAATTATTGATGATAATTTTCAAGTAAAATCTAAGTGAATGAAACAGTAAACATACACTTAAGTACTACATCAAAGGGAAGACGTTTCCTTTCAATATTGATGGAAAAACATTAGCAATCATCCTTGCTGGTCCGAAATCTAGAAAAAATTTGCTGGAAAATTTTAGAAATTTAGTACAAACATTACCAACAAAACTAACTAAGAATTAGTGGAAAATATTGAAAAAGAGAATAATTTCTAGGTGAACCGTCGAAGATTTTTTCTTTCAATCTGGAAGAAAAATTACTAGAAAAGAGGAAGAAAGATGAAACTTTCTAAAATAAGAAACTACAAGCTTCCGAAAAAGTCTTTAAAAAATCCGATAGAATAGATAAAAAAATACAAAATGTTACAATTAAACTGAAAACTTCTAAAACTCTAGAAGAAAAGTGATGGTGTCTTTAAACATCACTTGATACAATAAAGCTGTAGAGTTTTAAAAATATGGAAGAAAAATTTCTGGAAAATTTACATCATAAAAAATTGGAAGAGAAATTCCCGGAAACTCCGATAAAATAAAACATGAAAATACTGAAATTATATATTATAATTTTAGATATCTGGAAGAAACATGGTTAAGACATTCTGATGAGGAAACGGAAATAATGTTAAAAAATGGTGATGAGATTAGCTACAGAAAGTCATTTAAATTTAAACTTAAATTTTGATTTTGTTTTATTTTTTATTACATAAAGGGTTAAAGTTATCATGTATATGTAGGGTGAGTGGGTGGCCTCTATCCCACCCTCCAATCAGTAAAACATAGGCGAAGGCTTTAGTTAAAAGTTGTAAAATGTAAACAAACAGAAACTATTTGCATTTTTTAATTGATGCATTCATACAAATAATTAAAGTAACTTTTGATGATGTTTTACTGACTAAAGGGTTGGATAGAGGCCACTCACCCACCCTACATATACATATTAACTATTATTACTGATCGCCTCGGGGTTTGCAATAACTTTAATTACAAAATTTGAACAAAGGAAATTGACAAAATAAATTTTTTGTTTTTTTTTGTTCTTTTGCAGCAAAATCATCAATGATTAGCAATTAAAGTTATCATGTATATGTAGGGTTGGTGGGTGGCCTCTATCACACCCTCTAATCAGTAAAACATAAGCGAGGGTTTTAATTAAAAGTTTTAAAATATAAATAAACACAAAATAATTGCAATTCTTATAGATTTATTCATACAAATTGTTCAATAATTTTTGAAAATGTTTTACTGATTGGAGGGTAGGGTAAAGGAAAAATAAAAATGTTCCTTACATTTTTCTCGAAAACTAGGAGGCTTGCACAAAAAGGCATAATAATTTGCTCAATTTTTGATTCTTTACAATTACTTGCTAAATAAATTTCATGTAAATCCTAGAGTATATTAGTAGTAGGCAAAAAAAAAATTTAATTTTTATCTCGCAAATTAAGAACTTTACCAAAAACAAGTTTTAATAAAACTTGTTCAGTTTCTCATTCCCTTTAACGTTTGTTTGAACAATTTTGTAATATTTTTCAAATTTAGAAAAATATCGAGAAAAAGAAAATTTTTCGAGGTTTATGAACATTCACCAAAAGCTTTTTAGTTCAAGTTTTTAATAATAAAAACTTAAGTTTAAAGTTTCATCTCAAACGGATTGTTCGTTTTTAAAAGCATTATCAACAAAATAAAGTAATAATTGGTGGGAAATATTGAAGTAGAACAAAATTACTGGATTACTGGATGACTCTAAAACCCTCAAAGATACTTGCCATCTGAAAAACAAAACTAAAAAATTAACATCATAAAAATTTGCAAAAGAAGTTCCTGGAAAACTCCGGTAAAATATTATAGAAAATTCTTGAATGTTGAAGATATCTGTATGAAACATTGCTAAAAAATGATATGGTAAAAGAATATAAAAGGCACAAATTTAAAAAAAATCTGAAAATAAATAATAAAACAAATATTGTGAAAGAAAAACTGTTGGAATTAAAGATTTCAATTTATAAAATAAAACTAGAAAAGTTTAAAAATCTGTAAGAAAAGTTTTCGTAAAATTCACAACATACAAATTAGGAAAAGAAATTCCCAGAAACTGTGAAAAATGTTGAAATAATAAATTACAATTGTAGATATATGGAAGAAACATATTTAGAAAAAGAGAGAAATAAAATGCCAACTCATAAAAAATAATTCTATAAAAATCTGTTAGAAAAAGAAAATGGTAAACAATTCTAAAAAGGTTTCTAGCAAAATCGAAAGTATAAGTCAACCTTCGCACATTTCCTAAACATAGGTCAGTCTTTTGACAAAGTTGTATTTACGATAATTTTTGAAGATTCGAGAATGAATTTACTAAAATCTAGTTTTGCAGGTACTTAATAACTCAATGACAAAAGCTTAAAATATTAAAATATAAAAAAGAAATGCGAAAAATACTACAAATTTTGTAGAAAACTCTAAGTAACAAGGCTGAAAGAAGAAGAAGACGAATAATCAATAAAAATATCATTTATTTATTAAAAATAAATATAAATAAAACCTTATCAGTATTATTAGAGCTTCATTCGTTGTTACTATTTTACTATTAAAGACTAAATGGTTATTTGTAAATGATAATCTTAAATATACTTTATCGTTTTCTTTATTAAAATTGTTTACTTTTCTCTTGTAATAATTATATATTATAAATTCATAGATTCATAATCTTTGATATATTTTTTATTAAAAAACGTTTTATTAATGCCTGCTGACTTAAAGTATGTAATTAAATTTACCACTAAAGATTATTTATTAAATTAAAGTCAGCTTATATCAAAAGAGATTGTAATTTATCTGCATAAAAAGCGGAAATCAGATTGTCCCTTTATTCATTTCAGGCTTGTTCGCTTCTCCCAAGGGACAAACATTGCGAAAAATGTGTTAAAAGGATAGGAAGGAAATTTGATGTAATTATTTTATCGGCATTTCATTCCATTCCAGGCAAGTCCCGACAGCCCCATTTAAAATTCACTGTTTGCACTGCCGACCGGCTATAATCTCTTTATACCGATACATTTAATTGAACTTATAGATTAATCCCCGAATTCATAAGTATTATCCCAAAACCATGGTGAGTCAATCAATTGGTGTATCCTAAACAAATATTGAACTTCGTTTCGTACTTTACGCCACCGCAAAAGGCATAACGACCCACCCCTCTCAGTGTCCCTTATTAATTCATTAATAGGTCCTTAAGAAGTTTTCAAATTAACAGCGATTGCCGTAAATATTTACCCCGAAATTAATAAACCGGCGCACGGGCTGGTGGCATTAAGCCCTGGCCGTTTTGCGTGAAATTTTAGTGCGAATGGCAATAACAATATCCGATCTTCGGGGGAAACCGGGCGATATATTATTAAGTTCGGAACATTACCTCTCTCCAAACTTAGGCAAAATGCTCCGGAAACGTCATAAATGTAAATTGCGAAAAAGTCTTTAATGCGAATAGCTCCGACGTTGATTTCGGGAAAGTTGTCCGTTATGGTGTTGTAAAGTTAATGTTGTAGGAAAAAAAAGGTAGAGTTAACTGATATTAGTGTTAGTATAACAAAAGTTTTTCTAGTATATTGCTTATTATTACATTATTATATTACTTATAAAAAAGAAGGGAAGTTTTAAAAATACATGGATTTAATTAAATGTATCAAAACTTTTATTAATCTAAAAATACGAAACATTTCGTAACTCTTCATCAATGAGTCTGACAAAATGAAAAAGAAATGAATTTACAGTGATTTAATTATAATGAATTAGGAACATTTAAATAATGTAACAAAAAGTTTATAAACACGTTTAATTAAATAGACACAGTTACATTTCTTACGTTACTATTTTATTTAATTGTGTTCGCCCTGTATGTTCGAAATAAAGCGGGTTATCAAAAATCAGCAAAGGAAAAAATATTTTTATAGTACACTATGTAATAACCTCTTGAATTTTTGCCGTATGTTTACGTCAAATTATTATTATTAAAATATTAAACTTTATTATTTTAATACATATTTTATTAATGTTCGTTATAGTTTATCGACATTCTTTAAATAAGCTAATTCATATAATAAGATTGGTTGCTTTAATAAGAGCTAATTAATGTTAATTAAGGCCAATTAAAGAGTGTTTATTAAAACGTTTTACAATTTGCCGGCGTTTTAATATATTCAATAAAACTTAATAGGATTAATTTAAATGTATTACTTTGTACTAAAATGTATTTCCATGTAAAATTCATTGGAGCATAATTAATTAAATTAATAATCAATTAAATTCATTCCATCAACAATTTTATTCTTTAATACCAGCTAAATTCCCATCCAGCGTATTTTAAACTGAAAATATCAAACACCTTTTGTAATTAAAATTCACTTCGTTCGTAATAAATATACATATTAGTATATTATATTACAAACACTTATATGAAAAATTAAATATAGAATATCTTAAAAACTGACTATAGAGAAGTTCTTCCGAAATAACTCTCGGTTGTTCGATAGTTTATTTTTTCAACAAAATTATACTCAATATTGTTTATTATAAATTAAATAATGTAAACAATCTAATCCCTTTATGCCTCAAAATATATCACAACAATAAAGCATCAACAATTACTTTCGTTCCGTTATTATTGCCTTTTGCTCTAAAAGCTTAATAATCCTCCTTTATGTTATTAATTCCCTCGCAATAAACAATCGCACAAGCGGAGTCGGTTTGTCAAAGAGTAATTAAACAGTATGATCGGTGCCCAATTGAAAATTTGTATTTTAGTAATTAATATTTCACGGTGTAATGTCATTCCCTTCTAAATACTTGTGCAGACATTTTAATTGAGTGAGCAATAAAGTGATTATGTAACTCGGAATTTATAATCGGAGCGGTTTGAATCGTTGAATCGATACTTTCTCATTAAACGGCTCGCCTTTTCTCGAAAGGCCTGGTAGCGCTTGAAAATTATAAAATGGGACAAATTTTAATTTCAGCACGTGTATTCAACGTGTTTATTAATTTTTTATTAAATGTTCGAACGCGTCCACATCATCCAAGTTATTAACAATTTCACAACTTTTTTTTAAATTATTAAACCACATACAATATTGACATTTTATATCAAAAACATTCTATCAGTTGCATTTAAATATTAGAATATCTAAAAGCATTTAACTATAGATAATAAATATCAAATATACGTAAATCCATATGAATGTACTACACGTGCGATAGGTCCGGACATAGAGTCAGTGAATGTAAGGAGCAGGTATAGGTGGAATACCTCTGCCATCACAGAGGAGATACGAGGGGCATTTGAAAAGTCCGTGCAAAAATAAAAACTACTAACGTGTTTGGGGTAAACCTTTTTTATTTTCGACATAGTCTCCTTTTAGGCTTATACACTTCGTCCAACGATATTCTAGTTTGTTGATCCCTTCTGAATAATAGGATCTGTCCATGTCTGCAAAATATCCATTGCAATCTGCAATCACAACGAGTTGGAATCCTATTTCCATTAATTTTGCGACCACAACTACTGAGCTGTGTGCTGGTGCGTTGTCGTGATGACAAAGAACTTTCTTGTGGGCCAATCGAGGTCGTTTTTCTTGCAGCTCGGTTTTCAAACGGTCCAAAATAATAATTATTTGTAATAGGCCGTCCAGAATGTTCAGGGTCACTTGTGCCCATATGGCCAGTCCGAAAATTTTAAAACCAGTTATAAACTGTTCTAATCGATGGTGCAGAGTCTTTCTTTCTTTCTTTCTTGATTTACACGAATGAAAAACACAAAGAAATACACCAATATGGCTGAAACTTGGTGTGCGTTCATTCAAGAGATGCTACTAACTAAACATGACCTCGATATGCGCCGGTTGTGCCATCTCTCGGACTTTGCACGGACTTTTCAAACTACCCTCGTAAATAACCTAAGTGTAAGTAATGTCAAAATATCATACAAGGCGGAGCGGATGGAATTTCCAGAATATAGAAAGTTGATTACGTAAATTAGAAATAGTCGAGTGGCCCTAATACTAAAAAATATGATAAAAATTTATAAAAGTATCTGCAGTGTTAATGACTGCAATGCTCTACAACAAGATTTAAATAAACTGAGTCAATGGTGCATGGACAATAAACTTTCTCTAAATCCTGATAAATGCTCCATTGTATCCTACACGAGAAACTTTTCCTGTATAATGTTTGGTTATTCTATAAATAATAAACTTCTTAATCGTACGTGTGGCATCAGTGATTTAGGTGTTTTCTTTGATCAGAAATTAACATTTAATGCTCATATTGTTAATTTAGTCAAAAGCTGTAATAAACAACTGGGGTTTATCATAAGAACAACAAAAGACTTTAAAGATAAGAACACACTTATTTTGCTTTTTAAATCTTTGGTTTTATGTAAAATTGATTATTGTGCTCCAGTATGGTGTCCGTATACGCAATTTTATATTCAGCATGTGGAATCTATTCAAAAAAGATTCCTGAAAATGTTATATTTCAGAGAACATGGTATCTATCCCTGTCGCGGTTATCCATACAAGGATTTACTGCAGGAATATAATATGCCATCTGTATCCAGCCACCATCACTTCTTAAATGTAGTTACCTTGCATAAACTGGTACACTGCCAATTAGACGCAACTACTTTGAATGGGCATTTACTCTTCCGGGTTCCAAAATGTAGTGCAAGAAACCCACTAACTTTTTCATACCGTACACCTAATTCATATCACCACGCAAACTCACCTATTATAAAAATTGTTCGTGCTTACCACTTGATTCAATATGGTGCAGATATCTACTCTCCTTTTTACATATTTAAATCAAAGGCTTTAGATTGCATTAACGCCCTCGGATAGTACTTGCTTGATCTTTATATTTGTTATTTTTTTTTTTTCTCTCACTCGTATATGCATTTATTTGTTAATTTAATTTGCTTATGTATTTCATTTTATTTTTATTCTATGAAAATTCCTTTGTAAGACTGTAATTGTCTGTTGGGAATAAATATTTATTATTATTATTATTATTATTATTATAAAATTCTACGGGCAAACCTAAATGGAATTAGCAGCATTACATCTGCTCTCCAAGACTTTGGAGGACCTGGCAATCATATCGGAACCAAATGGCTAAGATGTTTCAAAAATCCAATGAATCACAGATGAGAGAAAAGCCTTCTCAAAAATGAAGGGCCACAGCCCCTTCATTTTTGATACTTATGCTACATATAGCCAAACATCAATCCGGAAATATAACTACAAACACTAGACCACTACATACATGTTTATAAGAATTAGATAAAAGAACAGTTTACGGTATGGAAATATGCGCACAAGGAAGAGCGATGTAGAGCATTTCTAAACTGGATGGCGAAGAAGAAAATGACATTGCAAAATAAGAAAGACAAGCCAAGCGCATCCTCCATTTATGTGACCAATGCCACGGACAAAGCGGCACAAAGGATCAAAAACTAAAGGTTGGACGAGAAGGTTAATTTAAGCCTGCACCAGTATTGGAGGTGAAGCCAGTGATCTCCCAAATGAAAATGATTGATACCCCGGAAAAGCCCAGAGTGCACAGAATAGGTAAAGGCAAAAATTAAGAGCCTCGCCGATTTAAACAGGTAGCATATCAGAGGCAATTAAGAAAGTAGCTAGAATGATATTTAGAATGAATACTATACAAACAGGATAAGCTTTTTGCTAAAATTTGTACAAATAGGAGAGAGGTAGGCACAAAAAGGACATAATAAATTAAGAAAGCTAAATGGGGGAAAAATGTTTGAAAAGATTATTATAAAAATGTTTCAAGAAGCTGAAAGGCAGATTGAGGGCGAAACTAGGCGAAGGACAACAGCCAAGCCTCGCTGAAACGACAAACAGAAAGCGGAAATAGAATCTGAAAAAAAGATGATATAGATATGTTGGCGGAGACCGTAACAAGAATCATAATGGATAAGGCTCCAAGATCGGACCAGATCCATTCCATTCGTAAAGATTGCTGCCCGATGCTGCCCCTCGAATCTTCTAAAGTTTATAAATGGAGAGAGACAAGTTGTTTCTTATAGATAAGAACAAGAAGCGCTACATATATGGGAATACACAGACATGGAAAAACGCTTAAACTCCTGGGCTTTGCGGACGTCACGATGATACTATTGGGCAAATATAAGGAAAGATAGAAAGCAGGGCAAATGAATCAACTGAAGATTTTCTGGAGATGATATATAAAAAGGTATGAAGATGTATAGTGGAAGAAGGGTCAAAAACATAGATATCAAAGTAACGAAAGGGATATTAAAGACTAAGGAACCAATTAAGAACCCCAAAGTAATATTCGGTAGAAATTTAAACATGAGGGAACACCTGAAGGAGGCGGCGAAGAAGGACTATAATACTACATTTGTCAGTACTTAAATCTAAGCGGTTAACTTTATACCATCTATTAATATTATCCAGATAATGTTGTAATCATCCACAGACCTCTGCAAAATGAACCACTTGATAAAGCATAATTTCATCTGCATACACTGCACTGCATACGCGATTCCCAAATATCAGAATATCTATGCGATCATTAATAAATAATAAGAATAAAACCAATATGAGTACCTTAAGGTACACCTGAAGTACTAAAATGGAATATGATAAAGAATTATTAATTTTAACTGTGATTTTAAAGAAGAGAACCATGACAGTGTGGTCATAGTTTCAATGTTTGAAGCAATATCTGTCAAATCAGTGTAGATAACATCAATGTGTCTGCACTTTTCCGCAATTGACAATTAAGAAGAACTACTTAATCTCTAAAAGATTGATAATAGTTGGTTTACCACAGTGAAATCCATGTTGCATACTCGATATAACTAGGCAAGAAAAGAAAAGAAATAGATACTAAATATATACTTTCTTAGCGCAAAGAAAGAAGAGTGGTGAACAATATCTGCGAATTAAATATATTTTAGGTATTTCGAAAATTTGTAAATCCCGATAAAGCAAAACATTCATTCTTTAACTACAAGAAAAAAAAAATAACCACTTATGACCATAACACAAGAGATATACGCTCTAAATTAAAAACTTTTATATTAAATGTTACATTCTATGTTTACGACGTAATAATTATAATCGAAACTTAGCTTGATAATAATCATCATGTTCCGCAAATATTTTATTTAGATACTATAATAATAACAATCCCGCATCCGAAAATTATCTGTTGATTATACTTGATATTTATCATATCATAACATGTTAACTAACATAATACAAAATTGACACATTACTTTATAAATAGACTAAAATTAATTAATTGAGATCATGTTAATTAAATTGTCAGCTACTACAACAGCGTTTCTCCACTACGTAAATGGCTCTATAGGAGAAACTTAATGAATTTAATCTTCATAACATCCTCCATAAATCCCAATTTGCCCACGCTGCCCAAATAATTTACTAAAATTGCCATTAATAACTCCTAACCAGCGTGTTGTAGATTAAGTTGGTGGGCGGTGGAACAGATTTTTTTTGCAACGTCTGAAACACTACCCACCACCGACCGACCCCATGAATTATACAAATCCCACAAGAGGAAGATGTTGTTAGATAAGGGCATGTAACGGTGCTCCATATTCCGAAGTTCCTGAATTTACTCGCCCCCGCACTAATTCCGGCAAATGGTTATTATCAATAGTGCCCCCCGACTGCTTCAGTTCTGGCAAGTTTCGGTGGAAACACGGCCGCCGCCGACGACGTGTGTTCCTTGGCGTCATTAACGCATTATCATTGTTACGTCGGAATTTACGCGAATTTGATATTGTAATTGTCGATTTAATTGCGAATCCCTGGAGTGTTCGATTTAATGCAATCTAATTATTAAATTAGACGAAGGAGCGAGTTTGAAGCGCTTGTTAAATCTCTGATAACGTAACACGTTTGCAATAATGAAGGATCATTACACCGAGGAATGCCCATGTATATATATATAATAATGCAATGTTCTGAAATTAATTTTGTTGCACTTGTTACTAAGGATTCAATTTACAAAGCATTTCTATTTAATTAATTTCATTCTATTTAATTCATTCACTTTTTCTCATTTGTTTAAAGATGTGCTTATTTTGTAATTGCATTTGATTACAATTTTAATTAATTTAAAAACAATATTCATATGCTATATATATTTTTATATGGAGAAAAAGTGTTAAATACAAAAAAAAATCGTTATCATGGCCTGTAATGAATAACAATATATCATTTCCTTAATATGTAAGGATTAGACGTTATAAACTTTGTGGTGACTATAGTGTATTGAGGTGGATTAAACCAGAGGCAGAGAGTGATATTTCGTTTTACCTAGTTAGCAACTAGGGTGCAATTATTTGGAATACTTGACAAACCGCGATCAATGCACTGTAAACATTGGCAGCGTAGACGTCGACGGCGAAGGGATAATTCCCGCATTGTTTTGTAAACGAACGGCATAGTTTTTGCCCGGGGGTTGTAACACATTTTGCACCTCTTGTCAGCGACAGAGCACGTCTCCATCAACGTCGGCATACAATTTTCCCGTTTTCAATTATAACCAACACTTTTTTACCGCCTGTATTTATCACGTCTAATTATCAACGCTCCATTCGCGTCAAATAATCGCCCCTAATTGATGTCACTTGCTTAGGGTTTGCAAAAAGGGAGTGACAACGTAATTGTCAGGTGACCTATTTGTAAACAATGTGTAAATTATCCTTTCCACGTTAATGACTGTGTAAAGTTTGACGACTGGCAGGGCTGAACTTTTAGTATCCAATTTCCTGGAAATATTTTGTTTCGCGGTTTCCAACTTTGGATATGTGTATTTTAGGGTGAATTGATGTAATTTAGTTTCCTTGTGCAGACACACATCCTATGCAAATTTCCGTTGGTATCATTCCATATAGTTCTTGAGTATAATACATTTTATTGCAAATAATTACTATAATTGAACTCTTTAATCATATTTCAAACACATTTTATCGTTTCCTTAAAAATTAAGACAAATAATGATTACTATAATTGAACACAAATCATATTTACCTTTTATTATTTGCTAGAAATTTATTATTACCATAATGGAACCTTGTATATATTTATACTCCTTTTATTCTTTCTTAAAAATCAAGATAAATAATGAATCAAAATAACTCTTCTTGCATGGTTTGCAGATATTTATAAAAATCTACGTAATAAGTACTAAAATATGGTGGATAAACAAGAAATTAACAGAAATTTCTTATTATTATCATCTTGACCTCATTTCTTGGACTTTCTTTCGCCTCATTCCATCTAAAATATACATTGTAGTGAATTACTATACTGCAATGCGGCTTTAATAAAAATAACGAATTTACTATTCAAAGTCGAAATTAAGTGCGAAAACTGTATTTCTTATAATATTGTCCCCTCGAGATGGAAGACCCAGATAGTAACTCAACACTTACTCGGTTATAAAGTTCGTAGAAAGATGGTCGCAGGAAATTTTCAATGACCCTTTTCATGTTATGTATCCCGCGTTTCCTGTTTCATCCCTCGCATTGTGGTGAATTGCTGAGGATCAAATGATCCGCCCTCATGAATAATTGAGGGTGTCACATATTTAACTTCCGGCCACGTCTGCATTATCTGCAATCGGGAGACGGCGCCGTAATTTAAAATAAAAATGCGAATCTGTTAAACTAGACTTTGTATATGTGACTTTCTGCAGCTAATCATTAATACATGCACACGCTTCAGAAACTTCCATGTACAATGAATTATAAAACGCATTTATTTTGTGGCGATATGTGACACCCTATTTATTCTTTAATTACTAACCACGGCTATCCAATTATGTCGGCCATGCATTATATAAGCGCTTAATTTGTATTTGTGGGGGAAGGAAAGTTCCGGCTGCCAGGTAAGAAGTTGCGCTTTCATAATTCATCCGCGAGGGCTTAAAAGTTTGCAAATTAATCGCCTTCTTTTGTAATATTTACAGCGATATTAATACCTAATCCTGCGCCTTGGCCGCCATCGTGGGCGGCCCGTCTTTCAGAAGCGGGTGCTTAATAATCGTATTAGGTGATTAAAAGTTTCGATGTTAAAATGAATTATTAATTTCTATTTTCGAAAAATTTTTTCGCGTAAAATTAGCTTTAGACATATAAAATACACAAAAAACATAACTTAACTTTACAAGAATATTAATAACGCATAACGATTGCCTATAAAGTGCTCAAAGTAATGCTATCAGCAATATACACGTTTTTGAATTGATATTACTTAAAGAATTGATTGTCTTACTTTCTACTAATGACCAGTATAAAAATAAAATTATTATATAACATAATTTTAAGCGGAAAACAAAGTTTGGAAAATACTGCTATAGAAGATTACTCCCGTCACTCTAAAGCGCCATTAACAGTATCCTCATCCAACTTTAAACCCGAACGAACCATTCAAGCTTTTAAAATATTTCGATGAATAAAAGTAATTAATAATGACTATTCGAATTTCATTTGTTATTCAGGCAAAATAATTTACATTTATTTAATAAATACTAGTTTACACAAATAAATATTAATTCCAATAACTTTTACACTTATATATCCATAGCAAAAAAGTGTTAACTTATCCATCATCACACATACAGACGAGATGCGTGCAGTTAAAGTTAAACTTGTGTACTTTCCTAACTAAAAACATTAGCACCCTACATTGTGTGCAGATTCCTAAATCCGGCCCTAAGCCACACGGCATTAAGATCTAAGCCCCTTTAGAGGCAACTCTTCAGGTTAACCGAGAAGACCGCAGACCGCGAAGACACGGTACGCGATTTTCCGCACCCGTGGGAAAAAGAGGAAAACTTTTATTGGATAATACTCGAATGTGCACTTCAGCGGATATTCCTCAATGACGCATTCAGAACAGGGTGTGAAAGGGACAAAAATGTTTGCCTTCATAGAAAATTCAGTCGACCGATCGTCTTGTATTATATCACAATAAAAAAATCGCACAGTTCGACAATGGATGGAATTGAAAATAAAGAAAAAACGGATAATCTATGATTACGCTGAAAGTAACAAATGCTTTCCATTATGACATCCCTCGCTAAGCGATAATCCATATTTACATGGAATTGAAATATTAGATGATTTTAAATTATCATTACTTATGATAAAAAATACTATTTTAAACTCTACTCTTAATTTAGCTTCAACTGCGATCATAAATTAATATTAAAATACTGAAACATTTCATTAAAATATGTTTTTTCTTTTATTTTATAGAAACGGAGGCTCCGGAATATTGGAGGTAGACAACGGGCCGACATTAACTAGACAATGGGTGGACCTGCCGCAGCCAAGGGCGGCACAAGAAGGCTTATTCGTGGGTGGCATCCCCGACGTGACGCTGAGCACAGGAGGGCGATACAGTGCAGGGGTGCGCGGATGCGTGGCCGATCTCGTCCTCAACACGGATTACCGCCTCCAATTAGTCGGCCACAACGCAGCAAGCCGCAACATCGGCGAGTGCGAGCTATGAACGAGCAAAGGGATGAATTTTGTGCAAGAAAAAGCAGTAAAAAACTAAAATATGTGTGATTTCAGAGAATTAACATAAGGCTGACTACTTCGAGCTAAACTAAAACCATTTAAAAACCAAAAAATACTAGTTAATTGTGTGTATAGCCCGTTAAATACGGGTGTCTATAAGGATTTGTGTTAGGGGTATATTTGTAGATAGACAGGTCTACTTTCTTTTACAACATTTTACGCTTTTTTGTACTTGACTTATTTCACCGAGTTTTCCTTTTTATTTCCAAGAAAGAAAACAATTAAGATGTGTCTACTAAAATAAAAACGAGAGTCAGGATCGCGCGGTCCTTAGCACAAGTACCTTACCCCACTCATATCATTTTAGTTTAGTAATGAAAAAAAACAACACGTAAACTCTATCTCACATATTTGTACACACACCACACACGGTATATCCTTTTGCGGTATCCTGATTCTCCCTGTTTTCAATTTGCAATAAGAGTAGGTACTAATCGGTCCAGTGTAAAATTCATATTGTTATATATAAGTATGTATATGAATACCTAATTTGTACAGGTAGTCTAATTTGTGTGTTAAATAACAAATCGCTTTTGAATGATTGTTTTATTTCTTTACCTTCACTATTTTATTACCTCCCACCCAATGATTTTTTGTTCATATAATATTTATAAAAAAAATTAACGATGTTTTGAAACCCTTAGGGTGTGGTCGGTTATATCACTTGCTCTATTCTGCATTACATTTAGAAAGACAAATTAAAAACGATTTTATTGATATTTTTAACGATAAGGGACATAGTCCTATTTTCCCAAATTGATTAAATATTAAAGTCAAATATAAATTGATTCAACCTCTCACTTCATAGATACCTTGGAGTATTAATTATTTGTTTGGTGGCGTCATCTGGTTTATGAGAAATAAAATAGTTTTCATAGAAAGTATAATTCGAGAGCACTACTTCAATGCGACATCTAGAGACAACAAAGAGAACCACTTTTCATCCTGTAATCGTTCAATCAACGCTGTAATATTCAAAGTAATTTTATAAAAACAACAAATTTTTTTTTCTAGCTACTCTTCAGTTTTGTAATCTCATCTCTAAAATCAACAAATTGTTACATCTACAGATTTTTACTTTTCTTTTCTTTTCACTACCATCTTTTGATGAAACGTAAAAGCTTCTTACAGTTTCTAATTTGTAAAAATCTGCAGCTAAACATTCTATGGTTAATATTTACAAAATACTGTATAGGTTATGTTCTTGTTTAACTAGGAATATAAAAAATATTTGGATAGACAATTATATCATAACTAATATAAAGTAATTACTTTACTCTGTGTGATATTACAAACAAAACTAAAGGTCGTGTAAGTAAAGTTTAAATGCTATTAGCGATAACGTATAAGTAATTTGTGTTATAATAACAATAATAAACGTTTAATATGCAAAAAGAAAAGTGTTAAATTGTAGTTAAAGTAATCATAGTGTAGAAATTTATACGAGAAAATGGCTAACAGAACAGTCAAAGATGCCAAATCTGTGCACGGAACTAATCCACAATACTTGGTGGAAAAAATTATTAGAACCCGCATCTACGATTCAAAGTACTGGAAGGAGGAATGCTTTGCGTTAACAGCAGAACTACTAGTAGACAAAGCGATGGAACTACGCTTCATTGGTGGAGTCCACAGTGGGAACATCAAACCCACTCCATTTCTATGCTTAATCCTTAAAATGCTCCAAATTCAGCCTGAAAAAGATATTGTTGTCGAGTTCATAAAGAACGAAGAATTTAAATATGTGCGCGCATTAGGTGCTTTTTACATGAGGTTAACTGGCACATCTTTAGACTGTTATAAATATTTGGAGCCATTATACAATGATAACAGAAAGTTAAGAAGGCAAAACAGAAGTGCACAGTTTGAAATTGTTCATATGGATGAGTTCATTGATGAATTACTAAGAGAAGAAAGAGTAAGTAAAAATTATTTTAATAAAATATATATAATTTTAACTGCAAATATTTTTAGGTATGTGATGTAATTCTGCCACGGGTTCAGAAACGGCATGTCTTGGAAGAAAACAATGAACTAGATGCAAAAATATCTGCTCTAGAAGATGATCTGGATGAAGAAATTGAGCTAGAAGAAGAAAAGTACAAACTGGAGGAACCTGTGCAAAAAGAAGACAAGGAACGTTACAGGGAAAGGGAAAGGAAGAAGGAAAGAAGCCGTTCTAGGGAGAGAAACAGATCAAGAGACCGGTCTGAAAAACATAAGAACCGTGACAAGGATAAAAGGGATAGGAGGGAGAAAGAACGAAAGAGGGACGATGACAGGAAAAGGGAGGATAGGAAACGGGATAGAAGGGATGATGATAGGGGTGAAAGGGATAGAAGGAGGGATGAAGATAGGGAACGAAGAAGAGAAGATGATAGGAAGAGAGAAAGATAATCCTAATTTTGACAAAATTTGTAACTTTAAAATTTGTATCGATTATAATTATTATTATATATTACACCCTACAAAATTTATTATTTTTGCAGACTTTTTTTATAAATCTACTTTCTAGTTTTTATTAAACCTATATCTTGTAAATTTCTATACAAATAAATATTGCACACTAAAAGGATTAAAAAATTTAAACAGTTAAATAACATGAGGAAAATAATTAAATTAACTGCAAGTAGTTTTATTTTTCATAATTTTCTTAATTGTTAAAAAATATAAAATGAAACATAAACGCAAATTAAGTTTTTAAGACTTTTACATTTAATTAAAAAATGCTGTATTTTCCTATGCACATATTAGTGTAGTATACTTGGTCACACAAGTCTGGCCTCTGGTTTTTTATTGAACATTGAATAATATATTCCTCTAGTTCAGTTTTGTTTTCCAGTGAAAACTTTTCGCTAATTGCGTCAATAATGGGATCTCCTAGAAATAAACATTTTTAACCTTAAGAATAGTTAGGTTCCTTGCCGTGTGTAGAAAAACATTCTACTAAATGTGGTATCTGTAGAATATTGGTGACATATATGACTTTATCATAGATCAAATCGTTAAATCAATGAAAAGTATTAATAATCATCAGTAAATTAATTGCTCAGAGATTGTAATAGTTAATTTTATGAAGATTTCAATTTGTGTTAAAAGTATATAAAAAATTATCGAATATTTGATAATCATAGCTTACCATTTTCTTCTACAAGTCCATGTTTAAAGGCTAAGCACTTTTCGTAACACCTATAATTTTAAAATTCAATTTTGCTACTTAAAACTCGAATATTTGACTTTCACCTGTATTCGTGGCTATTCAAAAAATCGACTTCATCGGCCCATGAAATTTGTTCTAAGTCTACATTGCTCTCCTTACTGCACTGCTGTTCTAGTGTAGGGGCCTCCGTTGTAGTTGTAAGCAACGGTGGGGGTGTAGTAGCAGGAGGTCCCGATTTAAATCCTAACTTAAGCAAAAGAAACTCCTTTATCAAATAGTAATACCTTTTATAATTTAGTTCTATAGATAAAGAAACTATTAAATACTTACAAGGGAAACTAATCCTAATATTACCATAAAACCAAAAAATGGATCCATAATGAATATTGCTTGATGACACTTTTGGGTGGCTGAAGACGAATAATTACAGGTTTATTGTAGTGTTACATTTATATGATGTACAAATTGCGATTATCTAACTACACTAAATACAAGGTTGTGGTAAAAAATAATTACATTTATTTAACGGCCATGGATCTGATTAGGCAATTCCCAATGTATTAATTATTAGAACCTGCATTTGTTATAATGGTATATGTGAACAAGTTGCAGCTCTATGTACGTACCACGCAATTTTATTTAAAAAAAGTTGTGGCGGAATTACCTGCATGGCGTTTAAGGTCAAACTATACATCAATGGGAAATTTTATTATTTTAAACAAATCACTCAAATTATTTGTGCAAGAAAATCATGTTCAGACTGGATGCTTTGTTTGATCAAAAATTATATTAATTTAATGTTGTGATTTAGTTACATTTATATCTATTTCTAGAATTAAATTTAGAGTGAAAATAATTACAGTTTTATCATCGTAAACGTATTAGTTAATTTGTGCCACTACACATTATTCCTAAACAACAGTATTATAATAATAACATAATTAAGTCGTATTTGTAGTACCAGCTCCCTAAAAAACTTTTCGTGGACGTGATTTTAAAGAATTCAAAATTTTAAGGAAATATGTTTTGACGTCTCCGTAGTTCTTTTCTACCATTTTTCAAATATGTCTATCCACGAACGCTATATCTCAAGAACTGTTGAAGATTTTCAATTTAATCATCAGTTATTACTATGACTAAATATTTTTATATGAACAGGTCCCGAAACAAAATGGTGCCACACATCATAAAATTTCATGTTTGTATTTAATAATTTGTTTCTCTTACAAAAAATAAATTTATTAATCTTCACATCTTCTTTATCAGACTAGGCATCAAAAACGCGTTATTTCTTAAAGGCTGATATACATATAATATTATACATCCATAACATTTATATGTGCATCACATCTGATACATTTTTACCTACAACCACGATGCGACTCGTGTCTAGAAATCTAGGCAAATTACAATAAACACGAGCGTGTCTCGTGATGCGACGCTCGAGCTAACTGCATCTCGAACGGCGCACTTGCTTCGCGACTGGCGCACGCAATCGGACGATACAAAGTAAGTCAAAGCGTTAAGAAATTGATTTGTTATCTGAGCTCTTATTTACTCACCTTTACATTTTCTGCATTTGTTCGATTGAAATATTATCTGCAATTAATTAAGGATTATAATAAACATTCCAAACAATATCAAAACATAACTTTAAAGAATGTATATTTAAATTTGAATTTAAACAACACGAATAAATTATATGTTACAGTTGAACATAAGACGGGATATTTACAAATCTATCACAGTGTTCGGTTGTGTAACGATCACAGAACGATAAACTCTGTGTAACAATTATTTACAAAAATATGCGACTACTAAAAGAAACAAATGCATTTAGGCTAATCGAATAAAGAGTAATAATGTGTTGATTATATTGTTTATATAATATTTACAATATTTTAATGTACATTTTTTTGCTTTACAAGCATTTGCAGGGAGGGTTGACGTGCAGATCATAAACAAAGTTCATCAGTAGCTCTGGCAATGTTGATTATTCAATCAATTCATTGATAAAATATTATAGATTTAATTTAAATATTCTGTACTTGATAAATAACCACAGTAATATAGGAAAATAAATTGATTATATGTATTTGATGTTCAATCAGTTGTTAACATGTAATTGAAAAAGAATCATTTCTTTCATATATCACAACCCACACAATTCGCTGTCATCAATATATTTACCACATTATGAGTCAGAAATTACTAATTGTATCCATATTTTTTGTAGATATTGTAATGAATTGTCCTTTGCAAATTTTCAAATAAATTCAAAACTACAATTACAATACACAGTGAGTAGTATAAGTGCCATACAGAGATGTATTTGTATTAATGTGGGTAATCACAGCAGAATACTAATATCCTCACACAGTCAATAGCAATATTTATTATTTCTGCGATATGTGTGGAAGACTTGGCAAGTTGTGAAGTTTACGCTGTACATAGAATTACGCTATGGTTATATTGGTCGCATTAATGAATAAACATATTCATTGATCTTGCTCTAGTTTAAAATCTGCAGTCATAGATTTTCATAAAGAAGAATAAACCCCTTTAAAATGTCGGTGCATTTAAATGAAACAACTTATCCTCTCTTTTCTTAATCCAATTTAATAACCTACCCACGGAAACGATCGCAGCTGCCGTCTCAATCAACGGTTCAAAAACCACGTACAACTCAAAACCTCGCGTATCCCAAGCCAGAAGTGCCTCTTTCGGAGTCCGCTCGAATAATAGTTTCAAGGGCCTTCCGGTGCAGTGTAGCCGTTGGTGCGCGCGCTTATATAACATCAACAACCGTTCATTGCTTAAACTGTACGGCGCAGAAAGTGCTGACTGGTAAAACTGCGCCGTTGACTTCGACTTGTAAATACAATGCCGAATTTCTGGGAAACCCGCAGATATACACGTCTCGTCGATTGTGTTTAACGATTCATTAATCGCTTCTAAACAGTTTGCGCGGCGCAACTTCTCCACAATTCGCTGCTTAGCCTCGCTCAATACGAAAAATACATCACGTTCCACAGTAAGCAAAAGCAAGCATGCTTGACAATCTTCAGATAAGTACGACACGTGTCCATAAAGGAATCCACTGGCGTCAAAACGAGGCAAACATAGAGGCGTCCAGCTCTCAGCCGTCTTCAGGCTCTCAGATGCTTGAACTAGATTGAAGATCAGGTGTAAATCAGCAGGATGCATCGCGTACTTCTTCATTCGCACTAATGTAATAAGTTTGTTGTTTGCCAGCAGGATTGCAAAAACTAGATTCTACAAAAAAATTCATATTCATAAAAAATATATAAAAAGAGCAGTTATATTATAAATTAAATTCTACACTTAATTTATCTGAAATTAAATAACATTTACTACAAAATTTCATTATGAAGCCAGCTCTTTAAGTTATACATTTATTTACCTTAATTTTGCTGCAAGCTTGAGTAATGGCTGAGCTGATTGTGTCCCTTATTGAAGGTGATAAAGACAAACATTGGACGGCGCCTAAGGTAAAAGCAGGTTCACTTTCGTAAAAGTCTAGTAGATGATCGATGAGCCTTTCCACTCCCGATAACAAACGTCTCAGGTCATAATTTCTCCTCTGCTCATATATTTTATTTAAGCGAGTCAAGGTCAATATACTAGCTATTTGATTAAATACGTAACTGGAACAAAAATATTAACTATAATAAATTTATCTATAATCATAACAAACTAATAACAAGCTTCAAACCCCAAAAAATATTTTATGTGTAAGTTATCAACTTAATGATTTTTAAAAAGTGAGAAGAAACCAATAACCAGACATTTAAAAAATTTACAAGACAAACAATTTATACAAGAAAACAATTTTGTCAGTTAAACCTTCTAGGAAGCTTCAATTATCTTTAAAATTCAATTTGGATGATAACAAAGGCACCAAAGAGGCGGTGGGGTACACTTGAAATTTTTATTACCTAAGTTGTGAAACTAATTGTGACACACTCTCTTCGGTTTTGGAAATTGCGACCAAAATAAGGTGACTTTTTATAAGAAACACGTACTTCGTGCTACCAGCAAACATACTGTGTATATGATCATCCTGATCCTGCACGAAACTAACCAAAGCTTGTAGAACACCAAACATTGTTGCTAATTTGTCTTCATTTCCATACCTAGAAAAAAGTAAATTCTAAACTAATTACAATGCAAACGTTTTATGCAGTTGAAAATAGAAATATTTTTGTTTACCTTGTGAATGTTTAGTTATAAAAATCAATAATAGAAAATTTTACAGTAAGGGATTTTTTTGGCTAAACCATAATATAAATCATTTATTTTTTATGTGACATTGAATTGGTATTAAATGTAAATTGATATATATATTTTTTCACTTTCAAACATTTACTTAACCACTTCCCACATACGCCCGAGATAACTCGGGCACTAGCACATTACGTTAAAAAATAATTGTGCGGGAGGGGTTAATCAACTATTATTAATATTTTTATGGTGTCTATTTATTCTAGACATTTTTAAGTAGAACCTTACCTTTATAAATTGTTTTATATGCATGACTGTGAGACAACAAAACTCATTTTTTTATCATCTAATTTAAATATAATCCAAGTTTATAACTACAAAAAAACTTAAAATACAATAATTTAAATGATGTATAAAATTGAGCGACATTACCACCAGTATTCAAATTGAGTTAAATACATTTTTTATTAACTAAAATACTTAGATAAGCGCTTTTCAAAATTTTCAAAATTCACAAAAACATAAATACACAAAAACAAGGCAGAAGTCCATCTGGACTAAACCAAACAATAAAAAATTAATTTATTCTTCCGATTATGCTTAAAAACCTACAGAGTAACCTATGTTTCTATTCATCTTATGATAGAATAAAATACAATTAGTAGTAGTAGTAGTAGTGTTAGGCTATCGACCACGTGGTCCTTCCGCCATGTGTCATTTGTGTATGTGTGTGTGTGTAAATGAGCTTGTTACTTTAAAGGATCGCCCCCGTCACTCTAAAGCACCATTAATTGTATCCCAATGGTGAATGGTACCGGTCACCCATCCGACTACTGACCCGAATCAACGTTGCTGCACGTCAGTTCGGGGCCGTAACCGATGCGCCACCACCGGCGTGTAAATACAATTATTTACCTTGAATAAATTGGTTTTCCGGCTGAACTCAAAACAAAAATATGTTTTTTCTTCTCTAACCACTCCTTGCTCCTCACATAATCATCTTCCGGCATTGACACATTCCCACTACTATTGTCATCCAAACCATCTATATTATTGCAATTCTCTATATTCTCATCAGTGGTGTTAATGGCGTTGGAATTCTTAATTTCCTCGAGACTCGAAGTCATCTGCTCGAAATTCTCACACGAGTCAGTTGTGACCAGCACACTCTCGGTGGATGCACCTGGATTCACCTCACAGGCCGTCGACATCTTAGAGCAATTTCGTATTACTAATAGAGAAATACAACACTACATTATAATTTTTAGGTTATAATTAGCAGCCAGTGTTTTGGATTAATTTCTGTGTGAAATCATCGGGGCGGAACGTTGCATTCATTAATTAGCGAAGCGGATTACGTTTAATTTTTCAAAAAGAAAGCGGGTTTTATATTTCACCTCCCCTGTGCATATGATAATTTTATCTAGTGACATTTATACAAAAAAAACATATTGAGGTTACGTTCAACTGGTTGATTTGTAACTGGGGCATAGATAATTTTACTCATTTTTATTACTGCAATTATGATTTAACAATTTTGTGTAATTATTTCAAGCAGCCAATCTTAAACATAACATATATCTAATGTATTTACTTATTTGAAACTAATATCAGTAAAATGAAAAGTTATAGATTTATCTAAATTTTAATTTGGCAGATTTTAGTAAGTTTATAACAATATCAAAAAATTAGATATTATTCTATTCGTAATAAACATATTAGAAGTTATTAATTTCTGCAATTGAATCAAAATTATTATTTTATAAAAAATTTCACTTGAAATGAGTTCATAAGGGGCATGTTATTCAAAATTTACACTCGAAAGAAAAAAATCAAAAATTTAACAAATAAGTTGTGAATCAATTCCTAACAACTACATTATTAAAGGAACGGTTCACTCAACTTCGTATGTGAATTTTATTAATCTTATATTTCAATACCACTAAAAATTATATATTAAAATAAGCCCGAAAGTATTCCCAACTGACCGTAACGCTTATTCGTTCTAAATATGTATATTTTCTATGGTTCTAAAAAATTCAGTTATATACATCTATATTTAGGTTAAGCTTAACAAATACAATTACAAGCAGCATTATTTGCAATATTCTACCACTAGATGTTACTTTTATTTAAAATTTTACTTAAAATAAACGATTGTAAAATATGTTGAAACAAATATAATAAAATTTTCCAAAAAAATTACTATATTTTAAATTATTTATATTGAGTAACAATAAATATTAATTATCTATAACAAGATATCATATTGAAATTAGTACATATTTTAACCGCAAGATGTCAAGGATTGCACAATTTTTCAAAATTTGGTTTTAAGCCTTATGAAGGTAATAACAACCAGAAACTTGAATAATGCATATTTCTAAAATTTTAACAATTTAAATTCATTAAATTTTATATTGCCTGAAAGTCAGTGCTCATAAACTTGACAGCACAGGTACTGATTGAGCGGATTGAAGTTGTCGTCAAAGTCAAAATTGTTTTGTTGCCGGCGATTTCTGTGTCTAAAATAATAGTCCAGTGCCAGGATGAGCGACCAAAACGAAAAAATCGAGCAGTTTGTCACGGTAACTGGAGTTACTGCAGAAAGGGCGAGATTTTACCTAGAATCGTCATCATGGGCTTTAGAGGTTAGTTTAATGCAGTGTGATTGCTTTTCAAGAATGCATGTAGTTTTTAGGGGCTGCCCCGTTGTTTATGTTTTACCTAAGATAGAAAGAAAAGGGTTTAAAACAACAACAAAAAATGATTTCGACTACAATACAAGTTGATTATCATTTTGTGCAAGTGCAATGACTCATCGGTATAATAACACAACATGTCAAAAATTTATTTGCATTTATGTTTTAGCATGGCATTGTAATATTTTTAATTTTTTGGATATAAAAATTATTTTATCATTTGTTTGATACTTATTGTTTTAAATCTGTAGTTGCCCTAATAAATATTTACAAATTTCAAAATAAATTTATATATTTCATCATTCAACAAAATAGTCGCCCATCATCCTTTTGGGATAAAAGTCTATGAATAAGTATATTAATTTTAACTCTGTTTATAATAAAATAGATTTTAAACAAAAGATTCCTGAAATAAAATTACTTAAAAAGGGGATTTTTATAAATTAACAATTTATTATAGCAATGTTGTCACGTCTGTAGAATTTACTTTAATTTTTCATTTTATATATATTTAACCAATTATACCTTTAAACATATTCAATGTATAATTTTTGTAGATATGTTGTTTTTTCTGTATCTCTCAATATAATGCAATTTTCATGTGCTTTGGTGTTATATGTTATATACCTACACCCCCAAATCTTAAACTTGCAATTTCATTATGTTTCCACTCCCTTGGTACTTCCATTCATGTAAAACATAATTTTGATCTTTGTTTAATCTCGTATTTTAAATTTTTTTCTCATCCTTGCTTATTTTCCCTTACGCTCGTGCAATAAATGTTGTAATTTTGTTTAGTTGTTTTTCCAAAATATGAAATTTCAACAAATATACATATTTTAATGTATTATACTTTGATTTTAATCATTTACAGCTGGGCTGAATCTCAAAATTTATATTTTAATACACAACTTTAACTTTTTTCTTCCTGATCTATAAAGTTTTCATAATTTTTTTTTTTGAAACCTAAGTACATGCTAATTGTAATCATGTGTGTGCTTAGCAAACAGTAAACTTGTAAATTTAGGATTTAAAAAAAATGTTAATAAAGTATAAAAATTAAAACAAGATTCCACATGAACTATTTAATAATTATTAGTTTCTTTTATAATTTTATCAGATGGCCCTTGCAAGTTTCTATGATACCAATGCAGACAATAACTCTGATGTGGAGATAGTCGAACAGCCTGTAGACAACGAGCCAGAAGAAGTGCCCCCACCAAATAAGTCGAAGCCACCAAAGAAAAAGACCAATTCGCAGTTTGCAACTATTCACACTATTAATAGTTCTAGCGATGAGGAGGAGGAAGGACAGGCATTCTATGCTGGCGGTTCAGAACACAGTGGACAACAGGTTTTGGGGCCAAAGAAGAAAGACATAATCACAGATATGTTTAAATCTGTTAAGGAGTAAGTATCTTTTAGTCCTACTGTTATGCTATTCAATCTGATAGAGTATTTATAAATATGATATTTCAATAGATAACCAAGAAAATTCAATCTTTTTATAAATAAAAAAAAATATTATTTATTATTATAAGCTTTTTTATTAAGAAAACACATAAATAAAAACATCTATAATACAGGCTGATTTTTTAAGTCACACCTTTTAATGGAAAGTTTATAACTACATATTTCAGAATTTCTTCATCTTGAAAATCTATAAACTATTTAGTTTTTATTCTTTGGAAAATAATTATATTACAGATATTTGTTTTTCTGTATATTTCAGCATTCTGGTTAAAATTTATAAAATTTGTGTAAATATATTTATAGACATAAAAACTAAAATTTATTGTTTTTATTTATTTGAACATTTGAGGAAGGTATATTTAATTTTGTTATGTATATGAAAAAATAGTAAATGTTTAACTTTACAAAATTTCATTAAGTTAAAATCTTACTTATTTATCAGGCATGGTGTGGAAATTTTGGACAACTTGCCAAGTAGTTCCAGAGCTTTCAAAGGTACAGGGTATAAACTGGGTCAAACAGATGATGACACTGAAACCGTTCCTGGAGCACCTGAAGCTCCAAAACCGGTGCAGGTCACATTGAAGTTGTGGAAGGATGGTTTCAGTGTTGACAACGGAGAAATGCGTTTATACACAGATCCGGCGAATCAGGAATTCTTAAACAGTGTGAGACGGGGAGAGATTCCGCATGAACTGAGAAGAGGTTTCAGTGAGGTGTGAACAATAAGATTAATTACATATATATTTACATATATCACTTGTAATTTTTTTAATAGGTACATGTGAGCATGGAGGATCATCGTATGGAATCTTACACACCTATGAATGAAGGTAGGTTGAGGAAGGCATTTTCTGGGCAAGGGCATACTTTGGGCAGCCCTACCCCGCCTACAGTTGGAGCCCCTATGGCTGAAGATAAGAGTGTAAATGAAGCACATGCTCGTGATAACCTCCAAGTTGACACATCTCGACCAACCACAAAGTAAGTATTTTTTAGGAAATGTCACTTCTTAAACACCTTAGAATAAATTTATTTTTAATTATGATCAATTAACCAAAGCTAAATTTATAAATATAAATTAAGTATACTTTGGAGCTTGCAAGGAAATATTTTATTAGCATACTAATGTTTGAGATTCAATTATTTTCAAATGTTATATTCTTTATAAAAGTAGAAATAATTTTTTCAATTGAATTTGCTTCATTCATTAACCATTAATTTAACCATGTACATCATAAAAAAATAATAAAATTTAATTACAGCTTACAGATTCGTCTTGCTGATGGAACAAGAATAGTCGGCCAATTCAATCATCAACATACGATTCAGGAGATCCGTTCTTACATAATAACAGCCAGACCTCAATACGAGACACGTTCGTTCTCCCTACTTTGCTCTTTCCCGCCAAAGGAACTTCAAGATTCACAGACTATCGTCGAAGCTGGCATCTTAAATTCTGCTATTATACAAAAGCTAACTTAAAATATATATGTATTATATCAATTATTTTACTGTTAGGTTCTTTATTTTAGTTGAGTGAATATGATAGGTGAATGCCACCAAGCAAGATGCTGTTATTACTTTAATAATCTCCATTATTATAATAAACAAGATTTTGATTAGAAAACGCATTTTATTTTTAAATTTTTAATTCAAACAATTAATTCTACAGTGCTCATTTAGTGTAAAGAATAAGTTGTAAATTAAAATTTTTTAATTCTTTATATAAATAATTTCACTATCAAACAATATTAGAAAAGAAATGAGAATACAATTAAAATAATATCAAAACATTTATTAAAATAAATATATTACAATTTAAAAACAATCCTTGAATTTGTATTTCTAGTCACAATCCATTTCCAAGTCTACATTTTTATTAAGTCTACTGTTTTGGATAAAATCAGGCGTGTTTTCAATAATGTCAGTACTTTCAGTTTCTCCATCACACTTATTTAATCCTTCATCCTCTTTATCTCCATAATTTAGATTTGACGAAAAACTCCCTTCAACATTCTCATTGTTATCAGCACTATCTATATTTAAAGGCAGTGAATCTTCTGCAGAAAGACTTTCGTTTACTATACTTACATTTGTTTGTTTTTCAATATTTAAAGCAGTTTTATTATGAGTAGAAACTATAGTAATATTATCTGCTTGCATTGAATTTTCGTTATTTTGTGCATTCTCAGATGGTGTTACATTGCTTCTCAAAACTGACAAGTCTTCATCTGATGGTGTATGAGTGCTTTCCATATTATTATCTACAATAATTTCATCTTGTATCATAGTAGATGAAGGAATATTTTTCTTTTTAATCTTCATAGAGGACAAAGATTTTTTAGTTTTAAAATCTTCCTCTGAAGAAGATTTATTAGATAGAGCAATTTCTGACTTATTAGAATTAATTCTGCTATATTCTTCAACTTGTGAAGCTTCACCATCACTATTACTCTCTGCATTACCATCATATTTTTCATTATTATCTAAAGTTTCTGTATCATTACACTGAGTTTTATCAGTCATATCATTAAATTTGCAAGTATTTTGAGAATTGATTTCACTTTCTGTATTCTGAGAGTGGACATCCGTTTCCTCTTGGGTATTTTCGGAAAAGTCCAATGCTTCTGGAAGCACACTCGCTGGCTTTAGTTTGGATTCAGCCTGTTGTTGAATTTTTTTAAGACGCTCTTGGCGAAGTTTTAAAGCCTTCTCCTTATTAATGCGAATACGTTCTAGCTGTTCTTCCGTCAGTTCGACTGATTTGACTTCAGCAGGTTTGGGTGGCAGCAAAGCATCAAATTCAGTGTCTCTATTGGTTTCTACTTGTTTTTGTGCAGGCTGTTCCTCTTCATCTTCATCTTCCAACTCCTTTTCTTCTTCCTCTGCCAAGCCCATACGTATTTTCTTCAGAAATGTCTAAAATAATATGTAAGAATAATTAAAAATTTATTACGTCTAATTAAAAATTCAAAAATAAAGCATCATCACATAAAAATTTACTAAAATGTCACATCTTAATATGTATTATTATTTGATAGTAGAAGATGGTTTTCATTTATTTTCCTATTTGACGTCCCACTTATAAACGACCAGACTGACCTGGTATATACCTCTTTAATTTCGTTGTGAAATGTTGATATGAGTAAAACACAGTTTGGCACTTTTTTCACTAAGTTAGTTTGCTATTGATAATGGTTACATTGTAACCGAACTGTACATCTAGCATTTAATAAAACAAGTGAAAAAAGTGCCAAACTGTGTTTTACTCATATACCTCTTTGTTTAATGCCGTAAAATAGTATAAATTGTGCAACAAATATAATAATATAATTTTAAGTACTGCTTTGATAATGACCAGCTAAATTGTATCGAAACTATAGTCACAGATATAAACAAAGTTTAATTTGTGTTATTTAAAGTTATAAAATATGTATCACAAGATGAAAGTCTCTACAATCACACTTAAATTTAGTTTGATAATAATTACCATGCATGTAATCGAAACTAGATATTATAGTAAAATGAAGTAGTACAAAAAGTTTATTGCTTTTTTATTTTAATAATTAAAAATCTGCTATATTACTTTAAAAATAATGAATTAACAAATGAATTTGTAATATTTTCAATACACTTTTTTTACATATTAATTTTTCAGTTTAACCCGGTCTCACACAATTATTTTTGAAGTGGTTAAGTAATCAAAATTAAAATTACTTACAATAACCGGTCTCTTGGTGCCCAACTTCTCAATTTTATCAATTGTTTGATCAAACGGATATTTCGGAAACATCCTGTGACACCAATAATTGTATGTCTTCAGTAAAACCCGTAAGTCCTCCTTCTCGTGGCCTTTCCCCTTAAATTTCTGCTTTGAAAACAAACCGGCCATCGCTGTCAGCCCCCTGGGTCCTTTCAAAGTTTCTGCATTCAGTTTCGGTTGTGGGTTTCTTACAACCCGTTTTGGTTTTATCACCTTCCTTTGTTTATCCTCATCCTCTTCCCCACCGTCAGCGTCGGCATTTTCATCTTGATTCACATCACCTTCTCTATCTGAATTTTGAATATCCTCCCCCTGATTATCTTCAATTGCTTCATAATCTTCCAAGTTTTCACCGTCAGAATCCATAGTTGTTCAGAGCGCGCGAATTTATTTTTTTGAGGTTAGGAATGATACTGAAGGTGGGGATTTAAAGTACTTCTCGAAAATTAATAGAAATAGTAGAAAATTGTAACAAATACAATACTAATATTAATCAAAATAAAAAAATCAGCTTAACCTTTTATCTATACATAAACATTTTTTTGTGGTTGATTTATATTTTTTCTTAAAATGAACGTATTAATTATAACTTAATTTAAACTTAATTACATTCTTAATACTTGATAAAATTTTTTACTTATTTATATTCTGTAGATTATTAATTAATGTTTGATATAATCTTTCAATCAGTCATTTATGTACATTTGCAAATATTATTCACTTGCCTGTTCTTTATTTATAATTAATAATGATTTATTGGGTAAAAGTATTAATTACTGTTTAGATATTAATGTTAAATTTTTCGTGCTAGAAATACTAATCCAGTTATGTTTTAGGAATTAAGCGAAGTCGTTGTCATTGTTGAAATCTGAGTTTTCCCCATTTTCAGTATTTGAATTTACGAAGCCCAGCTCGTTTATTCTGTCCAGAAATGAGGATAATAACTTCTTGTTTAGATGGTCAGTTTGGGTTATTTCACGCCCATTTTGTTGATTTTCTTCAATGTTCATTTTCATGTTGTTTGGGTTCGTGGGATTATTTTCATCACTCACTGGCATGTTGTTCGAAATGTATTGTTAAATTTCAGCTTAGATAATTAAGCACAGAGCTAACTCCAGTGATTACGTTTTAAGCGTAGAGCACTAGGGTTTTTAGGTTATGTTCTTATTTGAAAGTAATTAGTAATGTCAGTTAGTTCGTATACGAGTTCTTTCCAAATATTTGAAATTTCGTAATTTTATAAAATAGTATGATTTACTTTAATTGGGTTGATTGAGTTACTTAAAGATAATAATCACTTAGAACCTTTTTGAAATATTTTATTTTGATCCAGATCTACATTTGGTTTGATATATTTTTGTATCAAACCATTGATAATGGACCTTTGTGTCTGAAATGTACATCTGGATCAAAATAAAATATTGAAGAAAGGTTTTAAGTATTTTTATCAAAATGATTTACTTTATTCCATAACATTTATTTTACTTAATTAGGTTGGTTATTTTGGTAACAAAAAGGAAATATTTTTTTAGTAAACATTATATTATTAAATTAAGAAAATTTGAAAATTTATTTTTTATAAATGAATAATTGTATAATGTGGGATTATATTTTAATCTCTGATAAAAATTACAATAACATTGGTTTTTGGTTTATTGTAAGTTTTCCTTGATTTGTATACAACCCAACTTACTTACAAGATCATCAAACATTACATGATCTAAATATTTAATTCAATTTTTTTTTCATATTATTTTCCTGAATTTCAATAGTGTTTGGCTATCGACCACGTGGTCCTTCCGCCATGTGTCATTTGTGTGTGTGTAAATGAGCTTGTTACTTTAAAGGATCGCCCTAGTGTTATTACATATTTATGTAATCTTAATACATTTATCTTAGTTGAGCTGACGACTCCTTTATTAATACACAATTTCTGATATTTACAAAATCTGTACATCTGTACACCTTGTTATTGATGCACTGTGGCAATTGAGTCCAATCATTGATTGAAAATTCATGAAAAGCAGAGATATATTGAAAGGGGTAGATAGAATGATATGATTAAATGGTGGCAAGTGCCAAGGCACTTGAATTATTATATGTGAGTGAAAAGCATACTTAGAGGTATTTGTCAGATTAGTGTGAAGGAGTTTGTGAGGGAATAATGGGAAGAAAAGAAAGGTGACTGAATGGATATGGAAAGATGGTTTGTGTCTTGCACATAAGTTATGCAATCACAAACACCTCTATATTTCTAGACAACATCATGGAATACGCATTAATCGTGCCTTGAGGCTACATATTGGTTAATATTTCAGTGAAAGTGGGGGGTTTTACCTGAACCACATCGTACTTCTTTAGGAAATATCGTACTGGGGTAAAGACTCTGAATTGGGGTGGGAAAAAAGAAGAAAGAAGGAAATCATGTTATTATTTTTTGTCAATAAGGATAATTTTTTATACACCTTGTTGGAAATTGACCAATGTTTGTTGTAAGAGTGGTGTTGCAAAATAAAATCCTCAAACTTCCACAATCTGGAGAAAGGAATATGTACATTAAAAACTATTTACACAATGGTGATGTATACAAAATATAACTTTATAGTTCATAGGTCTTTTAGCAGTTGTTCTGATTAGAATGAGCGCTCTGGTAATAATATATGTTTCTGTGAACATCAGAAGCTTCCTTTCGTTAGGGGTTGGTGCCAGAAATGCACTCTTCCGAATATAGGCTTCCATGAATGTTTATTTAGAAACGTAACATAAAATTTAGAATGAATTATATACCAAAAGTAGAAGAGACCCACTCCGTTCAGATTCAGGTAGACAGGATCAATCATCAGCAATCTCTCAAGCTAAATCATTAAAAATGGCTTATTACCAAAATTTCTACATTTGTAAAACATCTAATAAAGTATCAAAAATGCAAATTGAAAGTAATAATGTTTTCTAACTCAATCAGCTTAAATTATGTGTTATATTAAAAAAGGTAATAGAGCATAATTTCAAACCAATTTGAAACTAATTGGATGAGAAATGTAGTATAGTTAGTTGATAAATTAAAAAAAATAATTTATAATGAATGTCCAACAGCACTGACAATTAGCATCTGTACTTTTGTGATGTAGTAGTATTAGTAAACTCTTCATATTTTAGTTTAGGTTAACTTCCACAAAATTTTTATAGCACATTTCTAACATCATTTGAAATTATTGCAATATATCATCTGCAGTCTTGTATAAAATAATAATCTGCAACCATAATATTTTGAAATAAATAGAAAAAATAAGAAAATATTTTCGTAAAATCTACAACAAATGAGTCTTATTAAGACTACAAGAACAAATCACTTTTGAAACAACTACTTCTCTAGCTAATACTTCGACAGACATTGATTAATACAAAAGTAATTTGCATGTTACAAAATAGCAAGGCTATCAAAGCAACACTAGTTTGAACGTATTTCTTTCTGTAAAATGAACTAAACACGTGTCTACAGATGGTTATAAAATTGAGTATTGAATTATTTAATTGCTTTTGCTAATTTATTTTTAATCACATCAACTTAAATTCATTTCTTGTTCCAAATTACCATAGTATAGTCACTCACAAACTATTTTAACATACATTCAATCATTTTTAGTTTATTTTACAGAAAGAAATACGTTCAAACTAGTGTTGCTTTGATAGCCTTGCTATTTGGTAACACGCAAATTACTTTTGTATTATTCAATGTCTGTCGAAGTATTAGCTAGAGAAGTAGTTGTTTCAAAAGTGATTTGTTCTTGTAGTCTTAATAAGACTCATTTGTTGTAGATTTTACGAAAATATTTTCCTGTTTTTTCTATTTATTAGTGAATTTTCTACAACGTAAAGGACTTATATATTTTATTATTATAATATTTTGAGTTTAGACATTTTGTAAATAAAGTATTTATTAATGTACAATAAAATGAACTATATGATTTCATTTCTGATGCAACTATAATTGAAATTAAAGCTCAGGCAACTTAAATTATAAAATAAAGCACTAAAAACCTTTCTTCACACAGTTTATTTGAAATACCAAATATATATTTCGGACACAAAGTGACCATTATCAAATTATTTCAAATAAACTGTGTGAAGAAAGGTTTTTAGTGCTTTATTTTATAATCAAGTTTATCTTCACGTAACTCATCCAATTAATTTACTATAACTTAAATAAAAATATTATGGAGCAAAACAAGTGTTACTCTTCACCTAATATTAATATATGTTTCCATGAAGAGTGTAGTGCAACAAGCATCAATTGAAATTAAAGCTGAACTCCTATTAATATTTTAATAATTGCATGAATTTGTAATACTAATACGTACTGTACACATTTTATTAAATAAATTATACCATAATAAAATAATTACTTAACAGAATATGATTAGTAAATAAAAAGTTCGAAGTTTTTACATGCATTCCAAATAATTGTTATTATTGTCCAAAGACACATAGTAAGTGTTTCAATATGTGTTTAAATATGAACTACCACCTAGTAACGGTCACAGCCATCCTGAAGTTATTGTCCAAAGAGTTGTAAGGATTAATAGGATTTTTAATTTTGATTGTAATAGCTTTTCAAGAATGCATTTATCAATATCATAAAACACATAAACTCTGCAAACTTAATGCCAAGCGGTTAATACCTAGAATATGAAGAGTAATGGGATTACAGATAATATTTTAAGATATACCCACAGATAGAAACAACATGTTCCATTTATTGATAAGGTTTGGTGAAGCGAATACCACACTGAAATAAATATTCCATTTAATATTATTTTAATTTATAATGACGAGAATGGTTGTGGCCGTTACTACATAGTAATCTAAATTAATAGTTCTAACCATAATTTTATTTGTGAATTTTTCAAATCAAGTTAAATTATGATCTAAACGTGTGAGGTTCATTGTAAGTTAAAATAAAGTTGATACATGAGTTATTATGATTAAGATTTGATTTAGAATATTGTCAAAATAATTAAGGAAGTGGTATATTTTCTTTTTACTTAACTTGCGTCTACAATAAAATAAAACTCCAATAAAATGTTTAGTTTAATTGGGGATAATAATATTAAATTAATTAAAATATATTTCAAATAATTTATATTTCTTTGTTCAGTATTTAATCGTTGATTGAAATATACAATATTTCAATCAAGTATTTAATATTAAACCTGTTGATTAAGTTAAGCCACTGAGCATTGAGGTGTTAAAATAGAAGTCAAGTCAGGCAACCCATTTTACAAAATATCAGTTGTTCTCAGTGAACAATGTTAACAGCCACAGACGCAATTTATAGGCAAGGAATGCATTTAATCCTGCCGTTGAATTAAAAATAAAAACGAGACAGAGCAGGAAACGCGCCGACCTAATGCAAATGATGCAAATTCATTTCACCCACTGAGTCTACCTGTTGTAGACGGCTGGACAACTCGCTTGCCAATTCGATCACGTGACGCACTGACGTCCGCCAGTGTTCCTGTCTACGCCGACCAATGGCAAAACGACAAATACTATTTACGGCCGATTGTTGATAAATATGTGCTTTTAGTCATCGCGAGCGTAGAGACGAGCGCCAGTAGTTTTTTTTTCCGAGCCGAGCCAGTGCCGTAAATTACCAGTGAACGAAAACGCTAAAATATAGTCAAAGTGGATTCCGAGGAAAATATGGAAACGTTACCAGTTACGCTGATAGTGAAAGCCCCGAATCAACAGATCGAGGATCAGACGGTGCAGTGTGAACTGTCATGGAGTATCAACAAATTAAAGCAGCATTTGTCCGAAGTTTATCCTAGCAAACCAGTGAGTACACACAAATGACATATTAATTATGTCAAATCGTATAAACTACTTCAAAATCTTAAAATAGTTCTAATAACAAGGAACCTAACCAATCTATGATGCAATTAATTAAAACGTAGTGTTCTAAACGGAACAAATTGATTAGTCAATGATATAACAGTTATATATTCAAGTGGAATCTAATTGTACAAAGATGTAATTCATGTCTGACTTTTATTGGATCTAATTGGAACAGTTGAAATAATCAATTATCAGAATTGATAATTGTTCAATGTCATATAGTATCGTATATTATGAGCAAGCATTTGAAATACTGGTTAAAAATCACTTATTGATTAATTAGTATTTAAATCAAACTGTATTTGTTGATCCACTATCTAATAGGTACATTATAAATATTATAGCTTTTCAAGTTCATATTGAACACTAACATACATTTCAAGGCAATTATTTAATTTATGTGACGTTAGCATTATACATTTACATTATGCATAGCTGGGAGAAATTTAATGTTTTTTAATTTCTTATTCTCTTCTCTATTTCCTAATTTCATTGATTTGATTTCTTTCTTGTTTCATAGTTCTAATAATTTTAATTTTAAAATTTAAAAATGCATCAAATTGTGAATTAAAATTAATTACGATCAATAATAACCACTTCTTAGATTAAGTAATACTCATAACAATTACACTTATAATAATCCTATCAATAGTTTGATGAGGTATGCTAATTTACTTAATACAAGTGCTGATTTTGATTTGTTTTCTTCTTCTTTTAGTAAATTTAAGGCGGCTATATCTAGAGTGAATTTAAATAATTTATGTTAACTCATATAATGTTTGTTAATTAATATTACAATAAAACTCTCCTTTAAATCTGTTGACCAAATAATAAAAATCAATTTTAGATCACTGACGTATAAACAACAAATAACATCATCAACAAAAACTGCAACACATATACAAATTCATATGACGTCCCTTGTTAGATTACGGTGCAATATATTTAACTCAAATTCGACTATATATTCCAAGTTGCATAAAATACTGCCCAAAGATACCTAACCTAACTACAACTCCACAACTCCTCAAGTGAACCACCCAAATCTCATCCATTTCCTAATGTATATTAAATCATAGCGTAATATTTGCAATGTCTACAGTCAACTCCTTTTAACTAAATTCTGTATCTCCTGGAACCCTCCTCACAATTCATGAACTCATTTGTGTAAATCATCAATACAGTTAAGATATCAAGTAAAGATACATATTTTTAACTTCCATTGTTAAATTTAAGAAAGGGCAGAAATACTACAGGCCTTTAACCCACACAGACTAACACAATTTATTTATACTCATGTCTATTGTTTTTATGTATGTATTATGGTATTGTGCGAATGTAAAAAAATATTTAAAGCTCATAAATCATAATATTACTAGTCATTGATTATTTATAGCTTCTCAATGTTAAAAAACAATTAGTACTTCCTGAGAAATGTTCATTTTAATTGTTCTTCCTGTAAATGTTAATCGTTCTTACTGTTTGTAATTAATACTCATGTAAATTGTGGCAGTTAGCATTAATTATTATTAAGCAAATTTGCTAGTGCGATAAATGCATGTATGCACAGAACCTATTATTTCCATTAATTTCTCCTTTTCCCTGTCCACATCTTAACCATTCACCTGCTTAATATTGCATGTCTTCTGTTCTTTTATTTCCATGTCAGTTATTTTTTCTTTGTCAATTGTTTTTCTTTTATTTAGGCACTACATAATTAATTTATTACTAGTAGTGTACTTATTATGATATTCTAAAATTCAAATTCTCTACTAAGAGAATGTAGTAAGGAGTAATAATATTTCAAAAATAAGTTACTTTTCCATTTTATCAACTGTGCCATACTGATGAGTTCCAAAATAGATTTAAACCAGTCTGTGTCAGTTTATTTCAATATCTCATTAAAGTCCTTGTGATTAAACTGTTTCTATGATCTTTTATCATTGCTACCCTGTATATTTAGTCCACTGTTTTTTAAGGAGTGAAAATATTACAAGGCAGTTTTAAATGCTTCAACCTGATTATCTCACATTTGACATTGTTGTTTACTTTTCTTATCAAATGATAACTATGTAATTAACTCTCTGTAGAAGTGGTATATGCAAATAATTTGATTAAGAACTTGTCTACATAAAAAAAATGCATTTGATAATAGTCTGATAATTATAATTTTAATTGAGAACTTTTCTTGCTTAAGTTGGCAATAATCAAATAAAGTAAATTAAAATAATGATATGTAATATGTGTTACTACTGTTCAATTTAATTAAAAGGTAATACAATTAGTTAGAAAATATAACTGATACCATATTTTTTTCTTCTTAAAAAATATTTTTTTATATTAAATATCTTTATTAATCATGCTTCAATACTATAGTTAAGCCGTCGATAGCTGACTGTGACAGGTACATTTTTGTACTAAGAACCGTATAGCAATTAATACCTATCTCATTTTATCATCAACCTAGGATGACCGGTACAGAATGAAATGGAATACAGAACAACTGTCTGATTCCTCCAATATAGAGCGATGAGTCACAGTCAGCTATCGGCTAGTAGTAGTGATAAATTAAGTAATAATCTTATTCCAATTGAGTTTATACATACAATTAATATGTTAGAATTGTATTTTTATTTTTTATTTATGTTTTATTAAATTTCTCATATTGATTCATTTTTATACTTTATCTTATCTATTGATGTCATGAAAAAGTCTAGGACTTTAAGTTGTTGATATAAAAGTAAAATATGAACAATTTGCATATTGCAAATATTAAATAACCTTCAAATAAAAACAATGGTGTTTATGTAGATATCATGCAAAAAATTTATTTAAAAATTTCTGGCATTCAATGTACCGTTGTTTAAGTACACGTAGCTTTTTTGCTTTGTCTATACACTTGGCAACAGATACAACCAACATTCACATTATCGATCATATCTAGAGCCATAATGTTTTCATAATTTATGTATATTGATATTAGTGAATAATACATTATGCACATGCGCATACTATTTTCTCTATTAAAATGTGGAAATTTATAATTAACTCTGTTTTTGTAATTGGCATATGTTTTCAATAATTATGTACATGCTGTGGAATATATAACTATTTTGTAAACCTAATAAACAACCAAATTTTAAACAAGTTTAGACTTTTCTTTGTTTTATATAACTCAGTTGTTATTTGGTAACCAATGGTTTCAATATATTAACTAGTCATTTTTAAATCATAAACTTTCAGTTTGAAAATATGAAAAAGAAATAAATGTGGTTAAGGATTAATATATAGGCATTGATGATTATTTAAATTGTTATGTAATAAAAAATGTTTAATAATATCATTTCATATGTCACCAGGGTTTTTAGAAAACTATTTAAACAGGTTGAATATTCAATCTGTATAACCAAATAATTTAACCATATATTTTGGTTTATAATTGTTTTGTTCGACATATCATACTGACATAAATATAATCATAATCCATATTAGAACATAACCTCTATTGATTTGTCATAATTATTACTTTTAAATGGAAAACAAAAGCACTTATGATGTATTGCATTGATTTTATAGAGTACTTGATTCTCATCTATACAATAATATATTCAAGGGAAAAAGAAGGAGGAAAGACCACTGTTCGATAGCCAGTTGATGGATGTACATATAATTTGTAGTTATATCTCTATTATGTATTTATCCTGTTGTCAATTATGTATACATCTTAAAATAATTCAATTTAACAAATCTTACTGATTGTATACCAAACATCATTTCAATTATGCTACAAGTTATTATAACAATTATTATTTATTTGCGGAGTCTAATTAATGACGAGTCCTGAAGGTCAAATGGATCAATAATGTAATCAAATCTAATCACTGGCCGCGTTAACCAAAGCAATCATTTTCTTATCCACCGTACATACTTATTGCACAAACACAGTAATTTCTGCTTACTGCAGCAATTTTATATGCAAAACATTAAATTACCCCAAATCTAAAAAATTATGTAATTGCATGTGTATAATAATTATACCAATTTAAAAATTGCTAAACTATTCGTTAAAGTTTAAATAGGGACATTTTCTCAGAAATATCAAAGAAATATATATACAGGGTGTCCCGTTAATTTGGGGGATGGCTGGCCCACAGATTCCTGGGGCCTAAATATGATGATTTAACGCAACATATCTATATCCAAAAGTTTAGGGCTAAGCCGGAATTTAAAGTCCCAAAAATTTTTATTTCTTTTGTTTATAACAATTGAACGCTTCATTCGTTTACTAAGAATTTTGTTTAGGTTCAGTTTTATCTCAATTGTTTAATTTATTTATTATTTATTTCCATACTGATGACAGTTTTTATTATATTTATTTGTAAAGATTTGCCATATAAGAGTTAAGAAAGCTTAAACTTTTATATTTTTTTAAATTATTTTTTTGATTGTCCACTAGTTTTACCACTTATACTAAAAGTTTTTTTATTAATTTTCAGTTAGGTATTTTATTTAAAATAGTTTTTATATGGATGTTTCTCCCATTTCGAACAGTTATTGTTTTAATCATTTTTAAAATTTCATCCCTTGTTACTGGAAATATTTAATAAATTTATTTTATATTTATTTGTTTTGTCAATAGTATTAACTTTTAAGTAATAATAGTAACAGTTTTTAATTAATTTTGTTGTATTGCCTTCTATGATTATTTTTCAAAACATTTCATAAAAATCCCTAATAATAAATGTTTACTTTTTCTGTATGTAGTACGGAAAGGTATTGGGATTGTGATTTTAATGAGAAAAATGTCTAAAAGACCATTTTTGAAATGTGCCTGTGTGTTTATATAACCCTGCATACTACATCTTAAAAATTGTTAATGATTTTCAACCGAAATTTTGATATTAGAGGTTTACTATTAGCTTTTAGTAAAATTTTAAGTCTATATTTGTTCGAGTCATAATTTTGTGAAAATATATACAATTAAGTTTGTTTATTTTTATTCCATTTTTTTATTATATAAGAAATAGCTGCATAGAATGTCTCTCATAATTAAGCAAAGCTCTTTTTATTAATTTAAGGTATTTTATGTTTTCATCCAATAACAAAACCATTTGTAAGAATCGTGTCAGTAAAGAACTGAATTATTTTTACTGTTTCGTGGTATTTTTACATCACAGCTGAGAAATTATTAATTAATTCTAATAGTGTTTTTTATCATTTCAGCCCAAAAATGAACAAAAGCTGATATACTCCGGCAAGCTGCTGAGCGATACAGTCGTATTGAAAGACATTTTAAGACAGTACGAGGGTCAAGACACACACACCGTTCACCTAGTCTGCACGCCGAAGTACACGCCGAAATCGAGGACGCCGGAGACGCCGAAGCCGGCGGAACCGCAGGCCCCGCCGACGGTGAACAATCCAACACCAGAAAATAACACAGAGGACAGGGTGCCCAATATGCAATGGTTCAATCAGTACCAGTTCAACCCGCAAAATATGGAGCAATACACGATGCATGTGCTGATGATGCAACAGGCGTATATGCAGTACATGACGCAATACATGAACTTGTAAGTATTGTCGGTGAATCATTGTTTTTGTTTTTGTTTCCTAAAACATAATACTGTTGCTATTCTTAGTTAAATATAAAAATAATCACAGTTATGCAATATTTTATAAGTACACCATTACGTGTTAATGATAATTTTAATTTAACATAAAGTTTGAGGTGGCTTTTTTCCACCTTCATGCATATCCACGGTATTTTCAAAAGGTTACGTTAATTCTCACAATGTGTATTATTTTTTTAAATACTAAAAGATACTTTAAAATTTAAAATCTTGTCCAAATATGTATATGTATCAATTAATCAAAATAAATATCTGAGAGGGCAATTTTTATTTTTAATCAGATATAATATTTTTGTTATTATTTTCCTTATCTCTATTATACTGCATATTATCTTGAATATTTATGTGGGATGTAGAACATTGTTTAAATAATTTATTACATTATTTTCCTTAAAAGGAAAAACAGGTTCATAATAAGTACTACATTTGGTTATTCTGTATTAATAATGTTTGCTTTAGTATTTTTTTCATTGAGCATATGTTTTTTTATAAAAAAGTATGTAACTTATAATACTGTAAGATTTTATACTTTTCATTTAGTACAGCTATGCTTAACAATGGAATGATAATTTTTATTGCCGATATCTTATCTTATCTACATCATAAGTATACTTTAAGCCCATTAATTATTGTTTCTATATTTAGAAAATAAAGAGATAGTACTTGCTAATGAAGTGAAAGTGCACAACTGCAAGGATGTAAAGAAACAGGAAGAAAGATGAATGCATTTCTTGAAAGTGGGACATTTCACTTGGTTATGTAACCATTGAATGGAACCAAAAACTTGTTGCTAACTTTTAGTATAATTTATTTTACAGAAATATTCATGTGATAATATTGGCATTATTAATATTACATCAATATATTTTAGTTAGTGTTAATTTATTTGTGTTTTGTTGTAAAACGCATAATCACATTTTAAAAAATAATATACATTAAGTTAATCACTTTTATTTCCAAGCATAATGTATTTGTCAATGACAGCATATATGCTTATAAACTTTACACCACTCCTACTTATAAAGTGAAAATAAATACACAAATACTATAATGCAATTTATTAGAATAAATTTGAGGGAGAAAGTATTTTTATTTACACAAATAAATCAACACAACAGATTTAGGCAAATATACGAGAGCCATCTGGAAAGTAATACCCGTTTTCCAATATAAAAAACTGCTTTATATTTACAAATATTAACGTTTTATTTGTAAAGAAAATATCTTAAACTACTTCTCTACATTGTCACCTCGCAAATTTAAGCATTTGTCGTAATGTATGACTAGTTTTTGTGTCCTAGTTTCATATTTCTCCGCCGTCAGTGTATTGAGACACGTTATCGTAGCTTTTTTCAGTTCTTCATCACTTTTAAATCTCTTACCTGCCAGAAAGTTCTTGAGTTTCGTAAACAGGTGGAAATTTGAAGGAGCAAAGTTTGGAAATCTATAGGGTGGATGGTTGAAAGTTCGCCCATGGATCATGTGTTCTTCCTCCCTAAGTTGAAATTACAACCACAGTGACAAACAGACGACTCATATAACATTTTCTCCGTACACGTCCTTAATTCACAATGAATATCGCAATATTGCACGTTTCTTGCGTTGAGAAATCTATTCACAGCTCTAACTTCACTTCTTATTTTCTGGAACATTAAAAGACTCACATAAACAGGACAGTCAATACCAGCGAGACGTAACTTTGCACACATTCACTGAAATACAATTGAATATGTTAGCACACATGTCTAAAAGGGTACTCCTTTCCTACTATCCCTCGTAGAATTTATTGCCAACTGTAAATTATTGAATAAATCTTTACATAGGGACATGTATAAATTCCTTTTCAAGTACCGTAAACAATGGTCTGATTTTTTTCAGATTATCATATTGTTTGTCATATTTATAAAACATCTTATGATTGTCATTGAAATTCTTTGTAACCTCCATTGTATTCAAATTCTTCGATTTTATTCTTTGCATAATTTTCATAATATAAATTTGTCTGTCTCATAATTGCAAACGTCCAACAAGAATACTCATTGAATTCATTTTTGTTGTATTAAACTAATACGATTTTTTGATAAAAACCAAAACAAAATACATGTGCAACATAATAATTTAATTGGTTAATATGTTAAACAGTATTAAAAAAATACATTTTATTCAGTAAAAGTAAATTATATTTTATTTTTATAGAGCCGCACAACAGGGACAAGGAACGCCGATGCCGAATTTCCAACCGCCACAGCCGCAACCAGTGGACCCAGTACAAAATCAAAGGGAGGACCCGCCTGTGGCGGCCATGCAGCAGGCCCGCGACCCCGATCGCGAGCCCAATCGTGACTGGCTGGACATCTTCTACATGCTCAGTCGTGTCATGATCTTCATCAGCATCGTATATTTTTACTCCAGCCCGGTACGGTGTATGTTCGTCGTTCTCCTGGGTCTAGGCTTGTATTTGTACCAAATAGGCTTCTTCAGGAATGTAAATATAAACAACAACAACATCGTACAGGGCGACACAGTTGAGGCCCAGGCGCCGACGCGACTCATGGTGCTGTGGACATTCTTCACCACGTTCTTCGCTTCACTCATACCAGATATACCGAACGTGGTTTAAGGAAATGTAGCATCCTGCAATATTGATTTTTGATATTACTTTTACACCTGTGAGATGCTGCAGATTATAAGATCTTAGCTGTACCTTATGATGAGGTGGAATACATTAATACAATTAAAAACATTTGATCAATTTTGTATAATGCCAGAATGAGAGTTTATTAATTTATAAATAAAATTTCATCCTCATGGGGATATTAATTAAATTTATCTAGAACATACTTATATTCTGTGCATTTAAATTTTATTAATTAATCTTAATTATAATATAATTTAACTTTTACAACTATTATTTATTTATATCAAATACTAAATTGAAGAAAAGTGGATTCAATATTATATCTTGCAAGTTTCTAATGATATTTTCGTGAATTGATCACTAGGGGTCGCACGATGTTTCAATTTTTACTAATTTGAACATTCATAAGGTACAGCATGATCTTGAGAAATTCTATTTGCCTTTTCATTGAACAATAAATACGTTTCAGAAGACACTATTAGAGAAGACACGGTTTGTAGGACATATTTTAACATAAAAGAAACTAGTCACGTTTAAGCAAAGACATGTACGGTTTGTTTGTTCGATTCGATTTGATTGTTTTGCAGAGGTACAGTTTGTACAAGTACTATTTTCGTTGTTGAAGGTATTTTGATGCCCCATTGGATTTTGAACGGTTTAACCATTCTCTCCATTGTAATGTGTAACAAATATATATGATTTTTTTCCTTTTATTAAATATATGTTATTACACTGTTAGCTTATGATACCTGTAAATATATGCTAGATTTTAGAAGTATGTGATTTTAATATATAAGTTGATTAAAATGAGCGGTGTTTGTTTGAAACTTAGATTATGTTCCTGAAAGATGAACCTGATTTAGATAAAGAAAGTTACTATCAAAAAAAAAAAAACTAAAATAAAGCAGTGACTACTAAAAGTTTATCCTAACAAGTTTCAATAATTATCATAAAGAAAGTGCAAAGTATCAATAATATGTATAATTAACGATTAGATAGCATGTGTTGCGTTATTAAATCATTGCCTTTACATCCATATGCCTTGCAATATTTACAAGGTTTTTCCACTACGTCTTCTATTATGGTGTTTTATTTGAGTTTAAATGTTTAGTCGTTTATGTACTACATCCTTGACAATACCATTTTCAATTACCTTTCCTTTTTATATGAATAATTAACAATATTTAAATTATTATTTAAAGTATTCGCCACTGCTTTCCATAACTTTAAGCCATATTTTAAGCAGCTTAATTTATTAATTCCATCCAAAAATGTAACTTGTTGATTGGAAATGCATATCAGACAAATTGTGTTGCATATACCGGAATAAGTGGTAATCCGATAAAAAATGTCTGGTGAATATTCACCCGGCATATGCCGGGTTCTGCAAGACGTTCCAACCAAGACACATTATGATGTCTTTTGTATTGGAAACAATGTGTGCCCTGGCATTGTTATGCAACAATTTTACTGGACGTTCTCTTTTGTCAGTATAGGAACTTTTTCGTTCCAATTCTTGACTCGAGTGGATTAACTGACGTTGGAAGCAGTATGCAGTAACTGTTTCACCGGCTTGCAACAACTTATAATTAAGCACATTCTTCATATCCCACCAAATGGAGAGAACATCCTTCTTTCCGATGGACTTACCCTCGACTTTATGCGTTTAAAATTATGATTGTGATTATGATTATTTATTCTTTATCATACTTGCTTAAAAAATGTAGTTATTACAAAATACATAAAAAATATTGAATACATAAATTTTTCCGCAATAAAAACTTTTGACGCTATTTATAGAGCAGAGAACGATGCGCTGCCACTCGTAGTTTTTTATTGGTTTCAGTCAATCTATACGGAACCCATGTTACTTCTTCCTGTATCTTTTCAATCTCATGAAGGCGTTTGAAAATCAATTGATGGGTTAGATAGATAGATGTTATATGGGTGGCACCAGCGCCTGATCCACCGCGACCTTTTCAGATTTATTGTGGATCCCTATTTATCTCAGATGACCAGCTCTAGCTTTGCCTATTAGTCCTGCCAGAGGGGCTTGAGTATAGGTCTCCGCGCTTGGGTTTGTAGTGCCCAGCTCTTGATATATAATCCTTGCTGGGCCCTCGCAATGCCATAGGATGTGGAACGAGTCCTCTTCTTCCTCTAAGCAGAATCTCTATGGTGTTTCTTCCACCAGGCCTATTTTGCTCATATGTTTGTTGAGCTTGCAGTGCTCTGTCATCAGATCTACTATTGTTTTGACCATTTTCCTGTCTTGGTTCAGATGTTCGATCGTGAATTTTGGCAATTGTTTCTTAAGGAACTGTTTCTGTTAATAAAACTGGGATTTAATTAAGTAAAGAGTCTTTATTAAACTAATTAAAGTGTTAAATTAGAAGAACAGTTTAGAGAGACGTTGTACACGCGTAACAGTATGTGTGCGAGAGAGGTTTTATATCGTATCGTGTGGTGGCGCCACTACACAGAGCGCGTGATTCAAATTGGGCATCTGGATGCCCACGAAATTGTATTTCCATACACCTTAAAAGCGTATCCTGAAGTGGATTTCCTGTCCTCCACATCACTGCCCCAGTCAGCATCCACATAACCTTCAATGATATCTGCAACATTGTTCTTGCAAAATCTTAGCCTGTATTCAATCGTGCCTTTCAGGTATCTCAATACTCGCCTCAACGCTTTGTAAAGGGCTTCGGGCGCTCTACCTTGAAAACGACTTAAAATATTTAAAGTCGCGCAAATGTCTGGACGACTGCCCAGCATCGCGTACATCAAGCTGCCTATTAATTTCCTGCAACGATGTTCCATTTCCATGTTTTCTGATTCAGTTCGTTGTAATTCATTCGTTTTAAAATTTAGATCCAAAGGTGTAGCTATCGGCTTGCAATCTTCCATGGAATAAGTCTTTATGATGCCTCTTATGTAGTCTGCTTGGTCTATTTCAATTATTCCGTCATGAATGTTTTGATTGACTCTCAAACCCAAGTATGTCGAGACTCCTCCCATTTCCTTCATTTCAAAATTTTCGGAAAGTCTTTGTTTTAGCTGCCCTATATCTGTAGCGCTTGAGCCTGTAATCAAAAGATCATCAACATACAACAGGACATAAATCCTATTTGCTTGGCTTTCACGAAAATATAGACAATAATCGTTCAAAGAACGTTCCAAATTTTCGCTTCGCATGAAACCATCGAACTTCTCATTCCAGCGTCGCGGTGATTGCTTCAACCCATACAAAGCTTCGTTCAATTTAAGCCTACAATTTAAGTTTTGGCATTCCACGCCTTCGGGAATTTCCAGAAAAACATCTTCTTTAATGTCGCCATTTAGAAACGCACATTTAACATCCATCTGATGAACTCGATAATCAAATTTGACTGCTAACGAAAGGACAATTCGCATTGTAGTTAACTTTGCAACAGGCGCGTAGACGTCCGATAAAACAGGAACCTTTTGTTGGAAGCCCCTTGCTACCAATCTTGCCTTATACTGGTATTTGTCAGGGTCATCAGTCTTCTTTCGTTTAAACACCCACCTGGTTTCTATAGTTTTCATGTTCTCTGTCGGATTTACTTCAGTCCAAGTGTTGTTTCTGGCCAGTGAACTCAATTCATCTTTGACAGCCCTTTTCCAGTCTTCAGCTTCCGTACTCTTCATAGCTTCTTTAAAAGATCTTGGTTCCTCCACAATGTAACCCATGAACGCGTTGTCTAAGTTCATCTCATATTCTAGGAGGTGCTGCGGCAACTGACGCTCTCTCCTCGGACGCTGTTGACCGCCTTCAAGCTCTTCCTCTTCTAATATTTCCTCGTCCTCATCTTCTTCATTTTGGATCTCTTCTTCAGCATAATCCTCTTCCTCAGCAACGTTATCATCGACGTGCCAATCCTCTTCCTCAGCAACGTTATCATCGACGACTCTTTCATGCTCTCGAATACCATTAGGAATAAATTTGAAATCTCTAGAAAACTCGACTTCATTAGTACTTTGAATTAATACTCTGATACCTTTAACGGTGTCGTCGTAACCAATTAGAATTCCTCTCTGGGCCTTAGGGTCCCACTTCTTCCTTTGGGATATGAATATAGACTTCATCGCCGAATACACCCAGATTAGCTGCATCAAACTTCTTCCTTTCCCAAGACTCGAATGGTGTTTTTCCTGGATCTGAACTTTTATTTGTACGGTTAAGAACGTAGACCACCATATTAACTGCCTCTGCCCATAAATTCTTAGACAATCCTTTTGCATTGAGCATGGTGCGTGCTGCTTCAACAATGGTTCTCATTTCTCTCTCTGCTCTACCGTTCTGTTGTGGCGTATATGGTACTGAACACTGATTGCTTATTCCGTTATCTTCAAAAAGTTTCTTAACAAAATTATTAATAAATTCTGTCCCGTTATCAGACCTCACGGTTTTGACACGATTTCCCATGTTTTCGGCACGTTTCAGGAAGACTTCTATTTTTCGACCCACTTGATCTTTGTCACGGAGAAAATATACCGTCCGGAAGTTACTATGATCATCTTTAATAAGGAGGAAATACTTTGCGCCTCCTAGGGAAACTTCTTCCATGGGTCCACATAAGTCTATATGTACCACTTCACCAGGAGTTGTACACCTATTGCTACTTAATGGAAATGATAATCTATGGAATTTTCCCACTTGGCATGGCTCGCAATATTCGGTGCTATTTTCGTACTCAATACCCTCCCTTTTTAAAAACTCTTTGACATACCCGAAGTTTTGATGTACCATGCGATCGTGCCACACTTTCAAACTGTCTTTTTGCCTCTTTCCAATAAGACCCACTTTATGTGGTTCAGCCTCAAAGTGCATTTTGTATAATTTTCCTTGCCTCATTGCTTCAGCACACACTATACCTGCACTGTTCATGAACTTGCTTGTTGTTTTGTCTGCCCACATCGTGTAGCCATTGTCCAACGCGGCACCTTTCGAAAAAAGATTACAAAGCAACTCTGGCACAAACAGAACATCCCTTAAAATGGAGTTAATGTTCTTGTCACCGACCCTTGCAACAACTTCAACGGTGCCTGAACCTGCTTTGATTACATTTCCGTCACCAATACGCACAGATTTTTCAGGACGGAAATCAGTGTATGAAGTGAACTGATCTTTATTCCTGCACATGTGTTCACTGGCACCACTGTCCAGATACCAACTGTCCTTGCAAACATCATTATTTATAAATGCAGCACTAAAAAAAGCTTGCCGATTCCAGTCTGCTTTGTACTTATTCTTATTCTTGTCAGCCAATTTTGGGCAATCCTTAATTAAGTGGCCAAACTCTTTACAATATCGGCATACTATTTCTTTGCAATCAGCCTTTAAATGCCCTGATTTTCCACAGGCGAAACACTTTGGCGGCCCAACTCCGTAATTTGTCTTTATTGCTTTAAATGCGTTTGTGTTTGTATCGCCACTACGACTTTTCAGGCGTTCCTCCTCAATTAACAGCCGTGCAACTAATTCATTCAATGTTTGATTCTCAATTGGCACAGAGTCCCATGCAGATACAAAATGTTGTAAACTCTCAGGTAATGACATCAGCACTTTAGTAATGAGCATTCGTTGGGATACTTCCTCACCCATGCACTTTAACTGACTTGCTAGATCTTCAATTGAAGATACAAACACAGCAACTCCCTTTGCTTCATCATATGTTGCAGTAAAAAACTTTTGTTGTACAAGATGAATACTGAACTCAGACTTAAACTCATAAATGCTTAGCAGCTTGTCCCACATCTCTTTCGCAGTGTCACATGTTAAAACATGACGCATTGCCCCTTCATCTAATGCTGAGACAATGACATGTTGAGCTTTGGCTTCTCGTGATTCCACTTCTTTCTTTAACTGTGCATTTGAATTGTCACTGCAGATATCATTTCCTTGAACTGCCTTCAGCAGACATTTTGCCTTCAGAGCAATTTGTATTTGGAATTTCCATACTTTCCAGTTCTCGGAACCTGTAAGCTTTCTTATAGTATTTTCCGACTTTTCCTCCATTGCTGAGATTTCCTTAAACCGCCAAACCGTAAAATCACGCGACGACTGACTACGGAACGAAACTGTTACCCAAAATGAACCAGTAAAAACGGACTGCTCCAACTTGAGCTCTAAGCACACCGCGCACGCCTTGACTCTAAACTCAAACTTGTTATCTTTTAATTAAACCGAAATTAAACACCCCTTTTATATTCTGTACAGGCACTGCATGTCTGGGCCCATAACCTGTTAATAAAACTGGGATTTAATTAAGTAAAGAGTCTTTATTAAACTAATTAAACTAAAAATTAATGAAGACCTATCGCCTCTGCTTGAAACACCGTGGTGTCCTTGGTGAGACTAACAGAAATCTTTGTCTCGGGTTTTGTACCGTATATACCTGCACCTACTCCTTTTTCGGTCTTTGAGCCGTCCGAGAATCAATTTTATTCTGCTTTGGTGGGTTGGCCTTTGGCCCAGTCTTCTCTTTGCGGGATCAGTTCTTTGTATTTCCTTTCGAAATTGTATTTTTTCACCATGGCATCACTTGGTATCGCTGTGATCGCGTTAGTCTTCAGCTCGTCTTCTAGCCGTTGGTGTGTTTTTCCGTGTGATCGGATTATAGGGGTCTGTCCTACCATCCATACCTTGGGGATTGATTGCCAGTCGCTCCCTTTTGCACCAATTGTCTACTATGTTTAGGGCTCTTTGTGCTCGCTCCGAGAAAACTCCCGCGAACTAGGTCATCCGCGTACTCTAGGCAGTGAATATTCTCTTTGGACAGTTTTCCTAGAAGTTCTTCTACTAGTGTTGCCCCTAGCAATGGAGACAGCATTCTTCCTTGAGGGCAGCCTGCCCCTGCCTTAGCGTTAATGGTATGACCCCCAAAGTGGATATAACTGTCCTTTGCTCTAGGCTGACCGTGATTCATTGGCAAAAGCTTGACGGGACTCCTTTCCTTGCTTGTGCCTGTACGAGAGAGGTAGTTGTGACGCTGTTAAACGCCCCCTCTATTTTGCCTGTTGTTGAGGGGATTTTCCTCAGTATCTTGTCCCTTATGTGCCTTCAAAGTCTGCCCCATGCCAGGCAGACTTTAAAGATTTTTGAAAGGTGCGGCACTAGTTCCTCTAGGCCCATTTGTAACAGAACTTGTACGGTTGGAATCTGCTGATGGCCCATTTAATTTTAATGGGTCTTGTGACCTCCGTGGCTAATCTCCACTCCTTTCAGTTCCTTCCGGTTTCTTGCGGAAGCCTACCTCTTTGGCAGCGCTGCCGTCCTTAGCTAGGACTTTGTGGATTCTTGAACATGCTGGAGTGTCGTTAATCTCCTCGCAGAACTTCCTCCACGAGTCCCTGTTGGCTTTTCTGATTTCTTTATTATATTGTGTGAGTTTTCCTATGTTGATGTCCCAGTTCTGGTTGTTTTTGGCCCTGTTGAATCGCCTTCGAACCTCGATCCTCATCTTTTCGAGGTTCTTGTTCCACCAGACTGTTCCACAACCCCTTTGCTTGACTGTTTTTTCCGGGCAGTTTTTCAGATATGGCGTCATTGATTTGTTCCACTGCCAACTCCAGTCCATCCACATCTTGTCGATGCTGTACCTCCCTTGTGAGCTTCTCTGAGGGACTCTTTATATCCTACCCAGTTCGTCTCTCTTGGGATTCTGTACTTACTCGTCGTGAGATATGTGAATAGATCGAAGCGGATTTGCCTGTGGTCGGAGCACGATGGTTCTTCTGACACATGCCAATTCGTTATACTATCACTCACTTTCCCGGTACAGATCGTTAGGTCTAGTACTTCTTTGCGGTTTTTCGTGATGAACGTGGGTTTATTGCCAATATTGATCAGTCCCTCTGCTGAGATAAAGTTAAGTAAAGACTCGCCTCGTTTGTTGATGTCCGAGCTACACCAGAGCGTGTGATGCGCGTTGGCATCGCACCCGTATTATGAGTTGGTATGCCTTCTCCGCGCAGTATGCAACTATGTCGCTTAGTATGCGCGGAGGCCGTACTTTCTCATCTCCTAGGAAGTAGGCAGTGCAGATGACCCAGCTCCACTCTCCTTCCTGCGTCCTGGCCGACATGATGCCTGTAACAGAATCTTCAGTGCAGTATTAGTGTACACTTGACACTATCACTGAGAATTATGCATGCCCTTGGCCTTTCGGCGTTTGAGCTGTGTATTACCTGAGAGTGTGGGCTAGGCCTGCTACTGTCCCTCAGAACAACCAAGGTTCTTTATTGCAGGATTGCAGGAGGGCTATGTCTATGCCTTCTTTGTTGAACCTCCTACATAGCGTTGCCGATGCGGCTTTTGCGTGTTGAAGGTTCACCTGCAGGCTTTTTATTCCTCTTCCGCCATTGAAGAGGAGGGACATCTTCATGCTCTTCCTCCATGGTCTTGTCCTCCTCTATCGGAACCGCCTCACCCTTTGTCGATGGCCGTAAGAGGGAACTGATCCCGCTGGCGGAGGATTGGTCTTCTTTGGAAGAGTCTTGACCTAGCTCTACGTTCTCTCCGGACTCGCCGGTGCCTTGGGTCTCCGCTGGTTTCTTTGGGGTAGTGGCCTCTGGATTCTGCCTTGGTTTACTCCCCACCGTTGCCTTGTTATTCTCCTTAATACGCAGTCGAAGCCTCTCGTATCCGAAGAATGGGTAATGTTCTAATTTGGATAGCTCCTCTTTGGACTCTTTGTCTATGGAGAATGTCCATATCACACCTTTTGTTCCCTCCGGGTTTTTTCCCAATACTGTCCACAGGTGTGCCTTTAGGCCGCTGCTCCCGATTCTCAATCATTTCAGGATCCTATCGGCCTCCAGTCTATCCTTCCCCTCATCCATAGCTTGGGAATCTCGTCCCCCTTCAACACCCTAAAAGATGCTCCCTCCCACGGTGTCAATATTGAGACTGTCTCCCTTCGGCGCAGGTTATTGTGTGTGCACTTTTCTTGGGTTTATGCCGAATTTTTAGCGAGCATCTTCTTCGACTCATCGGTATCACTCTTTCTATGTCATTGTTAGTAGTTGATTGTAGTTCAGGGAGAAATTACCGCTTTTAAAGCGTTAAAATCAAAATGCGTACACATCGAACGATACAATCTTTACCGAGAAAGGTACAAATTGATTTGCATGTTGAAATTCATAAAGCTTATGCTTGGCTTTCCCGCATACTAGCTGTCATTTTTAATCACTATATTTCAACACTATATAAACTAAACAGAATAGGAAAATTAATTGATTTTAAAGTTAATTTCGTTCCTTTATGTGCTTCATAAATCTAAATTTGTAATTTTCTACAAAACATGCCATTATTGTTTATTAATTACTATCAAGTAGTCGTGTTTGCTGATGAGGTGAAGTGTTTGGGATTTTCGATTTTTGCAGCTATATTTTCTATGTAGCCTTGGAAGTAAATTTTAACAACTTAATAGAAATTACGCAAATTAAATATTAAAATTCGTAGTGTAGTATTAATAATGATATATTAATAATGAAGCAAATAAAATATCCATGAGCATTTCTGCACTTATGTTTTACATTGTATGTAAAAACTCCAGCTAACAGTTAAAACAACTACTCCCCGTACTAAAGCACCGCCGGGCACGATGTAACAATTGTTATGATATCGGTAAAGTTGAAAATAATTAAAAGTTATGTGATGTACTACTATTATGGTTACTATTGTCAGTGAAAACAAAATGATATTTATAAAATGTACAAAAAGGGCGTTTTTGACAATGCAGTACAACCACAAAAAACTTTATTTTAATTACTAATAGACCAGATGTAGAATAGCCAGTGACTCCTTTAATTAACATTCAATTGCATAAATTCGCTAAAATTACCTCTCGAGATACGATCCTCTATACCAAAGGGGAATGTTTTAATTTTCAGTAGCTATACTTGTCTGAGTTAAAGGTTAACAATATCTCGAAATGAACAACTATCATGCTACATGCCACATTGGGTAATCTATTGCATGAGAGTTTCTTAACGTTGTTCAAATGTATCAATTGTACAGAAACCCATTCCTTTTGTTGTCGAAAATATCTAAAATTTTAGATTGAGTACTAATTATATATTTTAATTATCTGCGCCACATCAATTGAGAAAGTTGGTGTGGAGTAAACATCATCCATAGGTATTCAATGCAATTGATAATATTTCCGTTATTTCAAAACCTTTAAAAAGTGGAGACACTAAGGTAAAGAATAACGATGAATGAGCATCAAACATCTTTTAAACGTTTTGAAAGGTTCATTAGTTTCTCCAAATATATAATTACAGATGATTCAATAGAAATAGAAGAGACCAAGTTGCTTATTGCTTGCAACTAAGTGATAGATCTCTTTAAAATGGACAAACTAATCAATAGAACGATGACGGTTTCAATATATGATTGACAGAAATCAATATGCTATGTAACTCTGTTTAGTCAATTGCTTTTTACATTTAAGAGACACACATGCTCTTGAAATCTACATTTTATTACCATGTTTTACCTTCGATAGTAAAGATTATAACGACAACGAATGTGAAAATTGTGGTGTAGAAATTGTTGTGTTGAATCGAGTATTTTGCAATCAATTGATTAGAATGCACTGATAGCAACCAAAAATTACATTTTTGATTTCCTTATTGAAAATTTTATAATGATTGATTGTCTTGCCTTCAGATAATCAATTTTTACAATGATGAAATTAATTTAGCCATACATGCATTTAGGACCAGTCAAATCATTAGTTTGTACGCTAAATTGCGTAAGTCACCTTTGAGCTATCGAAAGAAGGAATTGTTAACGGATGGACGTGGAAGACGTCCTCGTGACGGACTGGCAAGGAAGTAGCACCGACGGTACTTTCTGGAACCAACACGCACTGGAGGCGGCACAGGGGTCCCTGGCGAAGCTCACCATCGATTAACAGCCGCAGGCTTCGATTAAACAGTTTCCCGTCGGTGATACTTGCTTGAGCTTCCACGCCACGTCAACGTATGGGCACCGGCTAGCTGCGAAAAGCAAAATAAAGAGCAAGAGAAAGTGTGTAAATTAAAACATGGGGCCTGGAGAAGAAGAGAATATATTACAACAGAAAAGAAAATAGACAGAGAAAATATACAATATATACAAGTAGACAAGAGGCTTGAATCGGCGAACCGACCAGGCTGACCACCGCTGCTGATGGCAGACGACTGGTGAAGAGCGATGGCCGGAACCTGGTTTTATACGGTGATCTAGTGTACCGCGGCTTTGTTTCGGTCAATTCCGGGAACAGGTAATGATCCTCTTCGTCGAAAAGGGCCCGACCTATTGTTCCGCACTGGCAGCTGCACATTTTGGAAAATTATCTCGTTTGGATCATTTCAATTATGCGGAATGTATGCAAATTATTATTAGGAGCAATGGGTAGCTCGTAAAATGGATTGAAATATAATTACGCATTTGTTACCACGTTCAAGTAAACTGAACGCCGGTAACAGAATTTATTCTTTTCTTGTATGTCAAACGAAACCATTGTATATTTTTGGGATGCACTGCACAAGAATATTGGGAATTAGGCCGTGGGACATTGTAGAAGAAATAAAATTTAACTTCCCTAGTACTCATGTTTTCTTTCGTATGAATACATAAGTGTCTTCTTACTATGGATACTTAATTTGTTTCCAGAAACGGTTTCTGTCCTTTGTGGAAACAGTTTAATGAGATTGTTGCCAAATTTTCATTGATGGTTACAAGGCACTGGATTTCTTTGGAAGATATATTATAGGTTTGTGTGCCACTCGCTAATCTGCCTTTTCGATTCTGGGTCGTACTGGAACATTTAGGCTTAGTCTCCGGTTACGACAGAGTTAAGAAAGTCCAGCTCATTTTTTAATCAAATTCAAGAATTTTTCACAGCGGGAAACTCGAAATTCTTTGTATCTTCAATCAACACTTTCGGCACAAGCTTATCACAGACATGCGAATTTGCAGATCTTTGGTGACTATCCTATGTACCGCAAGTGTAGACATGTTTAGGGTGTCAGCGATTTGTTGGATGCTCAATCAAGGTCGAAACGCTTCGCGCACAAGATTCACGTTTTCGTCGGTTCTAGTCGTTGTTGGCCATCTAGAACGGAGTTCGTTCGATCTCATCCCGACACTCTTTGTACACCTTGTGCCATCTCCCGAACGGTGACCTTGAAAGGCGGTCATCCTTGAAGGCCTCTTGAAGCATCTGGAATGTTTCGGTTGCATTCTTTCCAAGCCGTCAAGCCAAAACTTGATTGGGATGCTTGTTGAAGTGAACGCTCTATCACGTCGTATTGCAAAGTCGAAAAACTTACTTCACGGGGAGGCACGTCTTTCCACTCAGTTGACTCGGAGTAAACTGGTGACCAGCTACATTGTAAGGGCAGACCCTTCACCACATTTTCCGACTGTTTCATACCGCTGCCATGGATAGTCGCGTCACAATAAAATTATGCGCATTACTTTCATAATAGGCCCTGTATGGTATCCTTTCATCATGACAGTAATTTTAAAACACACTTAACATTGAGGTAATATGGGAACTAGAATTGCATGATGTGGATAATAAGTTGCGATATATAAAAAAGTTCATTAAAATATTCCTTTACTTATTTGCATATCTTCGAGAATTTTGTATTTTATTTTATACTACACTACGTGTATTGATGGTGAGGAACACTCTCATTTTTATAAATTTAATGACGTTGTTGATGTTGAAGGCTTCTTATACATGTCTAAATGAAACACTTATAACTTTCTTTGTATAACCGTAACTTTCTGTTTGAAAATGGTACGTGCAGTTACCGAAACTTAAGTCACGAAAATAAACTACGTATTATATAAACAAAGTAATAAGTGTGTTTCAGTTAAATTTAATTAATCATTCGTGTAAAATACTGTGTGTTCTGTGTAACAGGAAAAGGACTTTCTTAAATTGTTTTCCAGCAATTTTTCGCCCAATTTAATGTAATTATTACTGCTTTTTACATTTTGCGTGTATTCATGCTTTGACAATTATTACACAGAAAATAATGGTAACACTTTCTTTCACAAAATATTTTTTATTTGCTAAATGTATACATTTTGGGTGCAAAGCAGTAAGCTATTGATAATGAGTGTAATTATCAAATCTATCTTCACGTAACTCTCAAAACCACATTTCTATTTGACAATTGATTAATAAATATTAATACTGTAATTATAATGTTATTTACAATTTCCATAGATATTATAAAATATAAATGCGTGCGACACATTTTTTACGTATTTACAAATGATAATCACCTTTCCCATTTACATAACGCCGTTTCCTCATTAATTACTCCAATTGGTAACGGTTTATTTTTTTGCAATACGTAATGTACAAAGATCTGGAATATTTGAAATATTTCAGGTACTTTGTGCCAGTTTACTATGCGGTTGCGTACAGTTAGCTGTCGCATTCACAATTAACAGTTAATATTTATGTTTCTTGCATTATTGAATGCCCATTAGTGTTCAATATAATAAATATTTGCAGTTATGGTCAAGTTGTTAGTAGAACATTGTATATTATCTAAGGATATGACTTATCCGTAAAATGTGCTACACTGCAGTTAGGTTCTCGCTTATATTTAATATATGATAAAAGTGCAAAGCGGTATATTCGATTAACCTCTAAATGGAAAATGGAATTTAGCGGATTAGCATTTATGTAATTTTGCAATAACTAATATTTTATTTTTAATTTATATATTTAATTTAATTCATGCGGTACCCACAGGGGTTTTAAATTTTAACATAATATGCGATATTTGTTTTCCCACATGAGGTGGTGTCGCTTAGCGTTCCTACATTGCAGTCTCCGTGGTCCTTTTGTGCGCCTCTGGATTTTTTACACCCTGTGTACTCGTGTGTCTTCTTTGAACCCCAGGAGTTTCTGCCAGGGGATGCTCTTTAGCTCTTCTACAGGAAGCATAGGCTTCCCGAATTTCGACGTGCGTTCTCATTTATATGCTTTGCAAGTACACTATAGGTTTCCTCTTCTTCCAAACACTCACGACGTAAGGGGCTTTTCTCAATTTCCATCTTATGTTTGTGCTTATTCAGGTCACGGTGCCTAGTGACTAGCCTATGATTTTTCTTAGTTTCAATCAGCTCAGTCTCGACAGCATCAGCATGCTGTCAAGTATCGGACCATCTAGGAAGAGTCTCGTATGCTTCATTCCGGTTTGGTTAAGCCATGCCTTTTTATGCTCCTCAGCTACGTCGGATTATTTCCTTTCCGGTTTCATGAGGTATACCGAAAGCGGGATCAGGTCCTATTAATTCACCCGCTGCCCCTTGTTTGGCTAGCAAGTCGGCCCCCAAGTGTCTAATAATTCTTTGGTCCTCGGCTATCCATGCTAGCTGGGTTTTCCTTGTTGTCGCCAGTGCGTCCAGTCTGTTTATGGTCATGACCAGCCTGGACTGCACTATCGGCGAGGCTAACGCTTTTATTACTGCCTGGCTGCCCGTCAGAGTGGTAATTAGTCCTTTGTTATGTCCCATCTCCATTACGTGATGAGCACACCAGTTAATGACAGCTATTTCGGTCTGTAAGATGGAGGCATGTTTCTCCAGAGAAATCGCGAATTGTTTGTTCCGGTTGCACCCTCCATAGATACCAGCCCTGGTTCCTTTAGTATTTTTAGCCCCGTCTGTGTACCAGATGGTTCCTTTACTCGTTACCGGGTACGTCCCGTATGTCCATTCACTCCGCTGTAGTATGATTGTTTTGAATCTACAAGATGGGTGTACGATTTTAGTGAAATCGGACCTCCTTTTTAGGGTCTCTTCTTCTTGTAATACTTTAAATGTTGCTAGTCTTGATGACCCCACATTTTAAGTGTGTCCATTTATGTGAATCCTATAGGCAGCCTGTCATCATAACAAATAGTGGCGGTAGCGATAGTATGTGATCCATAGCTGCCGTAGGCGTTGTCCTTATTGCCCCAGTTATCACCAGACACGCTTGTTTTTGCACTCTTTGCTATCGTTGCTATCCCCTTTTGTAGCAAGACAGGATAAATCTTGTCAGGACCTGGTGATTTAAATGGTTTGAACGTGTTAATTCCCCACTCAACGTCACCTGGTTTGATTATTATTTTCGCTGTTTCCCAGTTCCGTTTTGGAGCCCCTGTGTTGGGTTCGCCCAGGTCCTCGGAAACATGTACTGTAAATAAAGGCAAATAAAGGCACGACGGTGATGAGGCGCCAGTGAAGTATTGTCACAGTCCCGCTGGTGTCCTCTTTTCAGGGGGGGCAGTGGTAGAGCGCGGTCATCACGTCCGTATAAAAATGGTCCTCGGAAACAGGATTGTCAAGAATTGCAGAAACCGGGAAGTGCGTCTGCAGTAATATATTGTAGTTTGTGTACTTTCCATTTTTGGTCTGCAGTAAGCCGATATTCCCACCATGATCTTTGCTGAGCGTCTTGAGTAGACGGGAGCTTGTGGGTTTACTTTCTATGTCCCCACGGAATTTTTGCCTTTTTGTTGGTGTAACGTTTTTGCACGTTATACGGGTATGTAAATAATTGCAAATGATTTATTGAAGTCAATTAATATCACCAGCACGTATTTATATCTGACACTTATATTTGACACTTGTTTTTTTTTTATTTCGATCCAGTCGGCACGTCCATGACGCATCCCCTCTCCCCACGCGTCTCGCGACACTGCCCCCTCCCTAGGCATGTTTCGTCCCGAAATGAGTCCTCCGGCACCTTATGACGATACCTGCACTGGGACCCCTTTGTACATTTTGACGTTCGAAAGAAATAGCAGTCTATGGGCTTCTCATGTCGTATACCACTGGAATTATAACAGCATACCAAAATCTCGATCCCAGAATTGGCAAAAAGGACTTCCACCATGCTTCTGATTGTTTTCCAGTCCAATTGGTCCAACCCACAAGCTAGTTTCGGTATTGCCAATTTCTTGATACCCTCACGTAGAAGTGAATCCCTCAACTCATTTGATGATAAAGTAAATGATCCTTTTCGGTAGGTGGCTACTAACATCTAGGTGGACTATTCTTCCGACTTTAGGACATTGAGTGCGTAGTTCCTCCAACCTTCCAAATTTCTTCTTGAAGACGCTAGCAATTCCTCGTGACATCTTCAAATCCTGGGCCACACAATGGGCAAGACAATAGTCTGAAGGTACTTGGAATAGATCTCGTTGTTCTTCTCTCGTTACATCAAAACGACTCTTTCGTTCATCAGAGTGCTGAACCATGAAGTCTTCAAATGCTTTCTCGTCGCTTTGTTCAACCACCGCACAAATCGCTGCGCCATCTTCTTCGCCAGCATAAGGAATCAGACGATTGAAATGGACAACTCTTGGTTTTCCTCGGGGTGGTTTTTGAATCCTGTATACGATGTCGTTGATTTTCTCTATTATCTGGTATGGTCCATCCCATGCTGTTTGCAATTTTGGGGAGAGACCTCGGCGTCTTTGTGGGTTAAATAACCACACCATATCTCCATCTTTATAACCACTGTGATCCGTTTTTAGGTCATAATTCTCTTTCATTCGGTCGCTAGCACGTTGGATGTTGGATCGCACATGATTATGGATTTCATCCATTTTTCATCTCAGGTCGCTCACATAGTCTTCCCCTGCCAAATCTTCTCCCGGAGGGCAGCCGAACTTTAAATCACATGGAAGTCGTAGCTCTCGACCCATGACGATGCTCGCTGGAGTCTGCCCGGTTGTTTCGTGTACAGCCGATCGATACGCCAGCAAGAAAAGATGGAGATGTTGGTGCCAGTCTCTTTGATGGTCAGAGACTACTTTTGACAAATAGCGATTGATAGTCCTATTCATTCGTTCTACCATACCATCTGATTGTGGATGCAGAGCTGTTGTCCTTGTCTTATGAACCTTAAGGATTTTGCCTCTTGGTTTGGTAACGCATAGGCATCCACCCATTTACTGAAGTAATCCATTACCACCACGATGTATTTATTTCCTTGGTGAGACTCGGGGAATGGCCCAGCGACATCAATTGCGATTCGCTCAAAAGGACTACCAACGTTGTACTGACGCATAGGTGCTTTCCTTCGTCGTTGTCGACCGTTACTTGCTGCCAAATCACACATTTCTTGCACCATTCCCTGATGTCTACCTTACAGTTCACCCAATAGAATCTCTCCCGAAGTTTGTTTAAAGTCTTTGACATACCCTGGTGTCCACCGGAAGATCCACTATGAATCTTTTTCATCACTTCAGGTATTCTACTCTTTGGAATTATAATCTGCTTTCGTTCTTCGCGCCCTTCTGAATCTTTGAATATGCGTTCAAGCAGTCCCTTGTCCAGTACAATAGAATCCCGACGGTAATACGTGCATAATCTAAGAAAACTCCGGAGTTGGTGTAAATCCTTTGGAACTGGCCATTCCCTCACCGTTGAGATCTTTTGGCCGTCGACTGCAATACCTTGGCTTGAAACAATGTGTCCTAGGTAGTGCACCTCTTTCTTGAAAAGGTGACACTTCTTCGGGTTGAGTTTCAGTCCAGAATCCCTTAATCGACGGAACACCTCTTCTAAGTTCTTCATGTGGTCTTCGAAGGATTTTCCGATTACGATTATATCGTCGAGGTAAACCAAACATGTTTTCCAAGATAGTCCTGTTAGTACCATCTCCATTAGTCTCTCGAACGTCGCGGGTGCATTACATAGTCCAAATGGCAAACATTGAATTGCCATAATCCATTGCCTACTGTAAATGCTGTTTTTCTCTGTCCTCGGGATCTACTTCAACTTGCCAATATCCGCTTTTAAGATCCAGGGTGGAGAAAATAGTAGATCCAGCCAAGGTATCCAATGTGTCGTCAATTCGGGGTAAAGGATAACTGTCCTTTTTGGTCACATTATTTAGTTGACGATAGTCAACACAGAAGCGAGTTGATCCGTCCTTCTTCTTTACCAATACCACTGGCGAGGCCCACGGACTACTAGATGCTTCTATAATGCCCTCGCTCCCCATGTCCTGCACAATCCTATCAGCTTCCTCCCGCTTCGCCAGTGGCAGTCTTCTGGCTGTCTGCCTAATCGGTCGAGAATTTTCGGTATTAATTTTATGTTGAACGATATTGGTTCTTCCTTTTTGTCCAATATCAAATACGTCCTGGTATTCCATGATCAACTTTTTTACTTTTACTCTTTTAGTTGGATTACAATCTTGGGTCGAAAGGGAAATAAACTTTTCTAGTTCCGGGTAACTCATTTCATTGTTTTTATTCTCTGCTGTGGTTTTCCGCAATATCGATGAAGCAGCAGAACAATGTCCTAGCAGCACTCCCTTCCTCAAATGAACAGAGTAATAGTTAGTATTCATTATTCTAACTAATACATTGTTATCGGTGCAAACGAGTGTTTTTCCTATTGCTACTCCTCGTCCCAGTTTATCGTCATCAACGATAGGTTCAAAGATCATAATGTTTTTGTGATGGGATGCTTCTTCCAATTGGCCCTCAATAATTACTTCACTTCTCTCCGGAACTGATGTTTCCGTTGGAAGGGTTACCCGGACTCTACCAATATTCCGTCTGTGGAGTACCACCTCCTCTCCATTAACTTTTAGGATTCCATTCTTAAGATCCAACAGGAAGCCTCTAGTATTCATGATGTCCATACCGAGAATTAATTCGTCTTCAATGTCAGCTACTATGAGTTGGTGTTGGAATGATGTGTTCCCTATGGTAATCGTGGATTTTATTTCACCATGAATATTATCAGGTTCTCCTGTTGCTGTTCGTAATTTCCAGGTCGTTGGTCGTACATTTTGCGGTTTTGACACAATATCAGGTCTTATAATTGTCCTAGTAGTACCCGTGTCTAGTAGCAGTCGACAAGAGTTTCCATCAATGTTTCCATCCACAAAAACCGTATCGACGTGGTGTGACAAGTATGCTACTTTTGCAGTTTTTCTAGGGGCTTGATGTTTTTTAGCCGACGGACACCCCCTGAGGTCGGCTTGTTCTAGTTTTCCGACTTTTCATTGGTGCGATTATTTGATCTTTCTCTGCACCGACGTTGTATATGACCGTGTTTTCCACATTTCCAGCATTCCACTTTCTTCCTGTTTGCTAACGATTCCTTGATGATACCTTGTATCATTTTTCTAAGATCATCCAATCCTTCTCGTGAATCTTCAATTTTCCGAACACGGCCTTGACTCCTAACTGTACTTTTCGCTGCTTCTATCTCGAGCGCACGAGACAGTGCGTCTACTAATTTAATTGGTCGAGCGAGTATCAATGCCTGATGTATGTCTTTATCCTTCAATCCATCTAAAAATGCCTGCACAGCTAATGTTTCCAAGATGTTCTCTGTTGCGCCAGGATACGCCAGTCGTGTTAATCAAGCTATATCTGCTTCAAATTCTTGCAAACTCTCATCAGATTTCTGGCAGCGATTTTTAAGCTGTGAATGGTACACATGTTCAAGGGGTGTTTGACCATACCTTATTTCCAGATGCTTGATTAATTGGTCGTAATTCATCTCACCCTGGGACACTCTCTGCAAGACATTTGTTGCATCCCCACGCAGTGTTAGAATTAAAGCTGTAGCCTTCTCTGTTGCGTTCCATCCATTGGCTGATGCTGCGGCCTCAAATTGTCTAAGGAAATTATTCCAAGAACTTTGGCCATCAAAATTAGGTGGTTTCATTTTTATCGAGTGGACAGGATAATTTTTTATGTCATTTAATTCAATTCCTCCGAAATTTCTTTTATTTCCGTTAATTTTTCTTCCATATTCCTAGAAATTTCCAGCATTTCTTGTTTCATTGTATCGGAATTTTCTGTCATTTTCTTATATATTTTCTTTTCCACGAGTTCCGAATTTTCATTAATTTTATATTCAATTTCGATAATTTTCCTTAAATTTTCTAGAGATTTTTCTTCCAGGTTTCTAGAAATTTCTAGCATTTCTTGTTTCATTGTATCGGCATTTTCCGTTAATTTTTCTTCCAGATTCCTAGAAATTTCCAACATTTTCTCCGTTATTTTATCGGAATTTTGCCTCAATTGCTCCATAATTGATGCTGTGTCGCCATCGATATCTAACAAAAATGTGTCTGGATCATGGCCTTCTTGCAGTGCTTCCTTAAGTCTCTGTTGTAACACACTCTTCTTGCCGCTCGTATCCAAATCCCGTTCTTCCAGTTGCACTTTTAATTCAGCCACTTTTAGGTCCGTTATTGTAACGCACTTCGCCATTTTGTTTGCAATTTTTCACACCCCACACCTGACACCAATGTAACGTTTTTGCACGTTATACGGGTGTGTAAATAATTGCAACTGATTTATTGAAGTCAATTAATATTACCAGCACGTATTTATATCTGACATTTATATCTGACACTTGTTTTTTTTAATTTCGATCCAGTCGGCACGTCCATGACGAATCCCCTCTCCCCACGCGTCTCGCGACAATGTCATTGTTATATGCCGTGAGGGCCGTTTTGTACTGCGCCCATTCACCGTTTCTCTTGGCTATGTTAAATAGTCTTCTCCTTCTCCTTTACCCCATCAAGATCATTGTTCCACCAGGTCACCAAAGGATTCCATGTTCGTAAAACTCTTCTGGCCGTGACGAAGTCTCTCACAGTATTCTTGAATTCGTTGTGGGTTCGTTCGGTTTGAAACGCTGTCCTTTCAAATTTTTTTTTTTCTTGATGAACCTGCGTATTCTTCGGTGTGTCCCATAGTATACATCGGAGTTAATGGTTCTACTGTCACCTCCCCCTAAAAGATTCAAATCCGTGGCGTCAACAGGCAAGGTGATTCTCAGCGTCATTTTTGATGTCCAATTTCCACTACTTGCTGAATTCCTCGAGCTGAGAACCTTGAGACTGAACAGCAGAGCTACCTCTGTTACATCAGGTGGACAACACGTAACCGGACTCTCGTAAAGCCCACCCAGCCGGTGACACCGTAGCAAGGCAGTAAGATGGCTAATGATAGGATCCCATTCATTGATTGTCACGAAACAAGATTCTGCTTCATATACCAGGGCATCTGGTCAAGAGCATCGCTTCGTCAGATTGCGACGACGTTAGCAATGCTCCTGGGGATTTAGGCAGAACTCACCCTTACCCGGTAGCTCAGGCACTATGCATATGTATGCACAGTTCCCGCCCTCCAACATTGAAACCTCTTACGCCCCAAAGTTCAACACCTAACGTGGGCAGGAGCAGCAAATCCAGGTTACTGTTTGGGCACCATTTTAAGTCTGGTAGACTTCACGCGCCTCGATTAGTATCCGAACGAGTCGAATTCCAGTGGAGACCACGTAGAGGTTGATGTCGCACTTGACTGATGATGATGATGATCAGCTAATACTTCACAGCCTTTTAAGTTCGTAAGCCATCCCCACATTACTTGCATCGGTATTCATAATTAATTTTTCATCTGATATTAGATAGTTTTTGGAATTCTTCCTGACATTCTATGTTTGGATGAAAACTATATTTTCGTTTGATAAATGTACATTCTTTAGATTCGGCCAATTTTTAGCGTTAAATTCTTTTGGAAAATTTATACACTAACATACGCGTATATACACATGTTGGAATTTATATAATAAAACTTCAACTTTTGAAGTGGCAAATAGGTAAGCTTAGAAGGTCAACATTAATCATTCTGTAGTGCATGTATATTTAAAACTAAATTTGTTAGATCGACACTATTTACATTACTATTAAGTATATTATAACAAAAGTACACTTCAAAGTATACAAGTCTTTTAGTTAAGGGGTGTACACCGAATTAACTAAGGAGGTAAATATAATCGGGACATGAGCACATTATACTTATAATACCAATATATTAATAGTATAAGTATAGTACTATATTTAAATTAGTTGAATGCATTCAAAATGATCATGGGCTTGGTAAGGTGACTAAATAATACAACCATAATCAAAAATGCTTCTTATTGTAGAAGCATATAAACATTCGAAACATCTAGTATCGGAAAAATCTTTCAGAGATCGACAACATAATTAAATTAAAAGATCAAATCTAAATTTACTGTCACAAGTAATGCCTTAGTCTTTAATATCTTTAATTTTCTCTGGGGGATTATTAATTATGCTTTATGTAAAGTAAACCATATTGTTTCCAGAACATTTAATAATTTTGCATTTTAAAATATTAAGACTTATACCACTGCGTTAGTTATGATCATTTTGTATTTCAAGAGTGATTTTCTCATTTACCTCGTGGTGAAACATTGTGGAATAATAGGTAATTAATTAAAAACACTTGGTTTGTTTCACAACATTTTATATTCACTCGACTAGTTTCGCTTTTTACAGCATTTTCACTCTTGATACACCGATATCAAATACTGAAATCAAAATAAACTCCAGATGAAAATGCTTGAGGTTCTCTAGAACGAACAATATCGTATTACTGTCGCCAAATTGAATTAGCTGAATTCTGTCCGAAAGATATATTTCAACCCAAATAACCTTAGTAATACCGTCGGGTCACTGAAAACTCCATATAAGATATGTGATCAAATATCCTTGTAACGATTATTGTTAAAATTTAAAAAAATGTATTTTTGACCTGGGGATATTTTTAACATTTTACCAACTTAGAATTTTATTTTAGTAAATAAGGTGTCTAGAAACATAAAATGTTGCATGTAATACCACTGGGGTGAGACCCCAAATATTTTTTACAGATAAACTAATATTTTTGCTCATACACGAATTTTACCCCTTACATTGAATATACTAGTTTTCTAGAAAAACACAGTTTCAAAATTAAGTAACCTAATTGCCAGGATTTTCTGGTTTGTTCGAATTCAGTTTTCGGTAGTTCCCCGATTTCTCTATATTCCTTGGACGGTACTTCCTATTTCTTTACCGCGTTTATTACTTGCGTGCCTTAACTGGGCCCTAGACGGCCAATAATGCTGACAGTAAAAATACTGACAGTATTTGCGTCATTCTTCATCAGTATTTTTGTACCTTACAAAAAGCGTTATTGGCCATAATTTTGGCTTGTGCTGCTAATAAGCGTGTGAAACGCAAGCGATGGGTCAAAAATGGCTAGAATAATTCTCTCACATGATTCTTCTTAAAGAAATTCTCAAGACATATGCAGATGATTACAAAAACTATTTTCGAATGAGTGATAATTTATATAATCAATTATTGTCAATGGTAAAACCGTTTTTGCAAAAGCAAGTTACAAATATGAGACAATGTATATAAGGTAAAGAAATATTAGCTGTTACATTACGATATCTAGCTCCCGGCAGACATTTTGAAGACCTAAAATTTTCATTATCATAATCATTCATTATGTCACCAACTGCTATAAACCAGGCTGTTATTGAAACTTGCGCAGCACTTAAATTTGTACTGCAAAATTATATAAAGGTAAGTAATCGCTACTCTATATTTTGTACGTGGTATACAGTGCATTCCAAAAAAATGATTTGAATCGGAAGGTAAATAAACAACAAGACAGGGGCATTTTTAAAAGCGAATGCAGATAAAAATGTTCAGAATCGTGTAAATGATTTTTTTTTTATTACAAACAATTTTTTTTCTTTTGTTTTGTTTAATAATAAACCTTGTCAGAAACGAAAATTTTTAATTTAATACAAATGTTGAAATTAGAAAATAGAACGATGTTTCTTAACAATTTAAAAAGTACAAGAATTTATTTATAATAAGTATATAATAAAAAAAGTATTATAAAACATTGTGCGTAGTAATTATTTAATAGCATGTTGTTATTGTTTTGCGAGGCTGAAGAAACCATTACTTCTGAGATTGCTTCACATGTAGTAGAGTTTTGGATTTCCAAATTAGGTTCCAGAACTGGTAGAAACATTAGAATTGTATGGACTTGGCGTTGCGCATTGGTAATCCTCATTCATTTTCACTGAATGGCGATGTAAAGTTCCTTGGAAAGCTTCAAAAGAATGTCATTTACAGCTTTTTCAGCAAAAGCTCTTTGCTGCGGTTCTAAAGCTTCTAATTTATCCCCCCATGATATGAGAAATACGGGCATAGGCTTTTCTCGTTTGTTGGTTGACTCCAAAATGGAACATGCCTTTTGTAACTGCTCATTTTGTACAAACAAGGAGCCTGAGGCGCGAGCAACTTTTTTCCTTGGGGGTGTCAGGTTACAATTAATTGCGCCGCTTTCTTCCACAACCGTATCATCAGAAACATGAAAAAATACATATACTCTTACATAATAAAAAAATATATTTTTTTTAGTTTCCTACAAGTGAGGAGGAGTGGACTAATATTGCTGCTGGTTTTGAAAGACGCCATAACATTTACAACACTTTGGGTGCAATTGACGGAAAGCACATTTCTATCAAGAAACTAGATTACTCGGGTTCAATGTATTACAATTACAAATGATTTCACAGTATTGTATTGTTAGCTCTAGTAAACGCTAATAAGGAATTCATTATGATAGATGTTGGCATCAACGGAAAAATATCAGACGGAGGTTCAATTTTTATTCTAAATTTGGTGAACTAATGGAACAAGAAGGCTTTAATTTACATGAAGCCCAATACGGAGGACCTGTATCCATACATTTTTGTGAGAGAAAACGCATTTGCATTACATGTTCATCTAATGAAACCATATTCCCAAAGAGGGTTGATTCCAGCCAAACAAGTTATCAGCATCTCGTGTAACGCATTTGGGATTTTGGCCACTCCTTTCTTGCAAAGGAAAACCCTCAAGCGTACTTTAGTGGACAAGAAGAAATCAATTATGAACAGTTAGTTGGTTTAGATTCACTCTGGTAAGAAACAGTGCTTAAAATGCAAAACAAGTTAGGGATAAGTTTTGTAATTACTATAATAATGAAGGCAAAAATATGTAAAAAATGTTATTGAATCATTGTTTAAATTAATAATATAATAATTTTTATACCTTTAATACCTATCTAATAATTTTTTTCACTAAAAAGGGGTAGAAAGGGAGGGGATGGCATAAATAGGTAAGCAAAACAAATACAAAGGCATTAAAAAATTCTGGATATCTACTTTACAACACTGGGTGTGCCCCAAAAATAGGCATACCTTAATATTTATATTATAATAAAATTGGGCATGTTCACGTACCAACCTTTGCTGAATCACCTGGTGAATCATTAGGGTAAACTGCCGGGGTTTCAGTGCCATGCAGTAATATTTCCAGCATGCGGGAACATAAACTTCTTTCGCTCCGACTCTACTACGCTGTGACTTCTCAATGTTTTTAACTCTTTTCTAAAATTTGATCTTAACGTATTTTTTTCTTACGTCATCACGTTTAGCCTCTTTCTTTATTAAAAAAAAATAACCAGTAGCTTGTCCAGGGCATTATTCCTTTTCGTTCAGTTCATAAAAGAACTACTACTGCTTTTCCACAATTCTGGTAAAGTTTCATATAATTCTATAAATTGCATCATTACATTTTTTTCTTCTGGTAATTATTGAATCATCTGTACCATTCACTACTTTTAATAAAAGTTATTAAATTTGTTTTCAAATCGACACAAAAAACGAAGATGTGAGAAGAGAACGAGAGATGTAAAAAGACAGGTACTTACTAAATTCTGAGGTATTGACGTTCAAAGGGGACCCTGCACGGCACCACTTTTGGGGCGTGGCCTAATACTGACGCTGCGATATCAAAATATCCGGATATTCTTCAATATTGTCATCACTCCATTAGTATTAATCCTACCCGATCAATAATACTGTAATTATTTTACAATAATGACAGTATTATTGGCCGTGTAGAGTATCCTTTACTCATATGCTCTGTGATCATGGCTGGTCGGTTCGTATAGGTAAGAAATGTCCGGAAGAAACATTACTGGGGTGGCTTAGAGAAAGTGAGGATGTTAGTGATAATGACGAAGAGAATTTCGTTGAAGAGCAGCCAACCTACGTTTCTGAAAATTATTACTACACAGAATCTGATGTAAACGAAGAGCAGGACAGGCAACATCACAATTTTTACAAGTAAGTGATTATGTTTTCAAAAGTAACGTGATAATTTATTTTAGTTATATTGTAGGTCAAAGAATAAACTGGAAAAATGGTATTTAGAACCACAAAAGGAAGAAGTAGACGATGCCCACAACGGAATATTATGCATGTTATGAACCTACGAGATACGCAAAGCGAAATGTGGGTACAATCCGCAGTAATTTTTGCCTCTTTTTTAGAGATAATATTGTAAATCATATCGTAAACTAAACAATTGTAGAAGGTCAACTCATTTATGGAGATTCATGGCTGTTGATACTGGCAGGAACTCACAATAAAGGAATTACAAATTTGTGGAATTTTGATGATGGACGCCCTATTTTCAATCAAACTATGAATCGAAACAGGTTAACAACAATATCTCAGTGTTTTGATAATGCTGAAGCTAGACGAAGCTATCACTAATCCGAACATTTTTTAAATTGTGGTTACCTACACTTCAAGATGCCTATATGCCTTATGAAAATATAACAGTAGATGAACAGCTGCTTACCTTTCATGGCAGATGTCATTCAAGCAGTACATACCGTTTAAACCAGGAAAGTACGGTATACAAATTTGGGCAGCTTGTGATAGTAAAACTTCATACGTTTACAACGGCCAAGTCTATAGTGGAAAAACAGTCAATCAGCGTGAACGCAATCAAGGTAAACGTTAGAAATGGTCGAGGGTCTGAAAAAATCAGGTCGGAATGTGACCACAGATAATTTTTTTACAAGTCTTGAACTAGTAAGAGAATTAGAAACGAAGGATCTTACATTGCTTGGTGTAATTCAAAAACATAAACCAGAGCTGCTCGAAGAACTGGTAACGCTACATGGTAGACAAGTATATTCAACTAAATTTGGATTCCAAAAACCAAGAAATGTTGGCATCTTACTGTCCAAAAAAGGGAACGTGAAAAGACAAACAAGAAGATGGCATGTAACATATTTTATGATCCTATAGACTTTAGTGCCTTTAACGCTTATATTATTTGGTGTCACCTAAATAAAGATTGGCAAATAAAAAAGGTTACAAACGGAGACAATTTGATTTGATTTATTTATACGGATACACCTTTTACATAAAAATATAATAGGAAAATAATAATATTCCATAATATGTTTGGCAACATAAACTTAAAATAACAAAAAACATTTAACAGAAGGTAATACATAAAAAGAACATGAAAATATGAAACTTGGCTCGTTATTCAGTTCTAAATAATGTCGACAGGTTCATTAGTTGAGTCATTAATAGCATGTTACTCCTACGTTGTATTAATAGTACAAGAATTAATAAAATAATATTGATAAAATTAAAATAATACAAAATAACTTAAATGTTATATGTACACAGCCTAATATCACTTGAAATGGTGTATAATATCACAATATAGTATCACAGATAATATAACTAAAATTGTATATAACGATGTTCACATGTGTATGGACAAACAAATAATAAAATAATAAATAACAAATAGTTAAAACTTATTAAAACAATAAATCACAATGAAACTATAAATAAATAGGTAAAATTGATTAAAATAATAAATAGATATAATTTAATAAAACCAATATGTAAAATGAATTAAATAATAAATATGGAATAAAAAGATTATTATATATTAATGATTGTGGACAAGTCAATGCGCTTCAAATATAATTTATACTGAGAGAATGATGGCTGAAATAGCTTAAAATTAATATTATTATTTAATTGATTGTTTGTGTAATCAATTAAATAATAATCATCATCGCTCTGCAAAGTGGGTTAAACCAACACCGTCTTATACTACAGGCCTGGAAACTGAACGCTCGCTCTGGCTGTGACGTCACAGAGGAGGGCCATCGTTTCGGCCTGCCAAGCGGGAGACAACGTAAACATTCGTATATTTGTATGGTGCTGGCTCTCTTATTCCTTGGAAAATTCGATTTAAAACCGTACGAAAATGGTGATAAAGTGTTGTGTTCCTAACTGTAGGGGTAGCTACAGTGGTGAGGAACGTGTTAGTGTGTTTTCGTTTCCCAAAAACGAAAATAAACGCAATGCATGGATTAGAGCAATAGGGCCGATTTTCGGCCAACTAAATACTCAAAGGTAAGTTAAAACTCAACTATCAATGTAATAATATGCCATATTACATTAAACTTGTAGCACATATATATGAATTCATATCAATTGGTATTAATTAGTCGTTAAATTAGTGTACGAAAAAAACATAACCTCAAATTTAATTCAAACAATTAAAGCATACTTGCCAATTTATTATATAAATACAATGTTCATAATTAATTACAATAATTGTAAAATATGTTGTTAATTATGAATTATGTTTTTTAAGGTATGTGAACACTACTTTAAAGCCGAAGAAATTGAAAGACGTACTGTATGGTTTGATAGTGCAACGGGGAAGAAATTCAGTATACCACTACAGATACCTCGACTTAGAAATGGTGCCAAACTATCAATATTTCCAAATTGTGCCAGCTATTTAATATCTTCAACACCAACCATGAGATAAAGTGCTGAAGAAGGAAGACAACGAATCGACAATAATAATTTAAATAGTGTCATTAAAGAAAGTGTGCGTTCTAAATGTGAATATGAAAAACAAAGAACCTTTTCTACATTTGAAGAATTATGAGTGTGTTTGGAAAATATTCCTATACCTCTTGAGTGGACTGTTATTCAAACAACTTGTGCTGTTACATTTGCTTATTGGATACTTCATCTGTGCCAATTTTGAAATCATTTGCTGTAATTAATACAGAATTAAAACTTTCATTATACAAAGGACAATGTAAGTTATCTACATTTATAAATAAAAAATATTCACTTGCCATTAACAATAAGAATAGTTTTAAAGACATCTTAAATATATTACATTGCAGGTTATTGTGCTAGATCTGCAATAAAGAATTTGAAATGTAATATTTGCCAACAGTATTTAGTATTAGATAAGGAGTTAAATAAAATTATAATTTTATTAAAAATCTTAACAGAGAAGGACAATTTCCCAATTCAGGTGCAGTTATGTTTACATATATAACTGTTGATTGTTTAACATCAGAGAAGTGAGAAGAATTATTTTTAAATACTTATTCACAAAAGGATGTAGTAATTGATCTCTCTAGGCAAGAAATAATAAAATGTGACTTTTGCTTATTGATTTCAGTTGTATAAAAGGTCACAATCATAATGATATTTTATATTTAATTGTTAAATTAAATATTATTAAATAATTATTATAAAACGTTGTTTACTATTTAAAAATGAAATGTATCTAATTTATTATTACAATTTTTATTTAATTTAGAAAACGTTTTTATTTGTATTTAAAATAGATTTTATAATGAAACTGTACTGAATGTTACATTATTTTTACCATATTCACTCACAAATTGATCAAAGTACATTTAATTATGTTTAGTTCATTATATATTTAAAATTATCTTCTAAAATAAATAAAACAATTTGTATGAAATAAAGCAAATGTATATAATATGTCAGAAATAAAGTTTATTTGTACATTGTTTGATTCTTGTTTTCAATTTGATACCCCTTTATATTCCTTTATATTGTCATACTTTATTATATTTATTAATTCTAACTAAAATATATATTATATTTAATTAAATAATGAACGTATATTCTAAATTTTATTGTATTAAACGAGAATAAATCTTAATAACTCGCTTCGCCGGCCGGCGATCACATGTGCGACGCGACGAACGTTGGCCCTCCGCTGTGACGTCACGATTTTAGTTTCCAGGCCTGTAGTATAAGACGGTGTTGGTTAAACGCACCATAGTTAGTGGTGTGTAAACGTGTCCGAAAGAGAAGTTTAGCTCTAGATGGACCTCTGCGTGGTATATAAAAATCTAATGCATTAACTAAGTTTATGCAATCAATTAGATTATTAATCACTTTGTAAATTAAACATAAGTCGCTAAAGATTCTTCTGTTCTCCAACGACTCTAGACCCAAAGAAATTAACATTGCACTGTGGCTGAAATGGTATCTACTAAACCCAAGTCTTCTAGAGGCCAAAAGCAAGAATCTTCCCTGTACCCTTTCCAGCTCATTTGCAAGCGTACGTGCATAAGGTGACCAAACACTAGATGCGTATTCTAAATGAGGCCTAACCAAGGAGACATACTACAAGCGCAAAGTACTCACACTAAAGTCTTTAGAGAATCGACCTACAAATCCAAGAATCTGCTATGCTTTGTTGCATATCACCTTAATATGTCCATTAAAATTTAATTTAAAATTAAAGGTTACACCCAAATCTTTAATATCATTCACGCAGTTAAGTGAGTAATTGCATATACTATAATTATATTCAATCTTCTGGCCGCGATGGAATGATATAAAACAACATTCCTTTAGATTAAAAAATAGATTATTATTTGCACACCATTCAGTTAACCTATTCAGATCGCTTTGCAGTCTTTCTTGGTCAGTAATAGTTTTTATTCGTGCAAATATCTTTAAGTCGTCAGCGAACAGAAGAAATCTACTATGTTCCAAACGTTGTCCAATATCATTAATAAACAATAAAAATAAAAATGGTCCGCAGTGTGAGCCCTGAGGGACACCCGATATAACTTGGATGTCTGAAGAACAAACATTACCAATTTTAACCCTTTGGGATCTACCAGTTAAGTAACTACCTAACCAATCAATTAATCTACCATTCAATCCAATGGATTTTAATTTTGCCAATAAAATTCGGTGATCGACTTGGTATCCATTTTCCAAGGCCTCAGATAAATATGTATGGTATGAGAGAAGATTGGTGGTAGTAGACCTACCTTTTAAAAATCCATGTTGTTCATTGGCAATAAAGTTTTTACAATTCCACATAAGTTGCTCTGAAACCAATAAATCTAAAAGTTTTGGTAATGTAGATTGTATTGACACACCTCTATAATTTTCAATATTCTCCCTTTGGCCACTTTTAAAAATTGGTGTTATGAAGCTACTCTTCCAGCAAATCGGGAATATTCCTGACGTCAGTGACAAATTAAATAAATCATTTATCGGTTTAGCGAGTGAAAATTTACATTTTTTCAAAAAATAAGCTGAAATACCATCAGGACCCACACTATCGGTCTCTTGCAAGTTTGATAGCGCATTAAAAACATCAGTAAGAGTAACATTTACTTTACTTAACTCAACTGACCCCTGAAGTTTAAATTGAGGCACGTTATTAAAATTTCCTCCTGAGTAACAATTTCAAAAATGCTCAGCAAATAATTCTGCAACTTCGGGCATTGAATCAGCCGACTTATCGCTCAAACGTAAATGTTTAGGAAAACCATTTGATTTTCGACAATGGTTAACATATTTCCAGAAATAATTTGCATTGCCCTGTATATTGGATTCAATTTTCTGAATGTAGGATATATAGAGGTCATTATTGAGTCGTTTGCATGTAGATCGTAGCTTGCTAAATTTTTCATAATCCAAGAGTGACCTCGATCTTTTATATGCAGCATGAGCATTTTTCTTTTGTTTTGTTAGTTTAATTAACTCAGAATTGAACCATTTGGGATACGTAGAATCTTTTAACAATTTTAACGGCACAAACATATTAAAAGCATTATAAATGATATTGTTAAAATTACTTACGACTCTATCGACATTGTTTTTACTGAATACTTGGTCCCAGTCAACAGAACAAAAATAATTATTAATAGCAGAATAATCTGCAGATTGAAAATCGTGAACCCAGACCTCAGGTAAAGCAATATAATCCAAATTCTGAGTATTGGTTTCGGTTATATATGGACAGTGGTGACAATCAGATCGACATAATTTATCGAGAGCTATACTAATATTTATATTTAGGATATTTGAAAAACATAAGTCCAAATACCGACCTCTGTCATTAGCAATTTTGTTAATTTGATTTATTCCATAATATTCTAATACATTTGCTAATATATGAGCTGGATAAGATTGATTATTATCTGCTAAAACAGCTTTGCCCTTATTACTCCAAATTGCGTTTGGTAGATTGTAATCACCCCAAAATATAAAACTATGATTACTAAAATTATTACAAATTTCATCCAGAGTCGATGCATGATTAGTATAGTAACAAATATTAGCTCCCGGTGGAATATATGTAGATCCAATTAAAAACTTATTTTTCCACTCCCATAGTAGTAAGTAGGCAATAACGCAATCGTTTGTTGATTAGTAACCATGGCATTATGAAACATGCACGTAATGAAGAAAAAACTAGCACGTAATATAACGGGTGTCCAACAATTATTGCAGTCCCGGGTGGCGTTGGAATAAAAAACGTAGGTCGATTCTTACATGTTGAAAATAAATGAACTGACATTTTTAATGCACATTTAGGTTATGTTTGACAATTAACATGTCAGTTCATTTATTTGGCACATGAAAGAATTGACCTACGTTTTTGATTCCAACGCCACCCGGGCTTTCTAAAAATGTAATAAATTTTAAAATAAAATATACTCACAAATATTTCGTAACTTCCTGAGGTAAAGAGCTTTGGGGTCATTGGTATTACTTGACACTAACATTTTTTGGTACTATGAGGGTTAACGATAATGCCTGATAAATTATATGCTTTTAATTTAAGCAAACATCTCTTGTGATTTATATGATTAAAGACCTTGCAGAACTCTCTATAGTTAGAGTTAACTTCAAAATTATTGTGCAAGGCCCATGCGATATGATTATTGTATATAAACAAGTTGATTATCGTTGATCTAGTCGGATAAAATCCATGCTACTGGTTAGATGTTTTCATAAAGAATTAATTATTATTTTCGTAATAATTGATTGTGTGCATATAGGTCCATCGTTAAACACCAATTCTTCTTTTTTTCACTAGCGCCGTGTTATGTGTGTATTCATGGGGTTGTTTCTTTAAAGTATTGCTCGGTTACTCTAAAACGTCATTAATTATATCCCAATGGCGAAAGGTACCGGTCGCTCATCAGATTGCGAATTTAAAGTATTTAACTGTAGTTCCGACGACACTAGACGAACTTACGTCTCCGCACCTGCGGAGTGGTGGTAAGTGAAGGCCCAGGCGCGCCTCAGGTAAGTGTCCGCATTCAGTGTTGCGGCGGCGGCCATCTTAAGCAATGCCGGGTATGTCTTAAAGTGCACGTGCTGATCAACAAAAACAGAAAAAAAAATGGGCTCGAAAATCGAATACGTTGATTCCACGCAAATCTACGCCACCAGCTACGTCCGTAACTCAAAGGCCATCGGCGTCCTCTGGGCCATATTCACCATTTGCTACGCTATCATCGGCGTCGTCTCTTTCATAACACCGGAATGGATCGGCAACATCGAGGGTGAGACACCTGGCAAATTCGGACTGTGGGCGGAATGCTATGCGGAAGAGACCGGCGAACAGTGCAAAGGGCGCCTCGACGAGTTCTACGAAAACGTCAGTTTCCCCTTTCAGGGTGCGACCGTCGCCGTCGGCATGGCCGTATTCACCGCGTTATTGACTATTTGTGCCATGCTGTTGTTCTTCTTTTGCCACTCGACCACCGTTTATCACATCTGTGCGTGGCTGCAGCTGATTTCGGGTGAGTTTAACGCTTGGTTACGACACGAACAACACAAAAGTAACACGCTGGAACAGGTTTGTGATTAATACGGAACGCACGCTAGTTAAATGACTTTCAATTAGTCGGTTATGTGGGCTTTAAAAGGTCATCTTTATATCTGGCATTTTGCCAATTTCGTTAATGTAAACGTTATCCTTCATTCATAAAAGAAAGCATTGTCTATGCATTGAGTATATTATTTAATTCAAACGTCTTCTTATTGATATTAGAATTATTTTTCATGTTCCAGTTATTAAATATGATAAATTTTAATGATAATAAATTATTGTAACAATAATTTTTGCCAATAACTATAGTCTTACAGATATGCATATATTGCAACGAAGTTCTAGGAGTTACTGAAAACCTTTTAAATATTTTACTGTTTAATTATTTCAATTATGATTTTATCATTATTATTAATATTTAATTATAAAGAAGTTTATTGGATTGTGAAAGTATGTGAAAATTTGAATAATGCTTAAGGCAACTGCTTTGATACATTTTGAATTAAGTAGATTAATGAAACTACACTTGCAGTTTGAAAATGACCTTGTAAAGCTTGATTTTATTAATCTACTTGTATGTGGAAATGTGAAGTTCCAATCACACCATATCAGTCAGTGTTATAAAAGTCCTTATAACATAATTCTTGTATTGATTGATGATTTTGTTGTATTGCATTGTTTATTTATATTGCTTGTAAAATATCCTACACATTTACACGAAATTTTGAATGCACATATAGTGATTTTCTATTTGAATTTTATTTAATACTTCTATGGCAGATGCCCATTGGATATTTAATCTTTTTATTCGCCAAACATGGCTTTTTTAGCCCTGTAACCAGAATGCGTATATAAATAAGATTTATGTCATTTTTGACATCATTTTTGGTTTTTATCCAATATATAAATACTTTTAGTGTAGTTAAACTGCATTTAATTCCATTAAATTTTCTAAACATATATATTTATTATATACAAAAATAACTTATATGCACTTTTCTTTTATTACATTATTTGCAACCTAATTAAAAATGAGTTTTAGACAGTTTTCATGATATCCTTCAACTATATTGTGTTTATATTTGTTAATAAGTTTGAATTTCCTTCGCCAATTTAAAGCACCATTAATTTCATAATTTACACATTACGTTCTGTTGATTACAATACTTCTACCTCTATCATTAATGCTCTAACGATACTTTATTATTTATCAAACCATTGAAAATACTTGGTTATTTTTTACTATAACTTATTCTTATATTATAATATTTTCAATCAAATTTCGCATTATATATCTGCACAAAATTATATTGGCGAAAGCTACCACTGACTTCCAAGTAAAACATCTCTTCATCGAGAATGCAATTTTATGCTCCACTCTTTACATATTAAGAATTCAAGTACATGCACTTATAAGTGCATACAAGAAAGTGTGTGTTATGCATACGTAAAGCAGCTGTAAAATTGTAGGTTGTTTATAATGAAACGAACAGTTTTTAAACCAGATATACGACTTAATTTAACTATGTTTTCAAGATTTCCATTTTTATTATTAACAAATGTTATTCAAATAAATTATTCCTATAACAGGTTGATTAGGTCAAGCTGATATGTATGAAATTTATTGTTTATAATAATCCTCAACTAAGCAACTAAAATCATTTATTAAAGTTGTGCTATTTAATTTACTAGCTTTCTTAAAGTGTTAATTTAAGAAAAAATCTAATTACTTATAAAAATGAATAATTTAATTTGAATTACTAAATATACATTTTTGTATATGTCCTCTTGTTTTCTTTAAGTGACTAACTCATCACAGTTTTATTATTTTTTTAAGATTGAGGCTAATTCTAAATATATCTAAAGAGAGCAAAGGGAGGAAGCACATTATATAATTTTAACGTATATTTAGTTTAAACAAATAGTTCTATATCAGAAAAAATGTATTTTCGGCAGTGCAGTAACACAAATTTGAATTATTGTTATTTTGTTATTAATGGCTTTAATACACTTTTTAATTTCAACATTTCCACTGATTGGTAAAGAAAATACCATAAATTCATTACTCCAATTAAGAAAATTTTACGTTTGCACCTTTATTAATAGTAATTAGTAACGCTAGACTTACAGGCTGAGGTGACAGTTGCTGTTATACTGCACGCAAGTTAGAGAGAATTTATCACATTTCCGCATTTATTCTATAATGATAATAATTTTATCTGTAATAATATAGATACAGGTATAATTAATTTATCTTCTTTCTAGTAGTAGTAGTGTTTGGCTGTCAATCACGTAGTCTTTGTCGTATTATTTGGGTGTATGTAAATGAGTTTGTTACCTTAAAAGTTATCTTCTTCATCATCATTCTAACGTACCCCAATGACAAATGGTACTGGTCACCCATCCAATTGCTGACACGAACTGACGATGCTATTTATCCCAAAAATACTTTGAAGTATACTGTGTACCTATTTACATCATACACATTAGAATATTTGAAGAAAATAGAACAAGAACATATTTTAAGTTTACTTTAGTTACTAGCTAAAAATAGGGTCCAGAGAACATCATTTTCTGTCTAGTTACAACGACCTTTTCTTATTATTTAATATAATAATAAGATCAAATTTACATTGAATTAAAAAATTCATTATTTTTTAACCAAAAATTATGATTATAAAACTCGGGTCGTGTTGTGTTGTTTAGATAACTGTGTCATTTTTGATCGATGGAATTTTCCATGTAGTGAATTTTCTAAATGATCAATTTTCTAAATATATGTTTTGCTTGCAACTATATTTTCTAGATACTGATGTAGTAGATAGTAGTAGAAATTTTTTGAGTTTGATGGAATTTTCATTAATTTCGTATGACAAAGTATTATTAGCTGTAGAGATTGAAAGATCCAAGTAGTTAGTTATATTAGGGTAGGTGGGGGCAAAGCCACGCAAATTTTTGTTTTTTTTAACGATTGTTAAAAGAGGAGCTATGTATGTTTCTCTCCTATGCGGGAGTATTAGGTAGGGGTCTTACCTGTAATTTTGTTAAATTATATGAGCTGTATGATTTTTGACGGGGCCTCGCCCCACTAAATGGGGCAAAATCCCGGGGTGTGGGATATCAAATGAAAAACAATTTTATGAAATAAATGTTTATTCTTCACAAAAATAAATGAACATATTTTATTAAGTTATTTAGACGTCAAGTCCTCTGTGAAAGAAATTACTTTATGGCACCTTGAAGAGTTTATCTCAGTAGGTTTTAATAATCTTAAAACTATATTCTCGTCAGCAATGAAGGACTCTTCAGTCGTTTCCGAAAACTTGTAAGCATTTGTTAGTCGTTTGTAAAATACTCCGCCATAACCTCCTTGATAAACACAAATAATCCTAGCTACATAGTGTCGAAAGGAATTCTTTGATTTGTCCTGAACTTTTACTACAGCATAATCATTCGGTACTAAAGCTTCACAAATTTGCTGTGAGTTTTCAATTTCTTCCTGAAATTTATCACCATCCTAAAACGAGAAATCAGAGCTACTGCCATGAAGAGAATAATCTGAGCTGGAGTCTGAAGAAGAGAGCGCCCTGGCATTTTTCAATCGCTTATTTGCATTCTTTTTCAATCGTGTTTTCCTTTCTATGGGACGTTTCTCCTTCTCAGTAGCTTTTTTTTCTTTTTCAGCCATTTTATCTTCTAAGTGTTCTTTATTAGGTGGTGACGTCAGCAGCGGAGACTTCAATCCTTTGTTTTTGCGTTTCCTCTTTGTTTGTATTTTAGGCAAAGGAATAATATCTCTTGGAGTTGTACAACAAGTGGATGGAGATTTTAAATATTATCATTCGATTATCATCGTTGTCCAACTCTTTATCTGGTGGCTGGTTTGTTACCTCCGATGGTAAAAAAAATCAGCGTCTGAACTTCCAGTAGACTTAAAGGAGTATACTGCATTTTCAACAGTGCTTGCTTTTTCGAACGCTGGCTTGAATAATTCAGCAACATTATAAACGCTGAAGGTTTGGATGAGAAACGTCCCACAAATCCACAGCCGCATTGTAAAAAGCCTTGATGGAAAAGACATCGACCGAGAGGTGGCAAGGTTAGAAGATGGATATGATTTGACTTTGCAAAAGTAACTGCTTACAAACTTGTTTGTGAAACATGATTATCAACTATTAATAAGATTGGATTAGTCTCACTTGGCTTGGCGTACTATTGCAAATGTTTTAGCCACTTAATGAAGGTAATCTTTATCGGTTACAGCCATGTCGCATCCTTATGGACCACTTTTAATTAAAAGATGATTTTCTCTTTTTCTAGCGTAGATGAAGAAACCTATAGGATTTACTGCGCACACCTCGGTTACTGTTTGTCCTTGCTCCGCTGCTACTGCCTTCGCAACTTCTCTTTTTCCCGTAGGAGCTACATGTTTTGGCAGTATATTGGGGATCGTTTGTACTCCCGTTCCATTCATATTGAAGATTTGTCTGGGAGTAAATCTGAACTTCTTCAATACTGCCTCCAAGTTGCTAAAATATTGGGAAAGTTTGTTCCTTTTCATAAATTACCGTGTAAAATCTCTTCCTGCAAGTTGAGCTTCCTTCGAAAATTGATGCACAACGTTGTTCTCCTCTGCATATTTGAATAGAAAAAATCTTAACCATTATTAATGTAAGGCCAAAAAATCGTTTGTCATATGTTATATTTCAAACGCCGTGCTCAAATATTTTATAAATAAAGGGGAAAGTTCTGCACTATGGGGCAAATCCCCGCACGCGTAGCTTTGCCTCTCAAACGCTGCGGGGGTTTGCCCCATTCAGCGCCTTTAAAATAAATCGTTCGCAAAACTTTTGTAAGCAGAGTGATGCAAATCGCATGCACACAGAAAGGAAGCTAATTAGTGATACAATCAACAGATAATTCAATTTAGAGAAAACATAATCACAAGCACCTAATTTTTCTACTAAGTTAATAAAAATTTTACATCAAAAGAACGAAAAATAAACTAACCTCATTTTTTGCGCTTACAACTATCCGATTCGCTTCAAATTTCACGACACACTAAACATCTTCAAGGCCAATCTGCTGCTTGGCGGCCAGCGCTGAGATCGTTCGCGAGCTATTTAAAAAAAAAACGGTGCGTGGCTTTGCCCCGTACTATGGTTCAATTGTAAATTTGATTTTTGGATGTTGAAATCCACTTCACGAATTCAAAATCACCTTTAACTCAATGATCTATCGAGCATTGAATGACATAATGTCCGGCAGTGCTTTAGTAGGAGGAGTAGTTGTTTTAACTGTTGGCTGGAGTTTTTACATTTAATATAAAAGATAAGTGCAGAAATGCTCATGGAGATTTTATTTGTCTTATTATTAATTATCATAATTAATACTGCACTACGAATTTAAATATTTAATTTGCATATAATAGCCTTTATTTAACAATCTTACATATTAAATATTTTCTTAAATACTAATTTTTTAATAATTGACAGTTCCAGTTTCACGAATATTGTCTTGCTTCCCAACATAGACTTCCCCTAAAGCCTGCCATAGAATGCGATCATGTGTCTTCCTTCTCCACGCAATTCCTGCTATTTTTTTGATGTCGTCCTCCCATCGACGACGTTGTCTCCCTTTTCTTCTCTTGTATTGTCTCGGACACCACTTAGTAAAATTCTGGGCCCATTTGTCTTTTTTGTTTCTAATCATGTGACCTTTTCATCTTCAGTTTCTTTATGCTGAATGTTACGTCCGTTACTCCTGTCTGCTTACAAATGGTTTCCAGTCTTATTTTATTATATATTAATTCTATATGAGGATTTTTCACTATTTCTTTTAGTGACCGGTATCGTTTCCAAGCCAAATTGATTCTGTTGTTTATCTGTTTTGTTGTGAGGTCTTTTGGTAATACTATTTGACCAAGATACATGTATTCGTATACATATTCCATTGTTGTACCATTCACTATGATAGAAATTTTCTCTGTGTTTGTCATTAGCTTCGTTTTTGAGGTATTCATTGACATTCTAACCTTCCCACTTTCATACACCAGTTGGTCAAGCATTTCTTGCAGGCCTCTCGCGTCGCTTGAAATAATTATTAGATTATCTGTAAATCTAAGATGGTTTCTTTCTTGATGGCTTCCATTTATATTTAATTCATAGTTGTACCATTCGAAACGTCTAAAAACATGTTCCAAAACTGCCGAGAAGAGTTTAGGTTATAATGGGTCTTCCTGTCTAACTCCTCTTTTTATTGGATCTTTATAATGCTCTTCTGTAAATAAAATTTCCTTGGAAATAAATTTTCTTTCAAAAATAATTTAAGAAATTTTAGTTGTTGAAGCATTTAAGGCAAAGGTTTCAAAAATACAAAATCTTCACTGATCGAAATTCACTGAGCAAATTTTATTTTCAAAAAATAAGGCCTGTTGAATTTAGAATTTTATAAAATTAGAATTTCTCAAATTCAAATATAAAATGTAATTTTCTATATACATAATTTTCTAAGCAAGAAAATTTAATTATGTAGAACATATAATATATTAATTAATTGTTTGTTGAGACACTTAGGCTTCTTCAGACGAAGAAAATATATTTTAAATGTATTTTATCTGTATATTTTCTAAAATGATAAGTGCATTTTCACCAATGCGGTATATCAAGGAAGAATAAATATTTTTGTCGGCTCTGCTTGTTTTGCTTAAATTTGAATGAATGAATTTTTATAATTAATTTGTGCCAATAACATGAATTCATAAATTATGTTTTTGGTAAATTGGGTAAAATTCTTTTCGATGTAATTTTTACGTATTAAATTTCTACACAATTTGTTCTACATATTAAAGAATTTAAAAAATGTCCTATCTATATATTTTTTATGTAATGAATTTTGTAAATAATAATAATAAAGTTTATATGGTCAAAAACCTTTCGTAATATTAGAATTTCTTTGATTGAAACTTTCCAGATTTTCTAAAAATCGACTTTTTAGTATATGTAATTTTTAATCAAAACATTAGATAACTTCTAAGCACTTAAGTGTGATTACATAAATTTTAAAAACTACAAAATTTCTACATTAAATAATATAGTTTATTTTTGTATGGAAAAAATATAGTTAGAATTGTTTTTTAATAAACGTTTATTTCACAAATTTTACAATAATTTACACAATTGTATTATAATAATAAAACATTAATATGTAATATATGCAATTGTGTCTTATCCTTTGGCCTTTACCTCGAGAACCGTGTCTTCTTATCCTTTTCGGACTGTTGGTATTGAGGGATGTAGACAATTTCGTATAGAAATAATTTTATTCAGTTATGTATTGACCATTTCTTCGATGACCTTTTGCCATCTTTCGGGTAACATTATGATGCGACCCTCAAAGAACTTCTGGCCTTTCCCAACAAAAAGAAATGAAGCAAATGCTGTTTGACACCATTGTCTGAAGTGAATTGTTTGCAACTATAGTAGATGGCCCATCACATCCCATCCAAGTTCCAGCAACTTCTGGCGAGCCACTTAACTTGCACGTGGTCTCGCGTTATCATGGTGAAACCCAACGCCCCACCGATTCGCCAATTCTTTTCTTTTCGTTGATGGCTTCATTCAATTTATCCAATTGACGATAGTACACAGCCATATTGATGGTTTGTTTCTATGGTAGCAGCTCAAAATACACGATACCTTTGTAATCCCACCAAATTGAGAGCATAAATTTATTTTGATGAATTGATTTGCTTTTGAAGTAGTTGCACCGATTCGCCAATTCTTTTCTTTTCGTTGATGGCTTCATTCAATTTATCCAATTGACGATAGTACACAGCCATATTAATGGTTTGTTTCTATGGCAGCAGCTCAAAATATACGATACCTTTGTAATCCCACCAAATTGAGAGCATAACTTTCTTTTGATGAATTGATTTGCTTTTGAAGTAGTTGCAGCTTGTTCACCGGGCTTGAAACATTGTCGTTTTTGCACGACGTTGTTATAATCTATCAATTTCTCATGACTATACGTTTGAGTAATGAATAATTTGCATTATTTTTCAAAAGATTATCGCAGGTTTTGTTAAATAAATAAATAAATTCATATGGTATCTAAATATTGAGTTTACTAACACATCCCAGCTTGTACTAACGGTTCTCCATAACGTCGGTTTGCTTAGATTAATACTTTTATCGTCTTCAGCTTTAACTGGTCTTCTTGAACGTGGCGCATCTTTGATATTACCGGAACGGAATTTAGAAAACTAATCCTAGCACTGGCGTACTATTAATATGGTATAATCTTTACTATACACAACATATAACTTTTTATGGGCTTGCGTTGCGGGAACTTTTCTAAAGTAAAACAGTAAAACATAGCGATATTCTTCGATTTGATTTTGCATTTTGCACGGCTACTGAATCAATTCACTAACTTTTTTAATGATACTTGAAGTGTCTCCTGTCAATTGATATTTAGATTAGATTATTTCAGTCTAATAATAATTTATTAATCAAAAATTTATTGGTCGGAACCCAATAATTGTGTATCTTTTCAATTGCTGCCAGCGTTTTAGAATTTTGTTGTAGTAGTTTGTTGATGTGCGCCTCCCAACTGAGATACTCTTATCTTATTAATGCCAAGTGAACGTCTTCTGTGATCCAATTATTTTAGTTTATTATTGTTTTACAAACTACAGTTAAAGTACAGGACACGTGAACAAAATATTTAAGTGCAAAAACTTTGGAGTGATACCGAAGTACATCTGGATCCGCGTTAAGAACAAATCAAGAGCTCCAAGAAAAGCTGCTCAGTGTGCTGAAAGAACGTGGTTACGTGAAGTCTTCAAGAAGATGCTAGTCACTAGAGATGTACTCTCAACTTACATCAAGGTACTCTAAACGGAATTGTCTTAAAAACTACACAACGTATAATTCGATTGTCTATATGAATCCATTAAACAACGAATTAATCCAATCATCCATAAAAAGTACCTGACACAAAATCATCTCATCGAAAATAAAACCCAGCCCACACTCCACCCATAAATAGTGAAACAAGTACACCAAAGTTTTACGATAGATTCATTAACTTAACTTCTACGCCATTCAATGAAAGCGAAACAAAATTATTGTCAAAAGGTTTTAAATATAATTTAAAACCAACTATCATGAAATAGGATGCCCAAAGGTTAGCAGTCAATGCAGAAATAGCCTTCATTCGAACAAACAACAACACCTTGGAGAATAAATGCCAACTAAAATCGAGCATCATAATAAACATTCAAGAGAAAAAACAAAATCACGAAATCAATGTGGCGAAGAATATCCAGAAGAAATCCACCAAAAACCAAATTATTTTACAAAAGCTGATCTTGAAGAAAACTATCGAAATCATTAATTAAAATTATTTTAGAATTTACCAGCTCAAAATACGCCATTAAAAACTTCACCGAACTAATAAACAAATTTTCCAATATTAGAATTCAAGCTAACTGCTCATTAATATTATTTATCTTATCGAACATGTTTCCAAGCATACCGCCAAAGGAGGTAATCGATAAACTCCTGCACAAGCCCCATGTACCAAGATTTCGCATATTATGTACTGTATCATATTTTCCAATCTAATAGTTTTACAGAGAATACAAAACCAATCATCCTCATTGACATTTACAATAATATCTGTCGAAGAACTTGTTGATGCATTATTCATAATAACCTTTTTATCTCCTTTTGTTTTTTCACTTTAATCCTTCCTTTGGAGACTGCTTTTTCACGCAGAGTGTTTATGTAGGTTTCAGTTGTAAGCACATTTGCTTTTTGAGCATCTTTTTTTTCTTTTTGTAACTTTAGGTATTAGAGATAGATCTGGTATTGGTACTTTCAGAGAAGAATTATTTAGGATATTAAAAATACTTGATGTTTGTAGTTCATTTTCGAGTACAGAATCTTCGTTATTTTCAGGCAAAATTTTTCCTCCTGGTGTTTGGAATTCAGTTGGAATATCGCTGGCTACATCTGTCTCGTTACTTTGTTCTGGAGTATGTGGTTCATTCAACAAATAGCTAGCCACAAAATCGGATTCGTTAAATACGAAGCGGTTGACTGGCCAACGACCACTGGCTTTAAATGATTTGGCTGCATTAGAAACCAAGGCAGCTCGGTATTGTCTAATACATTGGCCAGCATGGTTTATCATCCACTGGTCCAGAGCTTGATTATAAAAAGTTTGCATTGGCTCAAAAACTCCAATGTTCAATGGTTGGAGCCTGTGTGTTGTATGTCCTGCTAATTGCAATAAAATAATACCATTAGCTTGTGCTAATTCCAGAGCTTGCAAACTTTTGGTGTGGGATGTGTGCCCGTCAAGTAGCAAAATGACCTTTTTTCTGGTGTTGGTTTCACATTATAAATAAAATGTTGCAGCCATTTAATAAAAAGTTCAGTTGTTATGTATCCACGATCAGCAACTTCTATTAAGCTTCCAGGGGGAATTCCTTTACCTAATGCTGGATGTAATCGTTTTATTTAAAAAATAAACATTGGTGGAATGAAAAAGCCTGACGGATTCGCGCAACACACAATTGTAGTGTTGGTCCCTCTTTCTTCGCTAACCACTCTACCAATTCTTTTTTTTTCCTTTTTCTGCAATTATTTTCGCACATTTTTTTAAACTGTGGAGAATCCCGACTCATTGAAGATTCTGGAAGCATCAATCCCATTCGATCTCACCATAGTTTTCAATAAGTCCAAAAAAAGGTTTAGGTACAGCTTCTCTATCGAAACCCTTAGCCCGGTTTATAGAAGTATTGTCAGGTTGTCGTACTGAAAGATTGGGATGTCTCTTTAAGAAAGAATAGAACCACTTTTTCTCGGCAAGTTGCATTGAGCGGTTAAATTTATGTTGTAATTTTTTTCCGCTATTTGATAAGCCAAACTCCTGATATCTGTAATGCTGAGACCAAAAAATGATGTTTCCAGACGTATAAAATATTTAACCAGTTGATTTTCCACATCTTCAGGTAATGTTGTAAAAGTTCCATTCCTTTTTCTTGACGATAACGATCTTTTTAATGTACCCTCAAGATGCCTTTTGAAAGTGGGTTTTGGTATGTTGAACCGCCTACAACACTCATTAAATTCATATTTCTTAGGACGATATGCCTCAATTGCATTGTTCATGTTCTCTTCAGTCCACTGACAATAAATTCTTTTCGGCATGATTTCTAAAAGGGTAAAAAATATTTGAAAATATTTGGAAGTTGCAGTGTCTGCATAAGATATAAAATTCCAGCTAGTTGCTTAAATCGTACTAATACAGATATTAGATAAGCACAGAGGTACGATTTAGGAAATTGTATAATATTTATTAAATTGACAGTTATTGTAAGAAGAAGTTATCTAACCTATAATTTGAAGTAGTAAAATTGTAATATTGATACACAAGCTTGTACTAAACATATATATTGAAACAAATGTGGTGTTTTCATAGGCATAATGCTTAGCAAAAGTTCACAAAATATTACATCAAGCTTACCTGATATTTAAAATCGGCTTTTATTCGCACATCTGACATGCTCACTTGTAAATTTTTGGTTATGTAATGAACACTTTACGCTTACTATCAAAATATATCGCTAGATGGCATTTTGTATTTATAGTTAAAGAAAACTGCATAAAGTACGGTTTAAAATTTTAAAAATTACTTATTACCAAAAACAATGCAAATTGTATAGAGATAGAGATAACAAGAGTTGAAATTTATGAATTCTTTGTGGTTGATTTATCATAATTAAGATTTAGATTTTTACCCATGTAAGAGGATTTGAAAATAATCTTTCTTTAAGAAAGGAAATATAATTTTGATATAAATTTAATTTGGACAAAGCTTATTATTGGTTAAATATCCTATGCCTTTGAACAAAATAATCAATAAAAATGTAGTGATATGATTAGATTGTATTTAAATTGGAAATAATTGTCATATATACCGATTTTATGTCAACAAAATTAAAATATTGTTTTTATAATGGTGGCTTCTTCTTTGTTTAACCTTTTCAAACATTTTTGCTTTGATAACTTTTAATAAGTAGTATTTCAAGCAAAATTGGTTGACAGAAATAAAACGATACAAAGAATACGTGTTCTTTATACTTTACTAAAATCATCCATAAGGTATTAATATTCTATAAATGATTTTAGGAGAGCACATACGTGATTGTATGACATATAAAATATTTTTATCTTTAATTCATTCTATATATTAATGCTACAATAACAAGTAATTGAGTAAGTGTAACCTTCGTCGGTTTTTACTACCGCAAATATTGGCAAGAATTTTTTAAGAGTTTTTTTTTATTGCGAAGTGAAAGTTGATTGCTTAAGGTGAGTGGTAGCAATATTTTTGGTATGATACAAAAATACGTTCCGGACCAATAAGCTGATCAATACTTACAAATATTAGCAAAAAAATATTCGTTACGAAAGGAGAACAGGAAAAGTGTATTAAATCGACAAAATATAAAACTGAAAGTAATAGTGTTAATGGAAATGATGGCAGTGGCCGTTATTATGCGGTATTTTATTCAAAATAAAATACTTTTGTAATAGCGATAAATTACTATTGAAATTTTACGATTTTTTAATTTATTCTTAATATGCTGTACATTAACATGCCAAATGAAAAGAAAAAATAGTGTAACATGACCATTAATTAATCATTTTATTAACATAAAAATGTTTCACCACGGGTTAAGTGAGAAGTTGATTAATCGTATAGAAAAGAAAGGGTTTTTTAATGATAAATTGAATATTCTTTATTGTACCTTGCTGAAAATTTCCACGTTTCTTAATAGCATTAATATGGATGTTTTCTAAAAATTGTCAGTAAAATACCTTAGTGATTAGTAGGTGTTTATTTCTGAAAGAATTTTATATTGTTCGAGTCAAGACATTTTAGGAATTCACCTGTAAGCAACGTATAAATGAAAACATTTAAAAATAATTTAAAAAATAGATGCGAGTGTTTTATATACTTAATCTTTATTTGGATATTTTAGAATTAATTAATCGGTTTTATTTGCATAAAAGATACCATTAAAATTGATTTTAAAATTCGACAGTATATTTCCGATATTATGGGGTTTCTTGATAATTATTATATATTTATCAAAATCGTTTACGGAATTTCAGGAAAAAAAGTGAATCATTTTAAAATACGTATATCTCGATTGTAGACTTTTACTTTGTGATACATTGTTTAATAATTCCAATAATGTAGTAGCTTTGTAAGTATCACACAAACATATTTATCCAGACACAAAAATAAATATTGTTGTGTTATACTTACAAAGTAACTATTTTATTGGAATTATTTCATATATCTGCAATAATAAGCTTTCTAATACTACATGTTTAATTTATTTGTTTATTAATACTTATTCTTATTCCGTTAATTACAAAATTAGAAAAAAAGAAAGAACCTAATAATTTGGGTCATAAGAATCCTGGGCGGAGTTCACTCTTTTTCAAAATGAAGGACTTTTTGAAAAACCCCAACTTTTGTAGTAGTAGTTTTAATACGTGATTAGTTTTTGTAGTCTTTTGGATTATTATTAATTATTGTATTTTTTGTCAAATATTTGCATCCGAGTATAAAATCATGGAAATATATCATGGAATTCAGTATTGGTAACAAAGTGATCAATGCACAATGGTTATACAGGGTGACGAAAAACCTTTGGTGCTGTATCTCGCTTATTTTTGATCCGATTTGAATAAATAAAACATCAAATTAAATGATTTTTAAAAGACTTTAATATGAACTGTACTGATATTTTTTCTTGCATCCAGTTTTTGACAAAAGACGATCAACTTTTTTTTTTCAAATTGCACTGTATATATATTTTGTACTGATCCGCAAGGAGATTTTTTTCTGAATCTAAATTTGTAAACGATTTTATCCATTCATCAAACCAAAGTCGAGAAATTGAGGATTAAAAAAAAAATTAAAAATCAAATACCCATAGTAAACAATATACAGAGCCTATTCCAAATGTCAAAAGTGACAGTGTCAGTCATTGGTACAATACTGCAATGATTTTTAATAATTTCATAATAAAAATGTTGCAAGATTTCAAAAACTGAAAAACGATTTCTGTAGAAGCACAAAATTCTAGTACAGTGTTTGAAATATTGCAACATTTTAATTATGAAATAATTAAAAATCGTTGCAGTATTGTATCAATGGCTGTCACTGTCACTTTTGACATTTAAAATATTGTTTACAATGGATACTTGACTTTTTATTTTATTTTTTAATCCTCAATTTCTCGACTTAAGTTTGATGTATGGATAAATTTGTCTACAATTTTATATTCAGAAAAAAATCTCCTTGCGAATCAATAAAAATATATATACAGTGCAATTAAAAAAAATGTTGATCGTATTTTGTCAAAAACTGGGTGCGAGAAAAAATAACAGTTCAGATCCTATTAAACTCTATTAAAAATGGTTTAATTTGATGTTTTATTTATTAAAATCGGATAAAAAATAAGCGAGATACAGCACCAAAGGTTTTTCGTCAGTCACCCTGTATTTTATTGAGAAATTTCGTAAAAGATTTCCAGATTTTTTTGTGTAATGTATCTTTTCATACACTTTGAAAATAATCTTCTCAATCGGTTATACCTAAAGAAAATTGTTTCCCATACATTTTGATATATCAAATTAATTATTTTTGATACTTCATTTGTCTGGATAAAGGTTAGTTGGTCTAGTAGTGTTTTTGTAATACGCATAGACCAACCTGAAAATATTGATTCTAAAATAAAGGGTCCGCCAATAGGGACGCGCGAAGTTTTCCGGAAGGGTGCGGCCATGTTGTTCGAGGTAGAGCTGTCAAAGTTGCTGTCATTTGTTCAGTATATAACCCCAAATCACCATGGCAAGTTTGAGTGTCGAGCAGCACGTGAAAATTATTAAATTGTTTTACGAAAATGGGTCATCAGTTCGAGCAACGTTCCGCGCACTTCGCCCATTTTACGGTCGCGATGATCGGCCTGTAGAGTCGACTATCCGTCGATTGGTGGGCAAATTCGAGTCGACTGGTTCAGTAAACAACCAGCCAACACTGACACGTCGACGAAACGCCCGATCGAACGAAAATATCGCTGCTGTCCGTGAGAGTGTGCGCGAGAACCCGAGGCAGTCCATTTTTTGTCGTGCACAGGAACTTGGCCTTTCGGAGACATCAACTCGCAGAATTTTGCATCTGGATTTGGGTCTGCACCCGTACAAAATCCAATTGACCCAGGAGCTCAAGATAAACGACCACAGACAGCGTCGGGCGTTCGCTGACTGGGCTCTGGAGCAGTTGGAAGCAGACCCCCATTTTGGCCGAAAAATCATCTTCAGCGACGAGGATCATTTCTGGATGAACGGGTATGTGAACAAGCAAAATTGCCGCATTTGGAGTGAGAACAACCCACACGAGGTCCACCAAGTGGCAATGCATCCCCAGAAAGTCACTGTTTGGTGTGGATTTTGGGCCGGCGGCATCATCGGTCCGTACTTTTTCGAGAACGAAGCTGGGGCGGCCATAACCGTCAATGGGGAGCGCTACAGGTCGATGATAACCAACTTCTTTTGGCCTAAACTGGATGATATGGACACGGACGACATGTGGTTCCAGCAGGACGGCGCCACGTGCCACACAGCCCATGCCACAATGGACTTTCTGCACGAGCGATTTCCGGACATGGTCATCTCGCGCGGAGGCGATATCAACTGGCCACAGATCGTGCGATTTAACGCCTTTTCTTTTTTTACTTTTTTCTCTGGGGCTATCTCAAGTCGCTGGTCTACGCCAACAAGCCTCTAAACACCGATGACCTCAAAGTCAACATACGCAACGCCATCGCTCAAATCGAGGCCGATATGTGCTCCAGAGTCATCGAAAATTGGACCTCCCGGATCCGGGCTACCAAACGGAGCCGCGGTGGTCATTTGAACGATGTTATTTTCCATACTTAATGGGGTCGAATACCCTTTCGAATGAAAAATAAATTTCGTTTCTACCTCACACACAACTTGTTTTATTCAATTTTAAAGTTCACGCGCCCTTATTGGCGGACCCTACAGTTTCAGTATTGTCAAAATACGCCATATTTTTTTTATTTCTCATTAAATTTAATTACATCTAAAGATATGAAATCAATGTAATTAATATTTGGTAATAATGAGCTACTTACGTAATACTAGAGAATAATGAAAGAAGCTAAGTTATTTGTGATCTAATTGAAATATTTTTTTATGTTGTAATTATATATTAGAAAAGTTTGGAATTTACAAACGACGAAGAAATAAAACACTTCAAATTTATTAGAAGTTTGAAAGTAAAATACTAAATAGAAAATTTCTGGATTAACGATAATTTTTAAGTCGATTGATGTAATTAATTAAAATGTAATGTTGAAAATAGATATTTCGCTTTTAACGAGGTTTTATAAAAAGATACGTAAACACCTTTGATGTAATACTTTGACCTTATGAACTCACAAAATGTACTATTTATTTGCACGCTAATCACGACATATTTTTCAAACTCACGACTGTATTATTTCAGGTAATTATACTATACGGATGTGCTCCTTGGCATATTTACACCACGTAATTAGCAACATCCTTCAGCAAATATCAATCCCGGCGAACTAATTTCCTCAATTTAATCCATGACAAATAAACTCGCGGAGTTAATTATAACATGAAACAAAAGCACAATTACGCTGATTTCAGATGGCAAACGCGAAGACGTTCCATCGGTACACATGTTTCCCAAAGCAACCATTGTTTCCAAGAATCATTATCTTTTCACATCTCTGGGCAAAATAATTGGCCAAAACTAGACCATTGTTATGGTAAAGTGTTAAATTATTTGCAATTTCATTATTTGTACTTTTTTAAAGACATTTCGTTATCTGATGAAAATTTTAGTTGAAAAATAATAAAAGCGGAAAACTTTCACAAATCGTGCCAAAACTTTTTTAATTTATTATTCATTAATAACACATAGGCTAAGAAAAATATATACAAACATACTTCTTACACGAATATTATATTTTATATAAAAAAATGGAACATTAGTTAATGAGGGGCAGAAAGACCGATGGTCGATAGCCCAAACGGACAGACTAACTTGTTAATACTTCCCTCTCTAGTTAAAGAGGTGGAAATATCCAAATAATACATAATTGAAAAATGGAAGCGGTTTTGATGTAAAAATAATTCTGTTAAAAACATGTACACAAAAATATTAAATAGCTTTCAGAAAAGAATTCATGTGTTCCAAATTTTTAGTTTATTGTTTTGAATTTATATAACAGAAATAAAAATGACCTTGTAAATGATATAAACAATTATTATATGACAAACCAGATGACGATGAAATTTAATAATTAATTTCAGAAAATAAATAAGATTTCAAGGATACTTGGATAATGTAATAACTATAGGCAATTACAAGTTGGAGGCTAAAATTGTATTTAATCGTTTAATATGGTTTTAGCTAATTATATTTTATCTAAATAGACAGAAAGTAATTTTTGAACTTTGAATTATTAGCTTTTGACGATTTGAATATTAAAATATTGTATTGATGAGGCTATTACTTGTTATAACTCCATATCACTAAATAAAATACTGAGACAGTATATGGTTTTAAAAATGTTTTTATTACTAGAAAGAGTCGTACCTGTTCTTTTAAATTTAGCCAACTGGGCGAGGTTCTTTATATTTTTAGGCAGTTTATTAAATATTAGGATGCATTAATAAATTGCAGATCTATCATAGTGTAGTGATATGTGAACAATTCCTCAGATATTCGCAGTGCCTAGTGTTATGAGAATGTGAATTCCCATTCGTAGAAAACAAGTTTTTATTGTTAAACACATACAAAGCACATTTATAGATATAAATACCTGCTAGGGTGGGACAGAATATTATGATCTCTAAAGATATATTTACGTGTTTGGCGATAGTTTATATTAAATATTAACCTAATAACACGTTTCTGATATACAAAAACTCTTCCAGTGTCTGTTCTTCCCCAGACAAGGATGTTATATGATATGTGTGAATAAGCTAATGCATAATAAATGTTTAGTATTGTCTCACGGGACATGCAGCTTCTTAATTTTAATATGGCAAAATATGCACTGCTTAGTTTGGATGAAATGTACTTAATACTCTTCTCTTTCCATGTTAGCCTTTCATCAACATACGTTCCTAGGAATTTACTACTTACTACACTGTTTGATATTTCAGGTCGTTTTCTGTTATTTATAAATAACTTATTTTTATTGCATCAAGCTGTAAATTCCATCTTTGCTGTATGAATTTAATTAATTCTTTTTGTGATTTTGAGGAAACTACGATGATGGTATCGTCCGCATAGTTTATTACAAAGCCTTCTTTTATATGATATATAAGGTCGTTAATAAACAGCACAAACAGTAATGTGCCACGTCTATTTTCATCTGATAAGTTTTTGAATTTTCTTGATTCACACAAACGTATATTTTCCGATCCGTGAGAAAAGACACTATTAAGTCAAGCATTTTTCCGCCGACACCAAGAGCATATAGTTTAAATTTCACTAATTCCACGTCAGCCGTGTCGAACGCGCGGGATAAGTAAAAAAATAGTGCGGCTACACAATAACCTGAATCCAGTTGTTTGGTAACACTTTCCATTAGGCTTACGGTTGCAGTCTCAGTGGATATATGTTGACGGAATCCGTGTTGACTATTCGACACTCATTTAAATTTATTCAAGAAATCCCACAGCCTAGTGACTATAATCTTTTCAAACATTTTGGAGAATATGTTTAGTACGGACACTGGTCTGTAGTTATCGTTTTCTTCCTCTGGGACCTTTTTGTGAATAGGCACTACTTTGACTATTTTTAAGGCACTTGGATATATTCCTGTTTCTAGAGCTATGTTCACTAGTTTAGAAAGCGGTTTACTTATTTCTTTTTTGACCCATTTAATTACCTTGATAGGAATTTCATCATATCCTGTGCTTGGCGTGTTTTTGAGTGATCCTATTAATTTCATTATTTCGTGAGGAGTTACTGGTTTTACAAATAACGAGTACTATATGGAATTGGATGAAGTACCAAACGTTGATAATGCACCACCAAATTGTTTCTTAAGTTTTTCATCAGTTATTGTTAAAAAATATTTCCCGAAAATATCAGCTATTTCTGAAGCTTGCTCAATTATTTTATCATTTTCTCTAATTTCCGCTGTGAGTTGGGGATATTTGAGATTTCTTAATGCCAGAATGATTTTTTTTTTGCTTTCTCACATAGAAGTTTATGTTTTTTCTCTTCTTCCTTATACATGTCGGTTAGTTCTTTAAAAGTAGTCTTTAGTGTGAATAAGTTTTTAAGATTTTGACTAGATTTTTTTATTTCTGAATTAACCCAATTTTTAAATTTATTCTTCTTTGCTCTTCTTAGTATTTAAATGATGTAAGAACTCATCTATGAAAAGATTGTATAATATATTTATTTTATTTGCTTGAATAAAATCCAAATTTGTATGTTCTAAATAAAATTTAAACTCATTTAAATTGTGTATTCCTGTTGAGACGAGAAAATGAAACTAACCTATGAAGTTATACAACTCTGTTGGGATATATTCAAAACTAAAGTGTTGTTTATTGACTAAGTATTGTGGTAATTTTTCTAACTCAATTTTTTCAATATAACCAAAAAATTGCTTTAAATAGCTTTAGAAGAAAAAATGTTGTGTTCAAAATTGTCAGTTTGCTGTTTTAAATTTAAAAACAACCTAAAATAATAATGGTATAAACCATTATTATCTGATAAACCAGATTAAGACGAATATTATTATTTAGATTCAGCAAATAAATGCGATTCTAAAAATACTAGTCTAATTTCTTTATAGTTCTAGTCTAATGTTCTTTAAATAAGTAATTGTGGAGGCTTTCACTTCGTGATACATTTTGATAATTCAAAAATAAATTAACAATTAACTTTGTTGGTATCACTTTTTATTTACACTTGTAACTATAGTTTGAATATATTATTGTTTGATAATGACAAATTGAAGTTGTCGAAACTATAGTTAGAAGTGTAAATAAAAAGTGATACTAACAAAGTTAATTGTTTATTTATTTTTAATATTCTTTAGTTTAAATAAAGAAAGTAATTTTGAATTATTAAACTAACTTTTCATGATTTAAATTATTAATGTCAAAAGACTAAAAAAATTGGCATATCTAATTAATACAGTGCAGTTGGAGGTAGGAAATGGAACTTAACTATAAGCTTGTAAAACTGTAGGGTTATATTCAAAATTCAAGTGTAGCAATTTCCTTAATTGTTTTCATTTTAAAAAAGCTCTCCTTTTTCACACATTTGATTTAGCTAAAACAATGGAACTAAAATTAAAAAAAATGCAATCATTAACATACATTTCTCTGACTATACCACTGTTATACAACATGGCCAACATTCTCAAATGACGTAAATTATGAACATATAAATGATCATCAATGAAAGAAACATAATTCCAAAACACTAACAAATTAACAATATTAACATTTAATCAACTTATACTAAATTAATTTATAATTTTAAGCAGATTTAATAAAGAAATAACAATCAAGAAAATCAAGAAATGATCAATGGTATAAAATAAAAAAAACAAAATAATATAAAATAAATCGAAAAACACGAAAATATTTCGCAAATATACAACAATGTTTCTTACTAAGACTACAAAACTTACTTGTTGAAACAACTACTTCTCTGGCCAATACCTCGACAGATATTGAATTATACAAATGTAATAATAATATAAACTTAATTGTTATGTTATTTAATTACTTTTACTAGTTTATTATAATTTAATTAGAACAAATTCATTTATTGTTCATACATTTTCTCTCCATATTCATTCAAAATCTGTTTAATGTACATTCAATTATTTTTTAGTTTATTTTATAGAAATTAAAATTGGCGTTGCTTTGATAGCCAGAGAAGTAGTTGTTTCAAGTGATTTGTTTTGTAGCGTTAGTAAGACTCATTGTTGTAGATTTACCAAAGATTTTCGTCTTTTTCTAATTGTTAATTCATTTAATGAAAATACAAAACAAAGAAATACACGAAAATTTATTGAAAATCATGAAGAAGCAGTACTACTAAAATAAACTTAAAGCAGCAAAAAATATATAAAGGAAACTTGGTTTGAAAAGGCAAGAGGGAAGTTACAAATGCATTAATTACATCTAAACAGTAGAAATACTCCCTTGTCGAAATATAAAGAGAAAAACTACATAATAATTTAGGAAATGCTATATGTCCATTTATTCAGAAAAAAATCTTACCCGAACACGACGACGACTACAAATTAGCTACTTAATTTGTTAATAGTATTGCACGATTATTAACACAATTTTGAAGACTTTACTTTCTAGATATATTTTAAAGAGGCAGTTGTATCGATGTTTAATATGAAAAAAAAAAAAACAGAATTAAATCCTAATATTCGTGTTTTGCTAAAAAACTGCAGTAATTATTTGATTTATCTTTAATGCCAAGGCTAATAATAAACGACAATATAATCCATTCTCAGCAATTCAAATGAAGAGAATAGAACAGATAATAAAATTTTACTGCCCCAAGGAAAATTTATTAACTCAAAGAGTTATAGTTAATGGAGCAAATAAATTCAACTTCCTACATAATATTAACAATTCAAAAGCTTTCAAACTTGAATGTAAATAGTTATTATTAAACATTATTTAAATAATACGAAGAAGAGTAAAATCAAGGAACATTTAAGGAATACATAATTAATTACATTTCAAATTATGTTTTGCTCATTAAAACATAAAATAAATACTGTACTGTTCTTTAATGAACTAGTAGTCTTAAACCATTTAAGAACAATATTATTGGTGATTTTTATGGATATAGAGGGAGCCTTTGATAAGACCTCCTTCGCAAAGATAACAGTTGCACGTTGACAGCGAAGACAGCCAGTATTAGGTGACCCAAGGCTTGTATGTCGGGTCGCAAAAGGTTGTCCCTTTACCAAGCTAGTCATCGATGGACTACTGGAATCACTGAAGAATCAGGGTTTCTCCACGGTAGGTTATGCCGACGATATCACGATCCTATTTTCCGGCAACTCGGAAAGTATAGAAACGAAACGTATGTCGGATGCTCTCAACTTAGTAAACAAAAGGTGCATAGACCAAGAATTATCCGTAAACCCAACAAAAACGGAACTGGTACGTTTCACAAGAAAAAGATCAAGGATTTTAAGCCACCAAGCTTTTGGGGCGAAAAACTCACCCTGAAGTCTTCTTTTTTTTTAATTCTTGGTCAAATACTTATATATCAGTATTATGGTGGCCAAGAACGATCACGAAAACAGCCGTAAGGCTACTAGATCACGTTCAACGAAGCGCTCTTATGAGCGCTACAGGAGCCATGAGAACAACACTAACAGCGGCTATGGAAGTCCATCTACACCTACCACCCTTGGACATATTTATCAGAGAACAGGCAGCAATGGCGGCTACAAGGCTTCGAGAAAGAAAGAAATGGCTTGTAAGCAATGGTGGGGGTGAACACCACAAAATCTTACGAGGGTTTCAGAAAAGGAAATCCCGATGAGCACGCCGACAACGGTGGAACTGATGGGTATACTATATGTAGTAAAGGTAATCTCTGACAAGACCTCATCATTAACGCTGAAATGTTGTAAAGCCTTGAAAGAAGTGGCTCGTGACAACAAGGTGAAACTATGCTGGATAAAAGGACCCAACAACAGCAGAGGTAACAGATAAGCAGATAGGTTGTTGAAAAAAGCATCTGGACGATCGATATGCGGACAGAACCCGTCCCTGTCGCCCTCCCTTCTAGACTTGATTACCCTACTGAAAAATGCATCAATCATCATGCACCTAGCTGTAGGGTCTCATCATAATGAACACTAAAATGGCCACATACTGTATGCAACTGTCCAGAGAAAACCAACAAAATGTTATAAGGCTCCTAACAGGACGATGTCGAAAGTTATCAGACATCCTAAAAGTCCCTCTTGCTGCAGTCCTGGCGTTTGCCAATGCCCTGAGTTGGCTTGACCGTATCAAGGAATGATGACTCAGATGGGAGGACGTACAAATGTTCCACTTGGGCCTATATGCAGCGGAACTCCAAATGTAAAGTTAAGGCAGTTCAAATAAGTTCATACATGTCAAGTGGAAATATATATCTAGTTGATATAACTAGTTGATTCAACAGTTGCATTACCATTTCTCTTGAAAATGTTTTGAATTTTCAAGAATGTAAATGTTTTGTATTTGACACGAATAGTAATATACTAAAATTCATATTAATTAAGTCATTATTTAATATTTTCTTGATACATTATTGTTGCCTATCAGTATGGCTGTAAAGGATTTTTACGTCAGCGGGGATTAATTTCTACTAGAAATTTTCCAAATGTAATTCTCTCAAATTGAATCATTTAAATAATTTTGCACTTTATCATTAAAATGTAGGGGCACTATGATCAAAATTATATCTCTATGGACTACCGCCTTCTCCTATTGATAGTTTCACGAATCTAAATTGATTGTATTGGACTATATTTGCTGGGTTCTCACATAAAAAATTAAAATTGAAAGTTTAGTTTATGGCAATACTTTGACTTATTATCATAATAATTTTGAGTTAATATACACAAATTTGGTTCAAAGAGATCATAATGACTAAGAGTAATGATGAAAAGCATCATCTTGGGACTACGAAAAACGGGCGTAAGTGACCACAACAACAATAAGAACTATTGAAATATAAATCTTTGAAGATAAAATGGTTACACGTTTCCAATTGCTTAATCCATCTTATGTATCTCTGTTTTATGCCAATTATTCTACAGTTAGTCATTTGTTTGTCATAATAAATCACTCCGGATTTATGATTTTCTTTATATCCCGTTCATTCTGTTTCTAAATATGATCATTTAATAACTCGCGAAATATATTATCCTCGCTTCGAAATAGTAATTTTGAGTTCTGAGTTTGTTTATTTAATTGCACTGCTGTAGATAATAATAAAGCAGTATATAAGTAAAATATTCTAAGTATGTAACTCTTAGTTATAAACATCTCAACATAATGTTTGACCAAGTGATCCTTAAGAAACAAATATAAAAAGTGGTATGCTTTAAAACCATTTGTTTAAGTAACAAAAGAATTTAAAATGTACGTATTTAAAATAAATTCACTTACAATCGAAAATGGAATATTAAAAGTCATATGAACAACAAGGTATTTTATTTTGAGTTACGTGAAGATTAATTTAATTAATTTATTGTTGAGGAACTTGAAAATCCATATTTAATATTAAGTCTCGTTACCTTAATATAATAATAATAATATTTAATTTAATTTAATGAAACATTAGTAATGCTTTTTTCACTAGTATATTTAAACAGTTAAGCGGTTAACAACAGTTTAAGCGCGGTATGATTTTTTTGTAAAGATCGCAAATGAGTAAAGATGACAATAGTTGTAGATTATAGGTAAAATGAGGTATCTTAGTGGATCACTCATTCTATTGAATTTAATAATGGTGGTCGTATTATTTGTAATTTTGACAAGAATGTGCAAGTTAATTTTTCTATTAACGCCTATGAAATAAATTGTTAAACCAAGGAACCTCTTACAATTAATTCTAATCGTTTCTCGTTTTGTGCCCTCGTAAGCAAAAAACATATTATATAGTCTAGGATATGTACAGGATAGGGATTTCAGGTTAGGTTGATAGAAATGATAAATGATAATGATTAATCAGAATTTGACAACTTTGTCACTGGATGCCTATTTTGTTTAAAAATGAGACTCGATTTAGGTTAACTAGTTGTTAAATAACTTTTTTATTTCAACTACCTGTGTGATGAAACATTGTCGTAGAATAATAGAAACCATATACTGTATCAGTATTTTATTAAATAACAGCCTCATCAATCTAGTATTTAACTTGTTATGATGGTTATGTACTTATTATAGATATTCTGGTGAATATTAATCAGCCAATCTTTTTTATGAAGTAGACAAATTTGGTAGAGTACCTTAGATAATTTGGATAAAAATTAAAGTAAACAACAAAATGTGTAATGCAAAATGTCTTGAAAGAGTAATACCTGCTGTATATGATTTTGGGACAAATTTCATCATGATACAGATCAGATATAGTGACTATCACCAAAGATTATTTATAAGGGCATGGATGTCTGATTTTTTATAGGTTAACATTAAATCCTGGTCTGAATCCTATTAAACATGGGATTATGTCAAATTCGTACGTGCCTTAACCTATCATATTAATTTATTCTTCCATTAAATCATCCATTCTTATATTTATTCATGTATTTATAAGATCCTTGAATTAACATAAGATTGAGGAATGAGAAAGTATATCTTAAGAATATATTTGAAGCCCGTTAAGGCGTATACTGAGTAGGTGTGTAGAAGTAATTTATATCCTTAGAGGACATGTCCACTATAATTCTCGCAAATTAATTACTCAGATTTTTATTGTTTTAATATTTCCATTAAACTTAGTGAAAATATTTGCAATGTATTCGTGTAATTTAACTATTTATTTTACCAATTTTGTCACTGAATTACAGATTAAAAAATTATCGCTTAAGTTATTTTAAGTATATATAAACAATAATATTATTAATATTAAGACCAGAATGTATAAGGGAAATAATTTCATACACTGAATTGAAAAATTTACTATGTTTTATCTTACAAATAATTATTCTAAAAATATTATATAACGTGTAGCCACAATTTTTACAATAATTATTTGTGGTTAAAACAGTGAATTTTTCAATTCAGTGGAAGTATGGATTATCACGTAGTCGTAATTTAGTAATTTTATATGTAATTAATTTAAAATAATTTAAAATTTTGATACTGAAACATTTGATACTATTTATATGTACAGGTGTAATGAAAATAAAGAAGAAAGTTTATGAATTATTTTTCCAATTTACGTTGGGTTTAAAATTTTGACATTTAAACATACCAGTTTTAGAATTTATTTACAAAATATTGGTAATTTGCTAGATTTCTCCATTAAACAATTTTGTATCACATGCATTAAATTATAAAAAAGTATTTCAGTTAAAGATTTTTTGACAAAATTTCTCTACGCGTGAAACTCAATTCCCAGCCTATAAATTAAATTTTCTCCCAATTAATCAATTAACCTCTTAATTGTATATCATTTAACATATTCTACATATCTCACGGCGCAGAAACCTTCAACAATGCGATTATTTATATTTGATTAACTCCTTAAGAGATATAATAGGCAGTTTATTATAGAGATATTCCGAAAGGATATAATTGGCTCACATAAACATTGTCACCTCTTTAGGTCAGAGAATTTGTTAAGTAAGGAATGATGCCGAAAGAGTTTACAGATAATTATGTGAAGTCGGCAAAGGATTTATTTGAATTTATCTTGAAGATATCACCTTTTTTTCTCCATCCAACACTGAGTGCATGTGTGGGTTGTGCAATGAAGACGTTTGCGTATAATATCCCACGGGTGAACAATGAAGAATGTGCAATCATGTTTTATGTGGAGAAAAATTGCGGCAATATGTCTCCTGATTAAGTAATACATAGGTGTGTAAGTTTTAAATAATATATTGTTTTCTACTTTTTTTTTTAAATTTCAAAAACATATACCACGCAAACACAAATCTTTCTTTAATTAGTGCCTTAATTTAAGATCTCTCTAGACGTCCAAGGTACTTGTTTGCAGAATATTTGCACACAGTTAAAGCGATTTAATATTTAAGAGCGTAATATTCTTAAATTATGTAGTTTTGATTGTACTGCATATTAGCTTTAAAATAATTTTTTTTCAAAACAGGTAGAAAGATAGTCGATAGTCCAAATGTGCGTACAGATTATTTTTTACTGATTTATATATTTTATCTAATTTTCCCTCTCATTTTTGAATTTTAAATTCATGCGGAAAATTTTAAGTTGATTTACTGTTTTAATACTATCATCATTAGATCATTTAAAACACTATGACATTTTTTCTACTTATGATAAGAAAAATTCTTTTTAAATCTACAACCCATGAAGAAATGTGTCATTCGTCACTTTAACAAAACAGTTTTTCTTATTTCGCTTTCGTCTAATTTTATTAGGAGAAATCCATCCGTGTCGAGACCATTCATCACAAATCCTCGCCGGCTAATTCCGATTCAGTTTCTGTTATTTATTACCACCGGTCATAATCATCATTTTGTACGCATTTCTCTTTTCGTCGGCGACATGTGTTTCATTTTCAGACTTTTACGAATCATTTGCTCAAGATAAAACCAGCGAGAGAAATTGTAAATTACGGTTATATACTTTCCACAATGGTTTCACAATTGAAATTCTGGCGTCGACATGTTATAGGCCGTCTAGTAGAGATTTTTATATTTTTTAAATGTTTTCACTAAGTTATTAGATAGCATAAAATTTTGCAATAGATATTTGGTCTTAGAGGCGGATTTAAAGATAAGATTTAATGAGGATTATTAGAACATAACAATTCTTAAAGTCTTCGCACATAGCTATAGTATGAAGTTTTTAATTAATTTTTACTTTCCCTATATGAAATATTGGGGAAGAATTGTGATCGTGATTTTTTTTAAATTGCCAATTAACTGTTGTAGTTACATGAAATTTATATAAGAATAGCCTTATGCATAAATCTCATAGTTTTTGAGAAAAATATAGGGAAAGTGCTATAATGGCCACATCGCCATTTTTTACACACTTTTTCAACGTCTAGATTTCCAAGATTGGAGTTTTATTTATTTAAAGCTTTCAATTTCACACAAATTAGTATCATGCTGGTTTGTTAGTAATCGGTTCAAATTATCAACTCTTATATTTTCTATTCATAAAGGGGAAATGAGAATGAATCTACTAAATTCTTAGGTTTAAATATCAACAATTGACTTGGGCTTCACATTCAGGTGCTTTAGCTAGCAAATTGTGTACTGAAATCTACCTTATTCGTAACTAAATAAATTGATACATAACATCGAAAACATACAAAAAACTTTGACAGCAAAATGTTTTTTTAGGAATGTCCATTCTTTCATTGTCCCACATAACTGAAAATTAGCTTAAATACATGTGTTAAGCATTAAAATGCGCGTATTTCCCGTTTATTTAAGATATTTTTAAGAACTTTGTCATTTATTTGTTTAATTTGTTTTTTGTAACTCTTAAAATTAGATTTTTTACAAAAATTATGGTATTGAGCATTTCACCGTGGAATTATAATTAACTTTTCTCCATTTATAGACCATTTAACACAAAACAGGTTTTTCTCATGTCTCGTTCCGACTCAATTGAAACAGTTCATAACATTTAGTAAATTCCGCCTTCTCGTACCGCAAACCGACATTACAGTCGAGATTAAAAATCAATTTCTTCTCGTTGTAGAAAGTACGCAAATTAGTTGGTGGTAATTACATGAATTTATTTTTATTTATCATATTTTCTCCTTCGCGTTTTCTTTCGAAGAAAACGGCTAATACTTATCATTGTAGATTGAGTTGTAAAATTATAATATTAACAATTAGTGTTTTTAATGCGTTGGATATTTTCTATTTAAACAAGTTATTCAATGCAGTATGTAAATGCGTAAATTTTGTAATGGTCTACTATTTTTGTTTTAAGGAAGCATTTTATTGCAAGTCCAAAAATATTTTTTTATTTGTTTGCCAATTGAGATAATCATCCCAAGAAATACTTTAAAGGAACTTATTGATTTCGAAAAAATTCAATTTTATAACTAGTATTAATTGTTATGGTATACTGTAAGTGATGAATACTAATATTACAAACGGGATCATCCGACGTTAGAATATGGATGCTGGGAACATGGTCCAATCGTTAGAAAAACGTCCATTCCCGATGTTTACTTTTCTCGATACCTTGAGCAAAAAGCAAAAACCCTAAGGTCCCTTATATAATTAACTCTTTCCAAATGCGTGATGGCGATATTATTCGTGAATTTAAACAAGCAAGTACGTCTACTAAAGGTAATAACTTTGCATTTACCGATGTTTAATAAGAGTTCATTGTAGTCACACCAGTCTTTTAAATTATCTAAATCAGATTGTAGCTCATAGCAATGAGAGGTATCATCAACTGGAATGATATAATTTTGAAAACTCTTAATCCAATGAATAATGTGATCTTTGAACCCATAATAAACGTTAAGTTTGTTAATTAGAATTGAGTGTTCAATCCTGTTGAATGCCTTTGAAAAATCATAATGTCTACTTGCATGTGATCTCCAAAGGAATTCAACAAAAACACTTTAAATTTCAACAAATTTGTTACAGTAGATTTTCTTTATAAATTCATGTTAATGTTCTCGTAAGTCCCTTTTAGATAACCAAGCAAATTGATTACTGACTAGTTTATCCATAATTTTAAGTATTATAGATTGAAGAGTAACACCTGTATAGTTTTTTTTACGGTTTTTACGGTCACCACTTTAGAAAAATTGATTAATATAACTTCCAAACATCGGGAAATTTTTCTTCCTGAAGGGATGATGTAAATAATATATGTATTGGAATTGCTAATCAACAAACACAGTTAGATAGAAAATGCCCAGGAATCCCAACTGGACCACCGCTGAAATTATTTTTAGTAATATTAATTCATTACAAACATCTACAAGAGACAAATTATTGCCATTAACTGTTACAGAAGGTGTGGGTTTATTTCTAAAATTAGCATTAGATGTTTTACTAGTAACATAGATAACAGAAAATCACTCAGCGAATTCGTTTGCCATTGCAGCTCCATCCGTAATGATTTTATCCTTGAAAGTCATTGATGTAAGTAGACCAGACGTATTTCTCACATCATTTTCAGATGGATTTCTATGGATATTGAGTTGAATACGGTCACAGTACGAAGTATATAATTGTTTAATTAATACAAAGCACTCTTCCTTAATACGACAATAAAAATTGTATAGTCTTCAGGATCGCACCAATATTTATATTTAGTTTGCGCTACTTTATTGTTTTATTAAACCACTTTGGGTATTTACGTGACTTCCTTAATTTTAGCGGAACAATCATAGCAAGTGCTTCATCATGAGTGTCATAAAACTAGGTAACTTTTTCATCAAAATTACAATTATAAAACATCCCCCAATCAATATTACATAAAATGTTATTAATATATGAGTAATTACAGTTTATAAAATCATACCATGCTTCAATAAAATATAAAGTGCCCTCAAATGGACTTAAGCAATAATTTCATAACCATTATGATGAACTGTGTTAACACATATATTATCGGCAGCAGCTTCTACTGTTTAGAATTGTATTAATCTGAAACATATTAAAAAAAAAACTAAGAGTCCAGAATTACATTAGCTGAAATATTAGCTCCAATATTACATTGTTCACCAAAACAATCATTTGTCTAGTTAATGTCAGGTAAATGGTAATGTCCGCAAATTATAAATTCTGCATCACTATTATTATATGATAATGATTCAACTGATTTTGTGTGTTTCAAATAGTTTTCTACGCTTGTGTTATGAGGAATGTAAACCCCACCAATAACACTGTACAACAAATTTTTATATAATAATTTAAAAATACGAAAACATTTCGTGAATCTACAACAATGAGTCTTACTAAGACTACAAACAACTACTTCTCTGGCTAAATCCTCGACAGACATTGAATAAAACAAAATTAATTTGCGTGTTACTAATAGTACAACTATTAAAGCAACACTAATTTGAATGAAATTATTTCTGTTGAATAAACTAATAAATGAATAAAGTGTATTTTAGATTGTTTTTATATTTTTATTTGCCAGAACTTAAAAATAGCTGATTTCCATAATAAATTGAAATATGCTGATTTTAAATATGTACTTACTTTTTCTGAACCACCCTCCATTTTTCCAAGAAAATGATTTTAAAAATGTCGTCATAATGCATTTTATTGGATTATAATGTATGTATTTTTCACAATATTTTTATCGTTTGCCCTTTTAAATTGTCTCATAATTGATATCTTGAAATATTCTGATAGAATCTCTCTACGTACTCGTCGCTAACGTCACCCAAATTAGGTGAAAAAACATCTAAATGGGAATATAAACGTGTATCTTGAGTGACATGTTATACTCCAAGTTTTTATATGCCTTTAACATATTTCCTACAATGGTTATATAGTTTGTATATTTAAAAGTTTTGCACTACATTTTAAAGCATATCCTTTAAATTGAGTTGCCTCACTTATTCTGGCAAATGTTTTGGACATGTATTTATGTATGTCCAAAAAACAACAAGATAGATTTACGACGAAATTATTTTGTTATAAACAAATATGTAAATATTAAGGAAAATAATTAGTGCAAGTAATGTATAAGATATGTTGCTAAAAATATTCATGAATATTTAAATAGGAAGTTGTATTTTTTTATATATATAATTTTCTTTGATTTTACTTATTTATAAATTTAGTCGTGAAATTTTGCCTACAGTTAACTTATACATTTCTTAAGAGAAGTAATTACTGTCGGTCTATTATTTATATCTAATAGTAATATTCCTTCTTAAATTGTAAAGCAAATGTTCAAAAAAGCAGATAGACTGACTGACTTCATATATTGAAGAAAGCTAATGATTTTAAAGCTTGGTTTTTAGTAAAAAATAATAATTATTAAAATTTACATGAAAATAACAAATGGTGGAGAAATTATAAAGGAATGTAAAATCTTTCATCTTCTCCAAGATGCGACTTTCGGCGGTACGAGCTACAGAAATAATTGATTTTAATGCCAAAAAGTAAATTATCTTTGTAAGCCTGTTAAATGGAACAGCCGGGCACATAGACTAAGCTTTATGGTTATTGAAATTTCTGTATTTGTTCCTTTTCAAATGTGATCTCTATTCTTTTAAAGTTTTTTGAATAAATCTCAGCTTTATGAAAAAATAGTATATAAACCTCATATCATTTTCATTATTAAACAATTCCTCTGTAATAGATCCCTAAAAGTCAAAATCCATAATTCATTCTCCTCTCCATTTACTCCCGAACAAGGACTCCCTCAAGGCTCTCCTCTGTTATATAACATTTTTTTTGCTGATATCTACAACCCTGATCCTCTCTACTTTAATCCATCCAAATACCTCCTGCAATTTGCAGATGACACTGCCCTAATCACACATGCTCCCACACTACCAAAAGCCCTCCAATTCCTCCAAGAGCTTATTGACTCCCTTCAAAGATGGTTTCCAAAATGGCGCATTAAAATCAATCCCCACAAATCACAGCTCCTAATCCCTTATCACCGCAGCAATAATTCAACTCACAAAGTCCATATTTCCCAAACTGCGATTCCTCCCTCAGTTTCCATTAAGTACTTGGGCATAACCATAGATCAAAAAATTAATTTTAAAAAACATACAGCCATAACAAAAAGCAAAATTACTTCTAGGGCAAAATGCTTTAGAAGTTTAACTTACAAAAACAATGGTATTAATACCAGAACCGCCGTAAAAATTTACAAGATGATCTGCCGCCCACTACTTGACTATGGTTGTGCCCTCTATCCCAACCCCAGCAATCCAACCTCCCGTAATCATTCATTAATCATCATTTTAATGTAAATATGTACAGAATTTGTCAATAAATATATGTTACTACTAGTATATAAAATAGTGGTAAAATTTAATCTCATATATGTGGACCTCGTTGGGTCTAGTTTATTATTTATTATCTTATTTGCTTACAACGTTTATTTCTTATTTCTTTAATATATAGATTGTTTTATTAACAGTGTATGCATAATAATTTCTTAATTTCTCCTACTGCTATTACTATCACGTAACATACAATTTTGTTAGTAATATTATTTCAAAATTTCAAAAGTATGATGTTTGTGATAAAAGGGATCGTATTTATTAGCAACTACATTTGATTAAAACAATTAGAAATCTTTCTTGGCTGTTTTATTTGTAACCAGATATACATTTCAAATACAAAGTGGCCATTATCAATGGCTTGTTACTAATTTGGATACTATTTATTAAACCATTGATAATGGCCACTTTGTGTTTCAAATGAGCCAGTTCACTGCATTGTTCACTATTGCATAAGATGCACGCATTATTATATATTCCTTTCTCATGTTTTTATTCTTAGTCTTTTTTTCACTCTTATTTTTTGATGAAAAATGTAGGTTACTGAAAAATACATATGAATAGTCAATCAATACAAGTATTCTATTTATAGTTTTTGGAATATCATCATTGAAAATTTTTGTAAATATTATAACTGTTAATCCATTGTTTCACATATAATTCATTTTAGTCCGTTGTTAAGTTTTTTTTATTTGAATTCACAATAATAGTGAGATAAGATGCAAGCACCTAAAATCTAAACGTACTAAGATGTTAATAGTTTTAAACGTTTTAAGTCGGAGTAAAATAGTTTTCTGAATCACTTTTTACTGCAACTGTTTCTATGCATGGAGTTCTCGATGTAAGAAGATTGATCAGGAAAGCTTTTGGACAAGATTAATCTAAAAAATACTATGCTAAGAAAAAGTTATAAAGAATCGTCTTCCTGATTAAATTACAAATTTGCGCTGCTTGGGTTTGTAGGGGTTTGACACCCAAACTTAATATGCTTTAGATTAATATCTAATGTATTTGTACTAAAAGTAAAACTAATAATCTGTTACTTTTTATTCTGATTCCAAAAAATAATTGAAAATTGGTTGTGTTTTTTTCCAAAAGTAATCTTACTACATTAAACAAAATATGAACATGTAATTAACGAAATTCATAAAATGTTTTGAAGATATGTGTTAGATAAATTTGAAATTTGTGATAAGCTTTAATCAGAGCAATTTTAGAAAATAATTTACAACCCAAACAATAATAGTGAGATAAGAAATATTTAAACATTGACTTTTTTCCAAACTATTACCCTTAATTGCTTCAATTTTTTTTTAGCTATTAAACCAAACTCATTAGACGGTAGTAAGAGCGCAAACTTTCGTGGAATGACATTTACTTACAAATTTTCTTCTTCTTTTCCAGCCATTAAACAAACTAACAAGTAGGAAAGAGAGGAGACGAAACGTTTTATTTATAGCTTATTACTATATATTATATGTGAAGCTTCGGCTGCTTCCTCATTCGTATATAGAGAATGGGCTTACAAATACTTGTGGATAGTAAAAGATAATTTTTTTTCAGTGTAGCATAAATGTGCTTTGTAACATTTTTTAACGTTCTAGAAGGAACAATTGTTATTTTTTGCTTTCTAGTTATTGTAAAATCTAAAAAAATATTCAAAAAGTGACCATTTTGAAGTATTGAAGCAGAATTTAGAATTTATTAGAACGATTATTTATTTTTTTTACGTAGCGTACATATACACAATTGTGTTGTCACTAAATATCATTTTGAAACCCCACCTTCTTATTTAAGGAAGGATGTTGGAAGGAATTGCGGGTAGGTGTGGTGAATGATAGAGGGAAATTGACTTAAGCTATTAGGCTATTCAACCACGACCGATTTATATTTTTCAAATTATATTTGAAATGTATGAACGATTACAACATCCTTGCCCGAGCTCGGATTCGAATCGAGCCCCCCTCCCATTACATTCGGCACTTTAACTATTGTACCAATGGGGCCGATTAACCCTATTTTGAAATTGTTATATTTCTATTCTCTGGTTATTGTATAATCCAACAAAACATTTAAAAAATATACCCTTTTGTAGTATTAAACTATTGAAGTATTGATTTAAGAAAATTCTACCACAATGATCTATTTTTCCTAGTACAAATATAATCCAGTCTAAAATATTTTTTCTATCACTTTACTGCTGCTGAATATTGATTCTTATGTAAAGACAACATTAACTTTTTTCGTCACGAGTCAAAAAGGCGAAAAATTGGTCGGTAATTTTTTTTTTTTTTTTGCTTTTCTTTTCCGTTCAGCTTTTACAGTTGTGGTGCACTTTTATAAAATTCCTTCAACACTCGTCAGTGCAGTAAGTGAACCGAGGCGCATTTTATATACAATTTACGAACACTTTGCTGCCATTGTAATCGGTATTGTGGTATTTCATGAAAGACTTCCTGATTCGAATTTATGACGCCATTTCCTCCTTCGAGGGAATTTATTGTTCTGGATTGCGCAACGATAAAAGCCGCGCTGTATTGAACCTCTCTCTATCGATGAGAAATGATTTTTTGATCTGAAAGTAGTAACAAAGAGAGATTTGGTGTGGTCAATATTTTCGTGTTCATTTAAAATAATTAATTTATAACTGGTTATTTGATGAAATAATGTAATAAACAATGTGCAGAAGTATATTGCTGTGACAATTTTTATAATGTAAACTACATCAAAAAAATTGATGGTAGTTGAGTTAGTAGAAGAATTTTTGGCTCAAATTTTTGCGTTATTTAAGGTTAACATTTTCTAGAAATTACTATTAATTATACCTTAATGATTTAATTCCAGACATAAAAAGGTTTTTATTAAAGATCAAATTTCGTGTTGGCTACATGTGACCAAATCCCATCCATAGTTTCGGTGTTATTATAAAAGAAATAATTAAATTCTCAACACTATTTTTAGATGATGACTACCAATAAACGATTTATATTCATGAGCTACATTTAATTGTACATCTTAATTTCATAATGGTGTTTTTCTAAAAGTATAATGTATGTATTACATGATTATATATTTGTTTACCTAGAAATATTATCCAATAAATTTACGAAATTCCAAATTATACACACCTAACCACATTATCCGTTCGTTAAATACTACTTTCCAAGCATGAATGGTTTCTTATTTAAATCATGACGTAAGATCGACTACTTTCCACCAAATGCTAATTACATGCATTCACCACTTTTACGCAAATCCTTTACCAATTGGCGTCCTTGCCAGTCTTTAGTTTATAATCATAACTTCCCATACCGAGGAAGCTCATTATGACTCATATTACGCATAATCCCTGAAGACGATAATCGGCGTTAATTGCTAAATTATCCGCGGCCATTGATATGTGCGTATTCACTGGATTATTTTTCAATCCAATGGTTAAGTTGTGGAGTGATGCGTTTTTAATTCATCGATTAGAAAGGATATAATGGTTACATCATTCGATGGTTCGATGCAGGTGCAATTGGCTGTGCGACAGTGGATACAATAATTACATTGTATTATTGTAAAAACACGTTTTCTTCTATTGTAATGATACTATCTCGTGTTCAGATTTTTTTTTTGAGTATTATTACGAGAGTATTTTGCCAATCAAATGTTAAAGTTATTATCTGCACTCCAATGCCAAATCATACATTATATATCAAATTTCATCTAACCTTGACTTAATACAATAGTCGTCAGGTGTATTAGCTAGTGAGTGAATTCGATCAAGGTGTAAAATCAATAATTTGTGCAAATAAAAGTAAAATTCTAAGAAAAAAATGAAGCTTCAGAGTTAGCGCAACAGAAACTACCATGTGTATATTTTAATCAGCCGTTTCGGTCAAACACTTGCACCAGCACAATTCCAATTAAAAAAACCGGCTGCCTCCTCTGGAAATATAAAAAAATCTTCACCATTCGGGTTATAGAAATTACAAGGCATGTTTTTCAAGCAAATACCGTTTCAAACTATTAAAAAAAGTAGGGAACTTTTTATAACAATATTATTTTTACATGGAAGCCTGGGTTTCAACCTGCATTTCCACATAATTGGCGCCGTTATTGAGGCATTTATCAGATCAAACAATCAGCATTTGTATCCCGTTGTCAAAAGTCTGCCGCCTGCTTTTATAGCCACTGATTCACGGTCATTTAAGGCTATCGCCGTCATCATGACGCACACTTCCTTGATACTTCTTCAAATTCAGAAATAGATGGTAGTCACTGGTTGCTAGATCTAGGCTATATGGCAGATGATCAAGTTGTTCCCAGCCAAGCGATGCGATTGTCTGTATGCGGCCAGATGTTGAATTTTGCCATTCCATGCTGGTTTAAAAAACATCACCTTCGGTAGCATAACGCTTAAGGAATATCAAAGCGTTGCCCCACGGATACCTTCACAGAGTCCCGAACCAAACCGGACTGGGACCTGGCGGGCTCCATCGTTACCAGGGAAAAGGTAGACTGGGCAATGAGGAGTTTCTCACCATACAAATCCCGTGGGGGGCAAGGATGTTATCCTGGACACCCTCGTAGGCGTATACAGGGGGTGTATTGCCTTCAGCTACACACCCTATGCATGGAGGGAAACTAAAGTAATCTTCATACCAAAACCAGGACGCTTGGACTACACCACAGCGAAAACATACCGACCAATAAGCCTCACATCTTTTCTATTAAAGATACTTGAGAGGCTCTGCGATCGATACATTAGGGAAATAGTCTCTTAGTGAAACACCCTTTACATCCCAATCAACACGCATACTGTGAAGGCAAGTTGACGGATTCGGCCCTGCACACCGTGGTGAGCAGAATTGGTCGATCCTTCGAGCAAAAAACCTTCACTCTGGCGACTTTTGTGGACATTGAAGGAGCCTTTGATAAGACCTCCTTCCCAAAGATAACAGCGGCACTTCGACGCAGGGGAGTTCCGGTGGCTCTAAGCCAGTAGATCTCCAACATGTTGCAATGGAGGACAGCCAAGATTTCAATAGGCGACACGAAACTTGTATGCTGGGTCGCAAAAGGTTGCCCACAGGGGAATGGAACCTAGTCGTAGACGAGCTACTTGAGGCACTGAATAAACAGGGCTTTTACACAGTAGTATACGATGACGATATAACGATCCTACTTTCCGGCAACTCGGAAAGTATGCTAGCGAAACGTATGTCAGAGGCTCTTGACACAGTAAACAGATGGTGCACATACCAGGGTTTATCCGTAAATCCGACTGAAACGGAACTGGTACTGTTCACAAGGAGAAGGATGATTAAAGATTTCAAACCACCAAACTTTCGGGGCGAAGAACTCACCCTGAAAGAGGAAGTCAAATATTTGGGCATTCTTCTAGACAAAAAACTAAACTGGAATGCCCACCTGACGGAGAGATCTAAGAAAGCATGCATAGCCCTCTGGCAATGCAGACGAGCTGTAGGGAAAACATGGGGACTATTTCCAAAGGTAACCCTATGGATCTACACAGCCATAGTGCGGCCAATGTTGGAATATGCATCATTAATATGGTGGCCAAAAACGACCACGAAATCAGCCGCAAGGCTCCTAGACCACGTTCAACGTAGCGCCCTTTTGAGCGCGACAGGAGCCATGAGAACAACACCAACAGCGGCTTTAGAAGCCCTGCTACACCTGTCACCCTTGGACATATTTATCGGAGAACAGGCAGCAGCGGCGGCAATAAGGCTTCGAGCAACAAAGACATGGCTTGTAAGCAACGGAGGAGGTGAACACCACATAATTTTAGAGGATCTAAGGAAAAGTAATTCCGAGATTATGGTGCCGGTGGACAACATCCCTCGAAAATACATTTTCAACAGGAAGCTTCAAATAGACCTGAGATTCGAAAACTCAGGAATAGAAAGCAAGCGAAAAGACATTCACATATACACTGATGGGTCGTCAACGAAAACAGGGGCTGGTATAGGAATTTTCTGCAAAAACCTATCCCTAAAAAACAGTACTGCTATAGATAAGATAATGAGCACACCAACAATGGTGGAACTCGTGGGGATACTATATGCAGCAAAAGCAATCTCTGACAAGAAGATTAAGGGTAAAAATATACACATTAAATCGGATAGCAGAGCGGCAATCTTATCCATTGCCAACTGCAAAATAATGCTGCGAAGCCCTGGAAGAAGTGGCTCGTGACAACGAGATAACTCTATGCTGGGTAAAAGGACACAACAACAGCAGAGGGAACATAATAGCAGATGGTTTGGCGAGGAAGGCATCCGAACAAACGGAAAGCGGACCGAATCCCTCCCTGCTGCCCTCTCTGCTAGATCTGAGTACTCTACTGAAAACTGCATCAATCAGATGCCATAAGGAGCGATGAGACAACATACCTGGCTGTAGAGTCTCAAAAAATTTCATCGTAATGAACAGCAAAACGGCAAGATATTGTATGCAACTGTCCAGAGAAAACCTACGGAAGGTGGTAGGGTTTCTTACAGGACACTGCAATTTACGATCACACCTGTACAAACTGGGACTACAATCTAGTCCTATCTGCAGAGGGTGTGAAGCAGAAGAGGAAACCGCGGAGCATGTACTGCTAGACTGCCCCGTGTTATCCAACCTAAGTAAATCCACAATGGGAGAGGAATGTCTAAATCCATCAGACATCCTCAGAGTCCCTCTTGCTGCAGTTCTGGCATTTGCCAATGCCTTGGGTTGGCTTGAACGTGGCAAGGAATAAGGACTCAGATGGGGGATGGGGCCTACGTGCGGTGGAGCATTCTCTGCCTTCCCATCGATTTAAACCAGAACCATAACCAAGTTTGGATTTGTGCTCATTCGTCAACAATTTTAGTACCCATCTCGAAGACAATTTCTGGTAATGTCCTGAAACTGAAACTAAAACTCTTCGTCAACTGTTTGCATCAAATCGCCAGTAATGACAGAAGGTCGCCCAGTCCATGTTGCGGCCATCTTTAAAAGCCCTTACCCACTTCCTTACCGTTCCATTATTCAGAATGTTTTCTTCACAAAATTCGCCGATCTGACGATAAATTTCAGTTATAAATTGAAGAAATTAGTCAAGTATTAAGTAATTAATTTTAAAAGCAGAGCTCCTAGGTAGTTAAATTGAATCTCTTTATCTTAGGACATTGCATCAACTTCGCGATCGTCTACCTTTCAATAAATGGAACAGAACAATAAATTCAAGTAGAATTGAAAATAAAATAAAACAGATAATAAAAGACGACGTTCTTAGATTTTACTTAATTAAATTACGAATGTTAGTAGTGAAAGTATGAGGATGCGAGACTTTTCCTCTCTTCCTTCGCAGGTTGCCTACACACCTGAGTGGAGAAGTTGGGTTGCATACATTACCACAACTTTCTTCGCGGTAAGGTTGCCAACTCCCGACTTGGGTTGCCTACATTCTCACATCCAAAATAATAGAATATTAAACAACAAATTTTAAGAGTTACATTACAAGAATTAAATATTGGATTGATGAGGCTTTTACTTGGTGAAATCCCATTATATAAAAAACACTTGGGTTTTGAGAATTTACACAATTTAATGTCGATGCACTGGGACAATTGTTTCGCCACACAGTAGCTTCATCAGGCACATGATAAAAAATTTTATGATGAGTCATAGGCAAACGAAGGCCAAAGTTTCACTTATACAAATTTCCCTCTGGTTATAATCGACAATTCTTTTAACTAAGGCCCTTTTGGCTACTTTTTCAGATGACGATATTTCTGCTTCTGGTTATTGCCGACAAGAATACACCTCTAAATATTTCTCCTCATGTCTCTCTATTTCTTTAGATACATCGCCTAAGAGATGACTCATCGATATTATTGCACAACGATGAGCAACAAACAAGAGAAGAGTTAAAGCTTGACTTATTCGGATTTACCAACACTTCTTCTGATTAGCTAAAGTTTTACCTATTCAAATTTGACACACCCAATAGAAAATTTACATTACAATAGCCGCCATTTTTTGCCAAACAACTCACTGATTCGTCCAGTAATAACAAATTTACTACGCCCAATACAAAATTTACACCCATCCATTTAATAGCCATTTGTATTTGCCGACGTTTCTTCTTCTAAACGAGGCCTTCTTGACCCTTCTTCACATGTTTTCAGTCAAAGAAAAACCCTCTGGTCATTGGTGACATGTCCTAATGCCTCTTTATTCAGATTACCTTCTGGTCATTGACAACATTTTCTTTAGCAAAAGAATGGTACTCCTGATGGACATGCCATCCGCTGTCACAGACCCCCGCTAGCTATACTAAACAAGCATTTATACATAAACCGTTTAGTTATGTATTTTATCTAAAATGTAGTTTTGATGATAATCTTTCACGATTTGATAGAGAGAATTGTGCATCCGTTTTTGTTGAAAATATAAGGAAATTAACTAAGGAAATTTATCAAAAATATTATAAACAGGTTGTGCAAATGAAACCGTTAACTAAAGATCAAGAAGAAATATATTTGAATAGTACAATGTGTTATTTATTTAAAAAAGAATTAAAAGTTGGGGAGAAAGTAAGGGATCACGATCATATTACTGGCTTATTTAGAGGGGTAGCACATTTTATTTGTAATTTAAATTATAAATTACGAAAATTTCTTCCAATATTTTTTCATAATTTATCGGGTTATGATTGTCATTTAGTTATTCAAGAATTGTCTGCAGATGGTGGAAAAACTGAATGTGAATATATATATTTTTTTAATGCGGTTTTTGATTCTTATAGATTTTTAGAATTAAGAACTGTTAGAAATTTTTTTCTAAAAGATGAAAATTTTCATTTGTTGAAACGTACAAGAATTTTCCCGTATTCCTTTTTTTATGTGATATTTTTGAAAAATTGGAATCCTTTTCTTAAAAAATATTCAGGAATTGTTAAATAAATTAAAGACAACCATTAATATTCCAGAATATTGAAATTTGAAAGAATACATAAAAACGCTGGTATGCCAACGAGATCATTCACTAGATCGGCAGGATTGGATCAGTATAACATTGAGGTGACAATTCCGAAGATGGGAAGGATTGTTGTTAGGTCGAGGCTAAAGGTTAAGATTCCAGATAATTGTCATGGAAGGATTGTTCCGAGGTCTGGATTGGCGGCAAATGATTTGATAGATGTTGGAGGGGGTGTAATTGACAGCGATCTTACCAGAGAAGTTATGGTTATTTTGTTTAATCATTCACAAGTAGACTATAAAATTTATACTGGAAATAAAATTGCTCAGCTAAAATTGTTAAAAAATTGTTTATCCGGAGTGTGTGGAGGTGAATGAATTGGAAGAGACAATTAGGGGGATATCGGTTCTAGCGGGTAATAAAATGTTGTTGATTCATGTTTGTTCACTTTTACTAAAAAATCCTAAAACTGATAGATCCATATATTAAATCGTATATACGTAAATATAATTATTAAAAAATGTTATGTGTTTTATTAATTTAAAACCATTTTTTCATAAATTTATGTTGATACCTCTTAATACTCTCACTTCTACACTCATAGGTCGCACTCTTGCACCTCTTGTTCTTAAGACCAAAATTTGTTGTAAACTGTCGATTTTTAGTATACAACTACAAAATCACCCCTATTTTTACTAGCACTTTCAAAGAAATATTTTGTAAGAGAAGAAGTACATGTGAACGGAAACTCAAGCCTTATGTGGAATCGTAATGTTTATATTGTATTGTATTTATGGAATTTATTAAATTTTTTCGAAATAATTGTATTAACACGATGGATAAATAAATACTAAATACTATATACGGTTTGATTTGAAGGACATACATTTCAAAAACTGCCATAATTGCGTTCTTAAACAATTTTTTAATGGATATAAAAAATAACTTAACACAGTGATAGCGTAAACCTCGAACGAGAAATATTTAAAAATTAATCTATGCACTTCTATGCTCACAGGAAATCAAACAAGTGATTTAAAAGATCCAGAGATTATAAACGTCATCCAGAATTAACAAAATAAATTATAGGCAGAAGAGAAAAATTGATTTCCGAACATTACTCCACCATTCTTTTACATTCAACTAACAGCTACGCATTGTATCCCAAGAACGGTCACTTCATATATTCATGTCCAAATTAGTTTGAACATAATTATCCATAAGGAATGCAACACCTATCAATTACCTGAATAAATATAAATGGACGTGGAAGTGCATTTTTTCCCAATTTAATAGCTGCCATTTATACCAACTACTCCTCGTAGTAAAGTATGATCTTATCTTTATTTTTAATCGCATCACCAAAATTGCAATGTAATGGCAATCTGTAGACACGTGTGTCGCAGTGTAGCTAAGCCAGAAATGACGTACTTCATTTCTAGTGAAAGGCCTGCCCAAGAATAAAAGGATTATTTTCAAATAAGCAATCTAAATAAGATTAACTTCTATAAAAATTATGAAAGCACTTTTACAACGTTTGATACAAGAAAACTATTGTAAGAATTGAATCATTTTTGTGCCAAGAGAAGAGAGGAAGCTAATGTACCCCACAGTTATTTTTATCTTATAGGAGGGTTGCTATTTATGTATTGAGAATACAAGGAACAAACAAATGAAGTTTATCAAAAATATTTTAATTAAAATAATCGCCTTTAGGATCTATTAAACCACCGTTCAAAGCACTTTGTCCAGGCAGAAGATGGAAGCTCTAAAACATCCGTTTTGAAGCCCTCAACCACTTCTTCTGACTATGAAAATCGTTTTCATAGTCTTACTGGGAACAAGAAAAAAAATCTCGCTTTATGTTTTATTTTAATATGTGGCTGCCTATTATTAACTTACTGTTTCACCAACTCATTAATGAGAAACAAATACAAGATATAAAAGAAAAAGTCATTTGGTGCCAAGTTAGGGCTGTAAGGCGGATGATCCATTACCTCGATCTTTGTGTGTCCAAATCTACCAAAAACTTCAAGCAAAAAAATGGTCGTATACCACGCTCAATTTACGGTCTTTTGATTTTCGTATGACCGGTTTTCGTGAAGAAAAACACCCAAACTGCCGATTGGTCTTCTCTTTTTGGCTCATACGCATAAATCCAAGACAGTTGTACTTTGAAATCATTTTACGGCACCAATCGGCACAGGCATCTGACAACAAATGTGGAATCCAACGCGCACACAACTTTCGAACACCCAAATGTTCGTGCAAAATCTTATGTATGCTGGTCATACTAATGCTTAAAAATCTTTCAATTTCGTGATATGTCACATAAGAATCTTCATTAATTAGTTTTCGCACATCATCGATATTATCCGGCACAATGACCGATTTTGGACAACCTTTTTTAACTTCGTCCGTGGGCAAACTAGGTTAACGTTTGAATTCAGTGTGCCAGCGATATACAGTGGCTGTGGATAGTGTTTCATGCCAATTCAGTTGATTGATGCACTTTTCTTGAATTAGACCACATTGAAATTCATAATAAATCATAGCTCGAAAATTTTTGTTTTGGCCGAGATGAAATTTTCAACTTACTGTAAATAACACAAATAGTTCTCATACGTCAAATCGTTCTGAGTACGTATAAGTCAAAAATGTTAAACTTTACGAGGGAAATGTCAGATTTCTTCACCTGACAATACCAATGTTGCCAGTTCTCAATACATATATAGAAACCTCGTAAGGGTATTTAAAGAAAGATGTTACATAAATCACAGTTTCCACATCACGAAGTCCCTTCAGTGACTGATGAATCTAGAGTTACCAACAGGAAGAGTGAAATACTGATTACAATTGCAAATACGTACAACAATATAATTCTACCCTAGTTCCGTTCTATCATTAACAACAACTTGCTATTTTGTTACAAGAAACTCGACATTAGGAAAGTTTAGCTTAAAGATAGGGAGCTAAATAACAACTTGGAAGCCCACGTATATTACGAAAAATTACCTCTCAATAAATTTTATCTGATGAATGGTATTCTGTACCGGTAGAACCCACAAGGAAAACACTAGAATACTCATCAAGTAGAGGAAATAATTAATGGCATGCTCTGTATAATGTTTAAAGTACCCTGCCATACATTCAAGAAAAATATATAATAAAGAGAGGCATGGCAATGTAGGAAAACTTGTAAAGACGTTGTAATGTGACGATTTTAAAGCTTGTTTGTATACTTTAAACATTCATAGTGAATGCAATTATTTGTTAGGACTTCTAACTACTAAACTCGAAGGGAAGATGACAATTCTTGTCTTGAAAAAAATCTCACCTCATAGTATATTGTATGAATTTAATTCATAAATAATAATGCATTTTAATCTCTTTTATTACTTATGGCAGGAGCATAAAAATATATTTCTGGAAAGATTTTAAAAATGTCAGCAAAATAAGTACAGGAATATACTCTCAAAACTGAAGGAATTTAAAAATAGAGTACTAAAATAATAAATAACGTTCAAATAATCAGAAAAATAAGTTTCTAAAGACATATAGAAGACCAAGTTAAAAGAGTAAAAGGTACTATTAAATTTAATACAAAGATCATATATACTATTTTATTATAGTATAAAAAGTTTTAAGTGCCTTATTATTTTTGTTATAATAGTCTTAATAGTTCAGTTCGCCCTAAATATGACCCAATCGTGCTATATTTAGTAGTTGGTTCTTTTGCACTCTAAGAATATTTAAATAGAACTAAATCTCTGTCTGCAAGCGTTTTTGAATTAGAATTTTATTCTTAACGAAATAACTAAATATGAAGATATTGTTTACTCCACTACTTCTAATAGGCATTAAATGAGGGCCATCCAGAAAATAGTATCCATTAGATAATATAATAAGTAGTACATATTAACAAATATTAACGTTTTATTTGTAAAGAACATACCTTAAACTATTTCTCTATATAGTCACCTCGCAAATTTAAGCATTTATCGTAACGCGTGATTTTTGTGTCCCAGCTTCATATTCCTCCATGTATTGAGATACGTAATCTATTTTTCCTGCCAAAAAGACTTTGAGTTTTGTAAATAGATGGTAATCTGAAGGAACTACGTCTGGACTCTAGCTTGGATGGTTGAAAGTTTGTCCTTAATGACTAACGACCGTCCCGAAAGCTCGTCATGGGTGTTCTTTCTTTGTAAGTTAAATTACGCCACGAGTGCCGAAAAGAAGACTAATATATAACAATATCTCCATAAACATTCTTCAATTGATGATGATTATCGCAGGGGGGAAAATTCCAAAAATCTAATCACAGCTCTGACTTTACAACTTGCTGCCACCTTTATTTTCTTGAACATTATATAACCTCATATAAACACAACACAGTTAATACCAGCGAGACGTAACATTACACACAGAGAGTTGAAATACAATTGAACATTTTAGCACACATTCGGGGGCTCCTCTGTTCGCCAACGTTCCGCACGGTGCAAACGGGTACTACCTTTCTACGGTCCCTCGTAGCGAGACAGTCAAGTTTGTGGCTATAAAGAAAGTGAATTTCTAATAAATAAATGCCTTTAAGTCAAGTAGTTTACCCCATCCTCAATGCATTGTACTCAGTTTTAATTTTAAAAAAATCAGCAGTGTTGTAGTATTATAATAGCTTTATAATATACCAGTATCAGATAATCGCAAATAACTTTAAATTGGTTATAGAGAGGAATTGTAAGATGTTGTAAGACAATTGAAATTACTTTAGTGTTATTAATATACATGTAGCCAGTTATTCATAATATTCAGCCTAAAAATTATAATCATAAATAAAATAATGTTCGGTTGTAATTATTAACAAAATTCTAAGCAACTAGATAATAATTAAATGGGCATTGTTTACTTCTATTTGTTGTACTTATTAATTTCTAATTATTATAACAAATTCAAATTAAAAGTTTTATTTCATACTTGCAAAATTTAACATTAAAGTTGTAGTTGTTCTGGAGTTCAATGAAATTAAGGCATAAACTGAAATTGGAAGTATTTTTGTTCTCGAATATTGTCCGGGAAGCTACGCCTAGTTTATCCAATGTATACCTCAATACAATCGCCACGTTCTAATAAATATACGCCAGAGCTCGTGGATTTATCACATTTATCTTTAGCGTTATTAATGAATTTACTGGGTAAATTGTTCGTCCTAAAAGATGGAGTTAGATTAAAAGATTTAAGCTTTTCGACGATAGCAATTGAGGGGGAGCTTTAAATCCTAAACAATATTTATTATTTTGATTACTGATAACTCGTTATATTAATTTTAGGGCTTGATATTTCTTTTTTTTAAAGAATGTTTAAAATTAGTTTTCAAGGAAAACTAATATTAACTAAGTATTATTAAAATTTTGACTTGAAAATGGAACTGCTGCTAGTCGTTGTAATATGGAATGATATGCTGCAAATTAATTTTGCATTGGATGTAATGATGTGATAAGGATGGTAGTATCTGTATGTGTATTTATTCATACTTAAGATCTGGATTTGAAATTGTTAAATTTAGAAAATCAATGGATTTATTTGATTCGATCCTCCCTACTGAATGAAATGTGCTCGTGGATTAAATAAATAAAGCTTAAGCATTTATCTAACTGTCTATCAATTGTTTGGCCCAACTTGAAGAGCCCATACAGTCGACTGTTTTTAATTTCGGGCTCATACGCATAAATCCATCATTCGTCACCTATTACGGTATCAGAGACGTGCTTTGAAGAACCGCAAGTATTTCTTTCTACCAATCGACAACAGCCTTTTTTGAGCGGTTGTTAAATTATTTGGTATCCAAAGAAAACATTTTTTGACAATCAAATTTTAGTGCAATATTGAATGTCCAAGGGTGCCTCAAACACACGATAATCACATGACAATCTTACAATATCAGTTCACGCACAGCATCTAAAAATAATAATAATTCTAAAATAATGTTTTCTTAGACGACATTCACGAAATTCCTGTCCTGGTGCTTCTTTGCCAAAAGTCTAATTTAGTTCATAACTGTATTGTTGTTGAGATAATCTAACACAAAAGTTATGCACGAATGTGCATTTATATATATATCGATTTGGTAAGCAGTCATTGTAATGACAAGAACAGAAGTTGATATTATTATAGAACAAATAAAAACGCACTTGTGATCTCCTTATACAAAATAAAAGAAATGATAAACCAAAAAATCCAAAAGAACAGTTCATATATTTGCTTATTTCATAGGATACAAAATATTAACATAAAATTATTGATGTCTTTTGATAAAATATCGTTTGAATACTTAAATTAATAATAAATCTTTAGAATAGTTTTTAATAATTAACAGAATGAATTGACAACTCGTTCCAAAAAGAAAGTTTATATTTGGTGGATTAAAAAAGTAAGCCACCTATCGAAAATGTGTCTATTACTTATTAAACTATACAATTTGGAAATTTACTTCTTCCTTCTTGGTTACGACTAAAACTAACTAAAACTTTTAAATATTTAATTAAACAGGCTGCTACTTGGTGAAATTCCATCATATATAAGGTAAATAAAACACTGTGAAATTTTAAACCAAGTGTTTTATTTACCTTATTAACTTTTAATGACAGGTAGACTCTCTGATGGCTGCCATTTCGCGATGGATATTTTCTTTCAAATGCGCCAGAAAAGTTGGTCTATTGATTTGAGGTAACTTTCCATGAAAAATCCATTGGGGTTTAGTTAAGACTACATGTGAGCCAATTTATGTCACATCTCCTTGAGATCAATTAGCGAATATTTCATTTTAACCGACATTCTGAGACTTTTATTCTTGTATTAATTGAATTTTATAGGAGTACAGCTTTAGATCTTTGCACATAATGTGGTGTAATTATGATCTTTCGCGTTTCCGAATTAAAAGGTTGTGATAATCACGAACATTATTCATGTTCTCTGCCTTTCTTGATAATCCTAGTCGGCCCGGTTTTTATTTTTCTATTGTTGTAGCGGTTTCTTCAAACTTCTTCATTCATTTCGAATGACAGGTAAGAGTTCCGCCTTATTTAAGAGGCGAAAACCTCTGCTGCTGTCGCCGAATCATATTTTGTTTTGTTTTGGTATTGTTGTACCGGTTTCTTTCACCCATTTTCGAAAGAGTGGTATGCTTGACGCCTTATATAAACATCTCTGCTGCAGTCGCCGAATCATAATTTTGAAACGCTCCATAGCGACTAAATTCACACTGGAAGGAAATTTCTTTTGGGACACCCTATTTATTAAGGACGAGAAGCATATTATTTTAGAAATACCTTTAAATAAGGATCTATCTGTAACGATATTAGAAGTAACTAAAACTTCGAAATCTTGTAAGCCCGATGAATTATAGATGGTATAAGAACCTGTTTTAAGCTTAATTAATTAAATGTGAATAATTTAGAAATTTTGAGATTTTGAAAAAAAAAAAGTTCACTTAATCTTCCAAGTCCAAAGCAGAGACTAGAAGCATATTATTAACTATTATGTAGATTAAAGATTATTAATTATTTTATAATATGGTTTATAAATTTTAGATACTTTTGTACCACCTATAAAAATCTAACGACGAAATCAATATCAAATGAAAAGGCATTACTAATTACTTTTCCGGATTTGTATTTCTTAAGCATGTTTTTATTTTCTTCCCAACATTAACCAATTAAAGTAAATTTACATAATACAAAATCATATGCAGAATTGTAATGTTTATTTATGTTGCAGCGATTTGCATGATCGTCGGCTGTTCGGTATTTCCTCTGGGATGGACCGAGGAAAACGTGAGAAAAGTCTGCGGACAGTCGGACCAATTCGCCTTGGGCAGTTGCGGTATCAGATGGGCATACCTGCTGGCCGCTATTGGATGCTTGGACGCCGTCATCCTTTCAACGCTTGCATTCATTTTGGCCACGAGGCATATACGATTACAGCCTGACCCACAATATGCACCAGCGAGTTTATTCAAAGGTAAACAGTGCAAACACTAACACGGTAACCTTAATTTCTCTTAAAAAAAACACGCCAGATGATTTATTAAATAATCGCGATGGAACAGTTATAAAACTGGTTATAGGTTTTAGATAAAAATCTGGATGCCAGTGATTCTATTTTTTCTCTACATTAATTAAAAAGAGATAAATATTTTAATTGAGAAGTTTTTAATGGCACAACCTTAATTTATACTAATACTTAATAAAACAACGTTATCATTTATAATAGTAATTATCATAATTAATGTTTTTTAATGTTTTCCTATAGATTTTGAATTTAAAAAATTAGTACATTTAATTTGACTTATTCAATTGTTGTTAACTGTTAATTGTATAATGGTCGTTTCCCTGCTAATGTTTCTTCCTTGGCAACTTTTGCAATACTGAATTACACCAAATTTGTTTACAATACAAAATTAGCAGTTATTTAACTTTTAACCGAAAATATAAAAGATAGAAACAATAATCAATAATTAAGATAATGCATGCCACTTTATTAGAAAAACCACCAAAGTTAGGTATTTAGATCACAAACTGGAAAATACAAATGTTAAATAATGTAAGTATAAGTATATACCAAAATGTGCCCAAATAAATTGTCATCGCCACAATAATAATTCAAAATTTTTAAAGTAAAATTATACAAAATTGTTAAAACTGTTCTTAAGTTATTCTTTATTGATTCATTTAAATTGAAGCGAACTTTCAATGCAATTGAGATGTGCTTAATCAGAATCTGTGTTTGTCTATAGTTAAAGCTTGTATGATGACTTGTGTACAAGTGGTGTATGAAAATTAAAACACATTATGTTTATTTTATCTGAAAGGTAGGCATTATCTAATGATTTTAAATGAAAATGTACTATTAAGCTGTATTAGATTATATATATACATATATATAAGTAGAGTAGATTAGCCGGTACGGGGCCAGGAAGTAATCCCAAGGTCACCGGTGTCCGGTTTCCGGTGTCAGGTTTAACACCCAAAACGGTGTTAAGCGGGTTGCCGACCTTCCACCAGCCAGGGAGCCCCCGACGAAGAAGGTAAAGCCGGCCCCACCCACGTTGAGGTGTGGTACTTTTTGACATGCTTTGTTAGATTGTGGTTAAGAGTGAAGGTTAATTTGCAGAACGTGCACGAGAACATGATGATTGTTGTGCGTTGAAGGTTCAATTTAAAATGGTGAATAATATAGCTCTGAAATATTTATATCTTATCAACATACGTTACGTCATATCTACTCCCACCCTTATCAACCGCAAAACCGGCGACCGGAAACCGCAACGTCCGCAACCGGAAACCTGATACCGGAAACCGCAACGTCCGCAACCGGAAACCTGATACTGGAAACCGCAACGTCCGCAACCGGAAACCTGATACTGGAAACCTGATACTGGAAACCGCAACGTCCGCAACCGGAAACCTGATACTGGAAACCTGACACCGGAAACCTGATACCGGAAACCTGACACCGGAAACCTGACACCGGAAACCTGACACCGGAAACCTGACACCGGAAACCGGACACCGGTGACCTTGGGATTACTTCCTGGCCCCGTACCGGCTAATCTACTCTACTTATATATATGTATACAGGGTGTCCCACCGAAACCGCACATCAAGAGTTTATGGACTTCTAGTGAATGTATTTTTATGAAATTTTCATGGCCTATGTAATCAAGAGTGCTCTATTTAATTGAAATATTTTCAAGATTATACGACTTCCGGTTATACCGCAAGTCAACACCAACTTCCTTATTTCAAATGGAATACTATATTTTTTTAATACGTATTTAGATTTTACATAAAATTCTATGAAAAAAATTATTATATTATATTATATATTTCAAAAATTTTTGTGCTTTTTCAAAGTTTACTTTAAAAATACATATCTCCGATGAAAATAAAATTGAAAGGCTGTAATATTGGCTACATAAAATAATATAAAGGGTGTTCAAAATTTCAAACCACATTTGGTCAAATTTAAACCAAATATATCGTTTTTCTTAACTGGAACATCCTGTATATTTTTACATATTCGGACGCAGAATTTAATTATGCTTATCTATACTAGCGTTCCTTATACCTATCTTCTTTACTTTTAAAGTTATTAACATGTTTGTAAAAATATGTCAATTTTCTGTGCAATAAGAAAACAATGGGTACGTAATTTATTAAGCGAGCCAAGAAAACAAAAAGCAACTTCTGTTTATTTAAACAGTTTAACTGTCTGTGATATTTTACATAGAAGATTTTAATTTGTTATTATTTAATAAAAACCTTAAAAAATAAATATTCAGTTCAATCAATCCACTTATTCTAGTAGTTCATACAATTAGTTTAATAAATGTTCAAAATGGCCACCATTTTGTTCTAAACACAAAATTCTACGGATTGTTTCATTATTTGTGGCTTTACTGATTTCGTTGTGCCAATTATGACTATTTACAATACCTTCTCTTCCGAATTTTGCTTTGTCCGTCCAAATAATATTACGCAAAACATGTGGTTTCCTAAAGTTTTACTAACAGCTTTTCACAATATTGTAAACGATGTACATGATCATTTGGATTCATTGCTTGTACTTTAATAAATGAATATGGGTGCATTTTATGCTTCTTTAAAATTCGCTGAATATATGATTGGGTTATTCCAAGATCGTTTTGCGCAGATCTTATTGAAGTATGTGGATTGACTTGAAAATAGGCTAGTAAACTTACTTCGTTTTCTTCTTCATCAATTTCAAATTTATCTCTTCTCGCGACCTGCTGAGTAGTACCAGCTTGCAAAAAGTTCGCTTCGATTCGTCTAAATTTCCATCTAGTCATTGGCGTTAAATGGTGATACCTTTCATTAAATAATCTGCAGGTCCTCTTTATTGGAGTAATTATCTCTGGGATTCATTTAAGCTGTACGTCACTATTGAATAAAGTAATAACAATACGTTGATATTTTGATTTAAAACAACTTGTTCTTTTTTTCTAGGTTTGCTTGATAAAATGCATAGCCAACGAGTTTTAATTGCACAGAATATTGACATATCTTTACAAACATGTTAATAACTTTAAAAGTAAAGAAGACGTTAGTATAGATAAAAGCACAATTGAATTCTGCGTCCGAATATGTAAAAATATACAGGGAGGGTGTTCCATTTAAGAAAAACGAGATATATTGGATTAAATTTGACCAAATGTGGTTTGAAATTTTGAACACCCTATATATTATTTTTTCAAAAATAACTCATCATTGGATACCTTCAGGTATTGACTATGTGTAGCCAAAATTACAATCCTTCAATTTTTATTTTAGTCGGAGATATGTATTTTTAAAGTGAACTCTGAAAAAGCACAAAATTTTTAAAAATATAAATTATCTCGAAAACGCTTAAATTTGGACATTATGTTACTTAATAATTTTATTCACAAATTTTTATGTAGAATCTAAATACGTATTAAAAATATAGTATTCCATTTGAAATAAGGAAGTTGGTGTTCCGGTATAACCGGAAGTCGTATAATCCTGAAAATATTTTAATTAAATAGAGCACACTTTATTACATAAGCCATGGAAATGACATAGACATGCATTGACTAGAAGTCCATAAACTTTTGATGTGCGGTTTCGGTGGGACCTGTATATATTAAGGTGACCAGAATCGGCTCTTCTTCTGGAATTAGTTATAGTAATCCTTGAGAAGTCCTGATACCAAATATCAGGTCATTTGATTGAAGTTTAGAGGTCGCTCAAATCAAACCTAAAAATCTGTTTTTTCGACGGATAAAAATCTGTGGCATTTCAAAACCCAGTACTAAGTTACCGTAACGTACTTTCCCATTGAAAAACATTATATAGAAAAGGTTTTGATTATTAAACTCATATTATTGGCGGTATTTCAAACGCAGCGTGCATTTTTAGATGTTAATTTTGGTCAAAATTTACGAATTTCCCGATAATTTGACGTATAACTTCGGTTGACAGATGACTTCGTCGCTGTTTTTGGTCTTAAACACTGAAGAATACATGTAAGACTTAGTGCAGCACATTTGCACCACTTACTGGTACCTCCCAGTTTCTGGCTCCCGGAATTTCGTTCAGGTGCGGCGATTTCAAGATTTTTGTCTTTATTCATTAAACACTTATGAAATTAGGTACTAATATTCTAATAACATATCTCATGTGGAAAAACATGTTTTATTACAAAACGGGGCCAAGGTCAGGTTTAAACAATTGAATTTTTGAGAGGTAGTCCAAGTATGTACATTTTAATGTGCTCTCACAAATCTGTTTCAATATTCTAAGATTAGATTTCTTAGCATTCGGAAATTACTGTTGATGACTAGGCACATATTTATATAGGTACTGCTTTTGCTCTTCTGAATTCGTAATCAAAGTGTTAACTTTTTACCCAACGCTACGGCTCTTTCAGACGTGTCATGTACTACACGCAACTGTGATAAATATGTTTTTGATTTACTATATTCATCATTTGATTCCCACAAACTAGGATCAATATCCAGAAAATCTTTGTCGATTCCGAAACGCGAGAACAATTTTTCGTTTGATTCGAAACCAAGTCTTGAATTTCATAGTTTTTCCACAACTCTAACTCGGGCACTATAACTGAAATGATGTATCATATTATAGTAGTTACTAATAATAAATTTCATTCAAATCGAATAAAGAGTTCAATTGTTATAAACAAAAGAAATAGAAAAAATTGAAACTTTGAAGACAAATTCCGGCTTAACCGTAAATTTTTGGATATAGATCAGTTGTGTTAAATCATCATATTTTGACCTCAGGAATATATGGTCCAGCCATTTCCCCGCATTAACGGGACACCCTGTATAAGTTACAAAATCACAATCAACGTAAACTTATTGATTTACACGAAGAATCAATACTTGGCGGAAATTAAGAAATAGTCCAATTTTATGAGTGTAGTAAAATAATTTCAATATTGTGCCCTTTTAGAGATTTTGTCAGTAGCAGAAAACTAAAAAAAATATTGAGAAATTATTGTTGTGAGTGTGTGATGTTTAAATAAATTATAGCAACTATAACAGGAACGAAATCATTTGGGATAAAAACTGCTTCAAGGGTAGTATGTTGGTTTCATAGGATATAAATATCTAATTGTGGACTTTTAAAGAACAATTTGAAAATATATTTGTATTGATTGATTATTTTGAGAAATGCAAGAATTGCATAAAAAATAGACACGTGAAAAAGGATTTTGACATCAAAACTGCTTAGAAATTTTGATCGATTTGATGAGGTTTTTGAATTTTGGATGATTTACGCATAAATAATAATTTTAATGATAAAATTAAATACAATAATCACTTTGTTTTGTATAACCGTTATTTATTTGTATGGTGACCAATGGTTTCAATACATCAGCGTATCATTTTCAAACCGAAAAATAAATAATAACGGTTATACAAAACAAAGTGATTATTGTATTTAATTTTATCATTAAATATGTATAACGAAGTGGAAGCCTCCATCATCAATGAAATAATAATTTATTCATTTAATAAAGGTAGTAATGGTTTCAAAATATATTAGGAAAAGTTGAAGGTTTAACATAATTTTTCTACTCGAAGGATTTTCCTTGGTAACTTTTATATTAACCGATTACTCATTGTTTTGTTAGAATGCTACTTTTTGTAATTATATATATACATATTTATTGACAAATATGTACAACATTTAAATAATAAATAAATAATGAATGATGTGTTATTATGTTAATCTGTCAAAAGGATATCTTTCTGCCTTGTTTTGTCCAGTCCAGTCCATATGGCGTCAGTCTTTAATGATGCATGAAATGATGAAATAAAATCAAAAATGGTAGAATGTGGGTTTTAAATTTAGGGATTATGTTTGGGTTTCATAGGAATCGAAGGCGTTCTTGAATAGGGATAACTAGGGTTGTTATCCCATATCATAGAGGAGTTGGTTGGAAGGATTATGTAAAGAATTTAGAGCAGTGTTTCTAAAATTCCCTATGTTACAAATACATTCAATATAAAAAAATGAAGTGTTCACTTAAGAAACTTAAATGATAGGTTTTTAGAAAGAAATCACTAGGAAATTGTCAACGAAACACAGTAAGTAAATTTTCAAAATATATAATGAAAAACTAAAATTCAGATTAATTTTAATAAAGATGTTTCTATATTGATTTATTATTTCAATTTAGTGAGATCCTTGCGCTTGATGCTTGCTGCACAGAGATTTTATGTTGGGTTCCAATTTGATTAGCTTAAGTGTCAAGTCTCCCCGTTGCGTTATATCCAGACGATTTCTTTTTATTACCAGTAAATCATTTACAACATTAAATCCACATTCAGCTAAAATTGAAGATGAAAACGGCAACAATGGTTTTCTTGCACATTTGGTTAAATTTGGGTATATGATTTCTGTTTCCTCACAAAGCCATGGCAAAAGTTTTTACTGGCTCATCATTTTGCATTTATGCGAGTTCTTCTCGATACTGCATTTTTGATGTATCCGACAAACCCACTAATATTGGCGGCATCATCTATGTTGGAAAATCAATTTGTTTTAAATCAAAAAATCTTTCTTCTAAATCAGCCGAAAGAATTTTTAGATGATCGACAATAATAATTATAGCAGTATCATTTATTTCATATTTTCGGAGCCATGTCAGAAGTAAAAGTCTCACATGGTTTCCATTTTGTTCTTCACAAAATAACTTGAAGAGACGCTCACATTTAGCATTAGCTTTAATAGCATTAATACACTTTATTACTGAATGTTGTACTTCATTTAGAACAGGCGAGTTGTTTTTAGCTACCAAGTTTTCTCTATGAATAATACCATGCACAAGAATCATTTTTTTCTTAATACCTTGTTCGATTGCCTACCTCTCCATATGGGTTTATGTCCACTTAACTTTTACAGTTTTTGTTTTTTGAATGTTGTACTTCATTTAGAACAGGCGAGTTGTTTTTAGCTACCAAGTTTTCTCTATGAATAATACCATGCACAAGAATCATTTTTTTCTTAATACCTTGTTCGATTGCCTACCTCTCCATATGGGTTTATGTCCACTTAACTTTTACAGTTTTTGTTTTTTGAATGTTGTACTTCATTTAGAACAGGCGAGTTGTTTTTAGCTACCAAGTTTTCTCTATGAATAATACCATGCACAAGAATCATTTTTTTCTTAATACCTTGTTCGATTGCCTACCTCTCCATATGGGTTTATGTCCACTTAACTTTTACAGTTTTTGTTTTTTGAATGTTGTACTTCATTTAGAACAGGCGAGTTGTTTTTAGCTACCAAGTTTTCTCTATGAATAATACCATGCACAAGAATCATTTTTTTCTTAATACCTTGTTCGATTGCCTACCTCTCCATATGGGTTTATGTCCACTTAACTTTTACAGTTTTTGTTTTAAAAATTTATTTGTCAAATATTGACCTCAAATAGGCATTTAGAAAAATGCCTATAACTTTTAGTAGGTACAAGATAGACATAGGAGCGGCATCTTGTATAGTACCTAATCGATTCCTCCACAACGGAAAACATTGACATGTGTCAATTTTGGTATTTGGTATTTCAAAAATATCAATATTTCAAAAATATCAATATTTCAGCGCCCACTTAAAAACATCAATTTCAATCAACGATTATACCTACTTTTGAAGTTTTTAGTCTTATTAAGTTTTAATAATTAACTTTATTTTTTAGGTGAAATGAATGGTGCCTTCGTCAATGATGCCGGAAGCGTGGCAGGATCGAGGAAATCATTAAATCTTCACCCAGTACTGATGATGCATCCCGGACAGGATGACACCTATTCGCAATTTTCGCAGAGGACGGTTCCTAGATCTACCCATTCTGGACACTACTCACATCCTCATTCCCTTCATCATAATTATTAATTTTTCTTTCCAGAGTAAAAAATAAGAGACATGTCTTGTGACACCTTATAACATAGGTAGCACACATAGACTCCCAAAAATGAAATCTGACTTTCCAACTTTCCGTTTTATGTAAAGTTGGTTTTATAGTTTTCAATTTTAATTTGGAATTAAAAAATAGACAGCTTAGATAGTTTAAGACCAAATTTGACACGCAGTATTTTTAATTGAAAAAGTAAAATTCAAACGAGCTTTATAATACTCATTTAAATTTTTTTTTATTTAACGCGAGATCAAAATGAACGTTTATATCATAAAAATAAATTGATGGTACATAAAAACTAATAAGTTAAAAATAAGATTATATTAGAAAAATTGATATTACTCGTAAAATCTGTACTATTCCTCATCTAACCATCTTCTAGACAATATGATTAACTATATATAAAGTACATTTGACAAAGTTTTTAACTTTGCATCTGAAATTTTATATAATAGTCACAATTACTACATGTTCCTACCAAACCATACATAAAAAGTATATATAATTAAACTGCTTCGCTTTTTTTATGACAGTAATACAAATTTTGTATTCATTATCATTATGTATATAATTTTGTAGAATATTTTTCGATCCTTAATTACATGTTATATAATTTTTATTTTTTTGTATAAAGTCGGGAATATAGTATTAAATAATATAAAATATATGTTTTAAAACCATTGGTTAAAATTTTACATTATTCATTAATATTTTTAGTGTTATAAGACATTTCTTTTAATTCTTACTATAGTCGTGTTACATATACACACGGAGAAGAACGGTAATATAGTTTTTTTGTATTCTTGATTTACTCCTTGTATTATACTATGCATATAAAAATCGCCTTGTTGTTATGATTCTATTTGTTCGTATATTTATATTTATTGTATGACTGAATGGCTGCTTAGATGATATTTTTATATATAAATTTTAGGTACAAAATGAGTGTTCTTATTACAGTCGTATCCTATATAAAAATTATAAAATGTTTGTAAAATGTGAAGAAAAAAATTAAAATAAATTATGATCTTATTTTTATCGATATAGCATACATTATTAGTAGACATACTATTTGTATATATAATAATGTTTAACAGATATGATGACGCAGGATATGGCATAATTTAATTTGTAATTTTTGCTAACGAGGAGCTGAAATTATTGGAGTTTTAATTAAAAGCGTAATAATACAACAATTATTTTAATTTTAAAGTTAAAAATATATTGCATCGCTTTCACTAGTACTTATTTTTTATCAACGGGTTTTAGGTTAGTTTTGGATTTTCAATAGATATAATCGATACTTGTTAATTTGGTTCCATCAACATGCAACCAAATTTTCAAATTGGAAGAAGTAAAACTCTTGCTATGTTCCATTTTTTTTATTTTCAAGCATTTCGTGCTGATTATTAAGAAGGTAGGGGGTATACTGATGGCCCGATTAATTTTCAATCCCTCTAATAAGTTACGCTTTCGATCTTTTCGGCAAAAATGGGTATGTGTAATTTTTCCCATGTGTTATCCTGTGGTTATGCTAATCCAGTAATGTATGTATGTAAATCTGCAAGTAGTGTGGTTGAATGTATGTGTGGGATTGACAACATTGTACGTATCAAAAGTATAGGCACTGGAATTATAAAGAGTTTAATGGGTAGAATATTTGAAGATTGATGGTTTGGTAAAGCCTTCGTTATTTCATATTGTCCTCCAAGAGTCCTATATAAAGGTGATAGGCCGAATTGTGGTAATATGGATAGTAAAATTTGAGATAAATATTTGTGTATTGGGTAAGAAAATATTAATAAGAGTAGCATAGGGTATATTTATAAGCAATGAATGATAAAGGAGAGGGCAAAAGATGATTGAATGAGTCGAATAAAATCTATATAAGATATTCATGTACTGTGCTAACGAGTAGACATACACGTTGTGGCTAATATTTATTAATCTACACATTTAATACAACCATGTCTGGTACCCCCAAAACTCGTTCAACCATTGATGAAGATGCGATCATTAAGAAGATAGTTGAAAAGGTGATTAGTTCAACAACATTCCTTGATAACTTAGTTAAAAGAATTCGTTAATGTATTTCTCAGGAATTTTAAATCCAGGCCAAGTAATATGATCGTAAGGTAGAATCACGATTTAGCGCAGACGAAGCAGGAATTGTACAATTATAAGGATGAGTCGGAACAACACTCTAGTCTCAGAATATTTGGAGTACCAGAAACAAGGAACAAGAAACTGATAAACTCATTAGTGATCTATGTAGAGAAACATTAAACATCATAAATGCGTATTTAAGTTATGTTTGACAATTAAAATGTCAGTTCATTTATTTGGCACATGAAAGAATTGACCTACGTTTTTGATTCCAACGCCACCCGGGACTGCAATAATTGCTGGACACCCGTTACTTTTAACCTACATGTACCCATGAAAAATTTTAATTTCAAAAAGAAAGTGTCCGTGGATTACTGATAATATTATTAATTCTTGAATGTTGTCGGCGTTAACTTGGTGGTACATTTTAATAAGATAATTAAAACACTTTAACTTTGTTTTACCACAAAAGATATTTATTTATGTACCACCAAGTTAAAGCCGACAACATTCAAGAATTAATTAAAGCTAATGTAGCAGTCCAGGCGAAAAAGTACTTAAAATTACATCTCAAGAAACAACAAGCTTCCCTCAATGCTTGGTTTAATCAACAGTGCCTAAAACTTAACATTATACCAAATTTTGTGCAGTGCTCAATCAAGTCTAAATCAATCGCGGCATCAAAAGCAACGAGAATAGCAGAAAGGACATGGCTGAAAGAAGAGGCGAGATCATGGTTTAAAAGGAGAGATACACTAATGATATACATCAAAATTATACACACAGAACTGGCCCATCATCTCCACCCGGTAGAATTCGACCTCCTTTAAGATTACGTCCGACAAAAAGTAAGCCGCCTCCGGTTCCAAAAGATGACCGCCCAGAAAAAGAAATTGAAGAACTTAGAACAACAACAACACACCAAAGTAAGAAATCCAAGAAACCCTTATTGTCGAGTCTGAATTGGCTCTAAAACATTCAAATGTCACTATTTTTCAAAAAAAACAAAATTTCCCAATTAATAAAAAATACACCTTCACTGTCAAACACAGTTCGAAGCACTTTTAAATCATTAAAGCAAAAAATTAAAAATAATAATCTCATAATTACAAAAGCGGATAAAGGTAACTCGACAGTAATATTAAATAGAATAGATTACGAACAAAAAATTCAAGATTTCATTAATTCCTCAAATGTCCTTGAAATTAAAAAGGATCCCACTTTCAATTTACAAACAAAATTAAAATCACTAATTACACCCCATAGCTCCTAGATTATACGGCTTCATTAAAATCCATAAAGAAAACCAACCAATTCGCCCTGTAGTTTCCTATTCCAACACACCTGCCAAAGCTCTATCTTTTGAATTAGCTTCCATCTTTAAATCACACCAATTTTTCAGACTCCCATTCCATTAAAAACACATCTGAACTAATTACTAACCTTAATAATAATACACTTGACCCTAACTCTAAACTAGTATTATTCGACGTAGCTAATATGTTTGCTAACATTCCACCTAAAGATAGTATAGAATTAATAATTCAACACCTTGATAAAAATAATGTTAATCCCACAGTCCAAATAGAATTTTTAAATATTTTAGAAACCATACTAACACACAATTACTTTTCCTTTAACAATAAATTTTACTTACAAAAAGAAGGCCTAGCAATGGGCTCACCCCTTAGTCCCCTATTAGCAGAAATCTTTATGGAACACTTAACTAATATTATCCTCAATTCCCCGTTAGGTGAAAAACACATAAGGCGGTGGTATAGATATGTAGATGATATATTAGCATGCTTCGTAGGTACTGATAGTCAAATTTCCAATTTCCTTAATTTTCTCAACTCTCTGCATCCATCAACTAACTTTACTGTAGAAACAGAAACAAACAACACCATTAATTTTTTAGATCTATCCATCTCTAAACTTAACCTACCTTTACAGACACTATAATTTCTAATAATTCTCGACATCCCTTTAAACAAATAGCATCATTTAATTTCTTAATTAATAGAGCTCTCAAGTTACCTTTAAGCCCCGAATCATTTCTCAAAGAAATGAGAATTATAAAACAAATGGCCGAAAACAATGGTTACTCGGCTACTTTAATTGATCAATTATTAAAAAAAACATAAATTTAAACAAGTTCAAAAATATATATATACACCACAAAATTCAGAAGACAATAAGCGGTTTCAATGTTTAACTTATTTTGGAATGATTAGCCTCAAGATCAAAAATATATTGGAAAAATATAACATTAAAGTAGTATTTAAATGTAATAATAAAATTTCAAACTTAATTTTTAACCCTAAAACTAAAATAGATATTATGAAAAAATCTGGCATTTATAGATTAACTTGCGAATCATGTAAAGGAATTTACATCGGAGCACGAAGAACACGAACGAGCATTTCGATTAAAACATAACAACTCAACTTTTGCTAATCATTTAATAGAAAATAATCATACTTTCGGCAAGGATGTACTTTCAGTAATCCACTTTACGGATAAAGGCCGTAAAATGGATTTACTGGGAGCGCTAGAAATTCATAAAGCCAAAATTAATCCCGTTTTTTTCCTTCTTAATGACCAGATTGACCTGATGTACTCTCCTCTTTTCGAAGGCATATAAATAACACCTGTTAATTAATTTTAAGTACTTTATGTTTGAACAGTGAATGTTCGAAACTGTAGTCACAGCAATAAATATTTTTTGTGGTAAAATAAAGTGTTTTTATAATCTGATAATATTATATTCGCTCTGCACCTAAGAGATAAAGCATTTCAGAAATTTAAAAATAGTCACTGGAACTATTATAAATCCTTGAGAAATTAAGTTACTATAATGATTAAACAGGAAGAACAGGTTTCTTTCAGTATACTCTTCGAAATGCAAGTTCTAAAGATATCTGGAATGAGCTTAAAACACTGGACATTAATAATAGGGGACAAAATTAAGCATTGCTTAACAATTAATCCTAGTAAGTCCGCAATTGTCTTGTTTAGGAATAATAACAGGATAAACTGTCTAACAAATCTAACCAACATTTCAGTAATCTCGACGCCAATACCAATATTGAAAGAAAGAAGCTAAAAATGTAGGGTTAGTGCTTGCTTAAATATTAATCTCATGTTAATAGATGTATTAGAAGAAGATTGCAAATTTTAAATTTATTTACCCGCATATGAGATACCGATCTACGAACATTAAGTCTATGTTATGTAATACACTTGTTCTATCATATGTTTATACTGTTGTGAAATATATGGTCCATCTATTACTTAAGATGTAGCAGCGGAATTCAGAGAGTCCAGAATAGTTGTTTGCACCTAATCTTTGGAATAAGAAAGTACGATTATATTTCTCACAAAGTCGAGTTAAAATGGTTAAATATGTGAAATATATTGAGATTACAGTTTGCAACTATATACCATAAAATACTAAAAACAAAACGACAAGCCTACTTATATAATAAGATCAAATTAAGAACTGACATTGCCTAAACTTGAGGTCTAAAGGAATAATTAGCCCACCCTATTATAAAACTGCTCGGTTTGAACGCTCTTCACATGTCAAGCCTATAATATTTATAATTCTGTGGCCCATTAATATAAATTAGTTAACAAATTCAAGGATAATATGTACAATTTATTACTTAACTCGCAAACTATGTAAACTAATACGCTCCCTAATTAAATTAAATCAAACAATTATCTTGTAATAAATGACAACATTTATTATTTACACGTAAAGTTTTGTCTTATATTCTCAATGCACTATTATGTAAAAGTAGTTTTAAGTAATCAATGGAAGAAGAAGGGTAGATTTTCTACTAATTTAAATTGGCGCCATGCGGCTTCTCCCTACAATTATACTAATAATTTACTTATCTCCTTTGTTGGTCGGTATATAAAGGGTCCGCCAATAGGGACGCGCGAAGTTTGCCGGAAGGGTGCGGCCATGTTGTTCGAGGTAGAGCTGTCAAAGTTGCTGTCATTTGTTAAGTATATAACCCCAAATCACCATGGCAAGTTTGAGTGTCGAGCAGCACGTGCAAATTATTAAATTGTTTTACGAAAATGGGTCATCAGTTCGAGCAACGTTCCGCGCACTTCGCCCATTTTACGGTCGCGATGATCGGCCTGTAGAGTCGACTATCCGTCGATTGGTGGGCAAATTCGAGCCGACTGGTCCACCAAGTGGCAATGCATCCCCAGAAAGTCACTGTTTGGTGTGGATTTTGGGCCGGTGGCATCATCGGTCCGTACTTTTTCGAGAACGAAGCTGGGGCGGCCATAACCGTCAATGGGGGGGGAGCGCTACAGGTCGATGATAACCAACTTCTTTTGGCCTAAACTGGATGATATGGACACGGACGACATGTGGTTCCAGCAGGACGGCGCCACGTGCCACACAGCCCATGCCACCATGGACATTCTGCACGAGCGATTTTCGGACATGGTCATCTCGCGCGGAGGGGATATCAACTGGCCACCGAGATCGTGCGATTTAACGCCTTTAGACTTTTTTCTCTGGGGCTATCTCAAGTCGCTGGTCTACGCCAACAAGCCTCTAAACACCGATGACCTCAAAGTCAACATACGCAACGCCATCGCTCAAATTGAGGCCGATATGTGCTCCAGAGTCATCGAAAATTGGACCTCCCGGAGCCGGGCTACCAAACGGAGCCGCGGTGGTCATTTGAACGATGTTATCTTCCATACTTAATGGGGTCGAATACCCTTTCGAATGAAAAATAAATTTCGTTTCTACCTCACACACAACTTGTTTTATTCAATTTTAAAGTTCACGCGCCCTTATTGGCGGACCCTATAGGTATCATATAATTTGTATTACACTTTATTTGCAATGCTTTATGTGTCAGTCGAGAGATAACGCAATTATTATTATTATTACTAAGGTTAGTGATGATGTTTGAAGGAAAGCACAATAAGAAGTATTTATAATCCATCATATCATGGATGAGTCAGGTATATATTAAATGCGCTATTGTAGTGAGCACTAATTAGTAATTTCAGACTTCTTCAGTCAGTTACTAACATGGTTTGTTTCATAAGATTATAAAAAAGTGGCCTCTATCTCACCCTCCAATCAGTAAAACATATATTAAGCATTAATTTATTGTTTAATAGAAAATAATGGAGATAAATTTATTTTAATTTAACGATTTTTATTTATTTGACATTTAATATTTAACCAGTTTGCTAACTTTAAACTACTGTCGTATTTTGAAATAAGTATTTGTAATTGTTAATAGCCAAGGTCTTTCCAGAAATATTTTTATAATCATATGAGAGTTATTTATCTATTCAAAGTATTTGAAAAGTTACATCCACAGTCTAGTCATCACAATGCAAATAATTTTTTTAACATTAATTATAGTTCTAAAACTGGATTATAGGTATTTCTTTTAATCTATCGCAGAATACTCGAATGGATTTTATAATAAACTACTTAAACAATTTAGCCACGGAATGCTCCACAATTAAGACATTACATCATTAGAAGACTAGACTGCTAACCGTTCATTGAAGAATAAATAATATAAGTAATATGAATGAAAAAATCACTCACTTATTATCTTCACGAGGTACTTGAAAATCCATATTATATCTAATTAATAATAAGTTGTTGAAGAAACCACAGTGTGGCGAAACATTTGGTGAATTAAAAAAAAATGAAAATCAAACTCATTATTAATTAGATATAATAAATAATAATTTAAGGAATGATCATATATGAATTATCTCAATTATTAACCTAAGAATATCTTTTAGAAATGGCTCTAATCAAATCTTCAACGATTTTTTAACAAAACTGTATTGGTAATGTGTCCCTATGCAAAATTTATTAATGAAATCTCAAATTTTCAATATTGTTCCAAATGAATTGAAAAAGAATTATACAATTTTCATACAAAAGTCATGTCCTAGAAACTTAATGGTAATCTATATAGGGATAGCAATAATTTAAATAATTAACATGATTTTCAGAATGGACGATCTACATTAATAAACCTGCCTGTATACAAATTTGGTATCAGTTGCAAAACAAACTTGTCTTCCTTCGATTATTATAAATTGTACTCAAAATTATCTACAGCCTATATATATACGTTTTATTTAATTCATTAATGATTTAATCAGAAATGACTTAAAGGCTATTAAACACTCCTTTTAATCTTTATTTTTGTATGATTTTATATCATTCAAAATTATTCGTACCCACAACGACTGCTTTAAAAGCCCCTCTAACCTTTTAAACTTTAATGATGGTGTATCAGGAATCGTTTATTTCTAAACATGTCCAAATGTTATTCGAACTTAACCAAGTTGTAAAAATGCCATAAATTATACTTATTTTATAGACTCAACTAATTTATCCAAGGAATTATTTAAATATGTAGGTGTGAATTTTCGTAATTTTTCATTTAATAATAATATCCTTTATATAGCTAGAACATTTTTTCAAACCTGAGTTTGCTTAGCATTTAGGCAAGAATTTCTACGTGAATTGCTTAAAAAATATTATACAGTTAACTAGTTATGTGTCACCTTTATAATCCTTTTCCCATATGGGCTTTATTTACAAATACCAGATAATATCCAGAACAAGTTCAAAAAAAGTTTTTGGATTTGCCGTGTTTAAAATTGGCACTTAATATTTATTTGGATATTTATTATACTTTATTTATTTATTTATTATAATTAATAACAGTTTTGGTACAGACTTAATAAATGGATCACTAAATTCTCTAAAGAGGTTTCACATTATGTGAGGAATAAAAAGAACTCGACTAACCCTTATCTTCCATATGGACAAAGGAGTAGTATTCCACCATGACAACGCGAGACCTCACACATCTTTGGCCACTCGTGGGAAATTACTGGAGCTTGATTGAGAAGTGATTATACATCTCTCATATAGCCTTGATCTTACACCATCGAATTACCATTTATTTCGCACTTTGCAGAATTTTTAAAATTGTAAAACTTTTACACATGACGAAGACCGAGATTTAAGGTCTTGATTCAGTTTTTTGCTGAAAAAGATCAGATATTCTACGAGTGCGGAATTATGGAGTTTCAAGGTAGATAGCGAAGGGTCATTGAACAAAAAGGAAAGTATTTCGTTAATTTAACATTATTTTATTATATCAAAAAGAGGTTTTATTTCGTACGTCAATACTGAAACTACTTAGTTAACAAACCAATACAAAGCTAAAAAAAATGTTATGACATATATAACGAAGTAGAAGCCTCAAAAATCAACAAATTTCTATGCAGTGACTAAATATGTAAACATATTAAGGATTCTTTGCATAAAATTAAAATTAAGGTAATCTTTCTTTAAATATTTAATTTAAAAGCCGGCTTTCTTACGATATATTAATAAAGTATATTTTATGTTTGTTAAAAGAAAATTAACGTTAAAAAATTATTGTTATTAGAAATTGCTGTTATAAATTATAACTTAATTTATGTAAGACAATTATGTTTAGTTAATTTTCAGTTAGCTTGCATAAATATGTTAAAATTAATGTTAATTGTATTTATATACTTATAAATAATATAAATACAAATATTTGTTTAAGTTATGTTATTGTTTTAATATGTATTAAAAATACATATATTTCCATTGTGTTTATTGAGTTGCCTACAGTAAACCCCAGAGTGCAATTTATTTCAAGTACAAGAGTATTCATGTTAAAAGAAAATTAAAATAATAGATAGTATTTTTACTATATTATCTGATATCTGATCACTTAAAAAACAATATATCTATTGATATTATTTTTACCACTACCAATAAGGGTAGATTATTAGATGTTTATACGCAATTACTTATGCAATACATGTAGGCCATCTCTGCCAACATTTTTTTGATCTTTTTGATAAAAGTTTCAAACACCTCTGGAAAGGCAATTGATTCAAATTTAATTAAAGATATGTTTTCTGGTTTGTTATCAAAAATCGTATGAAGTCAACTTGCACAATCCTGATGTCCCATTCATTTCTGGAAATCGGATATGCGTTGCCTTAAAAGGATATTGCTCTCGGTATATGGCTTGTGGCACTATCATTTTTAATATAAATTAAGTTAGTTAGCATGCGTAATTCGTATTCTATTTAGAGTTTCGGCATTGCTAGACTTATGCTCAAAAAATATCATTTCAATGATGCGTTCAGTTTATAAACTTTAATTAATAAGAACCTTTTATGGGCGCACACAACATCTAACAAAATTAGTCGATAAAGGTGTTCAATTGCAGTAAATATTTTTTTTTGGTTTGTTGTAATACGCCTTGAACTTGGTCAAATGGCAAGGTTTTATATTTTCATTGGCTCAAACCTAACAAATTCCAAAATAATAAATAAAGTTTTGCTCTTAGATGCTCTAATATAGTTTAAACTTTGTTTCAGTTAGTTAAGAGAGGACTTGTACTACAAAAAAAATCGTATGAGATCAAAAGTATTCATCCAGTTCAAAACCTTCAGCTAATAAGTATCCTTTTTGGGTTTTTATTGTATAATTAGTAATTTAAAAACACAAATTAAATGACTTTCATTGGAACTTAATTGCAGTTAAGAAATTATTTATAGTTTGTATCAAAAACTTTGTGCTATAAAATGAACATGGGATAAGTTGTCTTAAAGGTTATTGCTCTTGATATATGGCATATTGTACCATTCCGTTTCTTTAAGAGTTATGACTACCTATGTTTCAGCATGCCTAGAAATCGTATTTTATTTACAGTTACTTTGTTAGATGTATTCTCAAAAATGAATGATACAATGTTCCTAATTCTCACTTGTTTAGAACCCTTTGAGGTCCTTTGTTTTTTAGACCAATTATTATTATTGAACCAAATCTAATAAAATTCAAATTATAATGACTTTAATGCTCAAATTACAGTTAAAAATTTGTTCCTGATAGTTTTTACTACAAAATCGGGAACATTCTGTTTTAATAAAGTTAGTTTAATCCCTTGCTTTGATTTTAATTGATTCTACAAATAGTTAGTTAGAGTGCAATGCAAGCGTATTCTATTTATAACTACGACTTTACTTAACTATATTTTTTTAATGATAAATGCTAAGATTCAAACGTTCAATTAATGTTGCCTCATTTTAAAAAATGAATGATACAAATTCGCATATGCCTTATAACTCTTATCTAATAAGAACCCTTCCTAAGTACATTTTTTTGTGAATGAGATAAAGATTTTCATTGGTTCAAATCTAATAAAATTCAAATCAATTTGTTGTTTGTTGCTAAAGGTGTTCAATTAAAGTTAAAACATGTTTTTGGTTAGTTATAGGCCTTCTACTACAAAAAATATACAGGGTTAAGTTGCATGATTCTAACATCCAAAAAATGAATTTCTAAAATTCAGGGATATATTGTTTTAAAATTTGTTTATTGAACTTACTAAAACTTTTTGATTAGTTTGTCATGGCATCGTATTCTATTTATAGTTGCTGCTTTGTTAGATTCATTTCCAAAAAATGATCCAATTACAAGTCTACTCCACAATCCGCATCTTGAAAATTATGTTTTGGATACATAGATTTTCTCATTACAAGACGAGAATTTTCACTAGCCCAAATCCAAATTAAAATGTTTTTATTTCTAAAGGTGCTCGATAAACGTTTGTTTTTCTAGAAATCAGGTTGTTTCTGGTTTATTGTCTTAGGTCTTGTATTACAAAAAAATCAAAAGGTGTTAAGTTGCAAAATATAAACACCCAAATAACATCTGCATTTTGAAAATCAGAAAAATTTTGTTTTTAAAAATCGAAGATTGCTTTTGATATATGGCATACGGCACTAACCTAATAAACTCTATTTTTTAGAATTAATGCTCTTTAATTGATTGTACATAAATTTTGTTAATATATCACCAAATTGTAATTTATTTATAATAACGTTTTTTACAGATTCTTTCTTAAAACAGGAACGCTTCATTTACATTTCCACTTATTAATTCTAGTAAGGACTTTTTATGATTACATTGTATTTTTTTTATAGATATGACAAGGATTTTTATTAGCTTACATGTAATAAAATCTAAATTAAAATGATGCTCATATACAATTAAAAATTTGAGTTTGGTTATTATAGGTTATACACTACAAAAATTCCATGCAATCAAGTTTGAAGATTTTAACACCCGAATAACGTCTGAATGTCTAGAAAATTAAGGAAAAAATGTTTTAAAATCAATATTTGTTTTTGATATATAGCATGTAGCACCATCCCGTTGAGACATTTTTTTAAATATATTTCTATTGATCTGAACAAAAATTACTTTGCATTAATTTATTTATAGTTAAAAAATAATGAACCAATAATAAGTATGGTTCATGATTATGGGATCTAATTTTATGAGAGAGAGAATAATATCTTTATTCGAACACTAAATACAATATGGGGAATATATACAGATGATTTACAATGATGGTTAGTCCGTTTGGGCTATCGACCATCGGTCTTTCTGCCCTGTCTTGACTCTAAGTTATAATTTATATAATATATAATGTTTATAAAATCGATGATAGCTTCTCTGCACCATCTGCTTGAAGCTACATTACTTTAAAGTGCATGTATTAAATTTATAATTACGGTTTACTGGACTTATTGTTAAAAACATATCCAATTTCACGTCGAAGTTATAACTTATTTCACTTTTTACATTTAATATGATAGCTAAATAAACTAATATAAGTGATAGTAATAAAATTCAATATTCGCAGTTATTTCTTTAGATTTAGAAGTTTTGTTCTAAAGTTTTACTCGGTTCAGTTGAAATATAAATATATTTCTTTGATCTGTCGATTATAGCGTTCACTTAATGTCAACAGTTTATTTTCTAAATATTAAAACTCTATTAATTTTCTATTCTTATCAAGTATTTGACTAATTAAAATATTCTTATGAACAGAAATATAAGGCATGTAGTAGTTGTTAAGATTATTTGGAAATTATTAAAAATTGTGAATACTTTAAAAAATGTCAGTGTATTTCACTATCAGAAATGCAAAAATGTACATAGAATCGCTTTTATAACATATGTTTTATAACAGCACATAAATAAAACTGTTTGATTTGTAATTCAATATAAATAATTGTTAAATATCATTTAATTTTATGTCTTGCAGCAGTTTAAATTATTTTCTCTTATAGAAAGAACTGTTTTCTAATATTTACTTTAAAACAAACAAACATGGCATGGTATTAGAAGAGCAATCCCAAATTCTAAAATAATATTTATATGTGGTATAACTTTTATAGCATTTGTAGTGTTTAGTTTAATTTTATTGTTCTTAGTAAATTTATAAATAAATTCCTCGTTTTTATAAACCACGTGGATTTTCAAAAATATACATAATTATATACAACTTTGAAGAATGTTAAATACTTTATACTTATAAAAAATAAATAGGGATCCATCCATTTTTTTCTAGAGAGCGAAAACATCTTTATTAAAGCTAGTATAAACATTATGTAGTTATAACAATAATTATTGTGCTTCTTCGTCTTCTTTACGGCTATTGACCGTGGATCTCTCAGCCTGTTGATTATTTCTATTAACTTTAAATTTCTCAGAAATGAATAATGATAGGTAATATTTTGCAAGATACATTTTTGACGTACACTATTTTACAATTAATACATTTTAATGGTGGCAATTAAACGCACACTTCGATGATAATCTACAAAAATTATTGAATACAAACTATCCGTTAGCGATTAATTAAGACCGTTTAGGTTGACGATAATTATAGAGCGGGAATTATTAATTGACTATTAATGTTTTCTGTAATATAATTATTTGCTGCAATTTATTGCACTTCCCCTCGCATTTGCATGATGGTGCTCTTCTTCTCGTTTATTATTTTTGTTTCCTTTTGTCGTGTTTCACGGGAACGCGTAAGGGTCAAGTGGGCAGGTGGGGTGGTTACTGATCTGATATTATTATGTATCATTTAGGGTGGTTATTAGTAGATGGTAGATGATATCTGATAGGGCCTTTAAGTGCACGCAAATGCACTAATTAGACCGATAAAAATGAGGATACTGCCGAAATTTAAAATAATGAAAATTGTTTTATTTCCTCAGGTCAACAAATTTTGGTGATTATAATTATTCATTTAAACATTATATTAAATTATTTATCGCTATATATGATGACATATAATTTATATGTAATATTTATTTATTATCTTAATAATTATCACTTTTAATTAACAATGTTTAGTATTAGTACTTTCAATCGCTTACTCTAATTACCACAAAACAGCTCAATTATTTAGCAAAAATAACACAAAATAAAATGTTTTTGTTAATATATTTTTATCAATCAAAATTATATTTTATTAGTTGTTATTCAATAGGTGTTAAACTATTATACAATTATAAATTATTATAATATAAGGTCAGTAAAAGCATTTTATTTACTTTAAGTCAACTTTTAACAGACTTTTCACTATGATTTGTTAATTTGACTGGGATTAATCAGTAAAGATAAATGTACCCACAATATCTATCATAACTTCTCCAAGTGTCTTCTGAATCTAAATCTACTCATCAATATCTATCGCCTAAATAATTTTTACATTATGTTCTTTAAGATAAAATACATGATCTTTTATTGCAAATATTATTCTTGTAATATACAGATACATATTTGCATATATTATATTATTACAGATCACTTGAAAGTAATGGTTTTATTTGCTATCTAGGTACAAAACAGATTTAGGTGATATTATATAAGTCGGTTTTTTGTGGCTCTTTTGGTGAAGTTTCCGTAATTGCCTCACTTGTTCATAAGTTATGTTTTATGAGAAAATAGACTTTGTGTCACTATATTTAACGAGGTATTATAATTTACCAAAACAAGTCGCAAATTAGCGCTAATTTGGTCCTTCGAACCGGATGAGTAAACAGTGACTTTGAATTATGTAGAATAGAAAACCTTAAAAAACAGTCCTAAAAACTCTTGTGAACTTTGTGAACAATTGTGTACGCGTTCTAACATACGAGGACATGGAGAATTTTCTTACGGCGAAATATAAACAACTGGAAGCCACAAGAAACCGTCAGCACAAGGTAAACGATACCTTTGAAAACTTTTGTCATAAAATATGAAGAAAACAAGTTATGTTAAGTGTGAACGACCAGACATGATATACCGATCTCCTGAATTTTGTGAACTTAGTATAGCACAGAGGACCTTTTTTAATTAATGATGGACCTCGAAAATCCAAGCGCACGATAAAAGCGTATATAAGCGTGTTTCACCATGAAGGCAGTCCATATTTAACAATAGAATTCTTTGTAGCCGCATTGTGTCGCTTAATTGCTCGTCATGGATATGTGTCAAAAATATATATTGACAATGAAACAAACTATACAGGTGCCCGAAATCAATTACACGAATTGCGTAAATTCCTGAACAATTCTAACAATCATGAAGTGATTCAAGTAAATCTGCGAAACGCACAGATGAAATGGAATTTTATTTAGTATGAACACCTACTCTGTGTAGCTGGACCTACAATCTTGATATTTGACTGCTAACGGAAATCGAAGCGGTCCTTAATTCACGACCATAATTTCCTTTGTCAGAAGACCGCAATGATTTTAGCGCCCTGACGACTCCCCATTTTCTGAGTGGAGAAGCGTTGATATAGCCAGCCTGTTGACCTCAATTATGAAGACATTTGGTCATTTTTGGTCTTCATACTCTTCCCTCATTTCAATATCATCTCGAGAGATTCGTCGACGACCATCCAGGATGGCGTCGCCAGACTAATACCGGTCAGCAAGTGCGCTCTTTTGTAAAATTGTTCCCATTTCTAAGTGAAAGTGGTCAACATGTAAATTGATTGAATAGTCGCGCTACCCGTGAAATGTCACTGCCTCGATAACAATTGATAGCCTGGAGATGGTCTCTATAGTGCTTAGTAGGAATCTTCATCAGTCTTCTCCACCAGCGCCATTATTAGATTATCGCCAGCTTTCAAACATCAAATGGCACTGAATTATTTTTCCTTTCGGTCGAAATGTATTAATTTTGATAAACTTAAAGATCAGTATCGGCAATATTAGTTAATGATATTCTGAATGTAAGATGAAGAGAGTAAGGTAAAAATAACTGGCTGCTTTAGGATCAAATATATTTGTCACAGGACAGTAAACACAATAAAACATATTTTTAAATTCAATTTTAGTTTATTTACTTGATGGCTTTCATACTACTCCTAAATACGAGAATTGTGGAGAAATACAATGCCATAATATACCTTTCTAAGGAATCTTGATGAGTTGATTATTAGGTACTTTCATTTTAATTCTTCATTTGCAGCGTTGAAATTTCTTTTTGTAGCAATATGTACTACCTAGCTTTTCTCATCTAGCAGTGAACGTGCTAACTTATTCAGCTGTCACATTAATAGTGTGGATGACTCTAGTAGCGAAACATTTAAATACTTTTGCTTTTTCCAGACATGCCCTTCCTTTGTTTCCTATTTGCTGATAATAGCTAATGCTGTTACACCGTGATACAATCACGTGGAATATTCCCCATTAGCGAATACAATACCTTAGCATTATTTTTATAACATTTAAATATTTTATGTGTTATCCACGGAACTGAATAAGCGGATTCCAAGCAGCTGCGCCGCATCTTATCTCTGCAGTTTTCCTTACGCTACATTTTGATTTCTATCCTTGCAGAAGCTGCATGTCCAGGTGGGTTTCAAGTCTTTATGCGAGAAACTACTAGAATCGTTTTTAAGACTGCGTTCAGCAAAAACATGAAACATACTTTGATTATTACAATAAGTTATTAAAAAAATACAATGATTTAATGCAACATATTAGTTTAAACATAACAGATCAGAATTATTTAGATTACAAGAAAATTGATTGTAACAAATTAGCACTAAAAACATTTCAAATAGGTCTACTAGAGCCATACAGAAGTTATATAAGTAACTTTCAATTAAATACTATCGAGGAATGCCGATTTTTTTTTTTATAATAGAAGACAAGAATGGGATTACTGTGAATTTATTCGAAAAACAACCGAAACCAATACAATCATAGTCAATACTATAATAAACAATAATTCTTTGCGACCACAGTATGCTCAATATTCACAACACCGACATTCTCAGAATCAATATTCTCAACCTAGACCCATTCAACAGCAAAATTTCCAACCTAGGCAATTTCAAGGATCCCTAAATAAACTCTTGCCACAACAAAATAAATTTTTCACAAACAAGTTTTTGGTACACAGGCTGAATCAGGCATGTCTAGAATAAATAAATCAACCCCAGTATATATTCCAACGAAAATCCAAAGTCATCAAACGCCAAATTATTCAAGTCCAAAAGAACAAGTAATTGTCGAAGAACTATATAACGTAAAAACTGATCCTTCCGTAAATTTATGAAGAGAACATGACGGTGCAAATTATGAATCAAATTTTGAAAAGTTTTGTGTAACGGCCTCTTTGATAGAAACATCAAGAACGTAGATTTAAATTTCATCAAAATAAAATCAAAATTACCTTTCATTTATTTACCAAATTTAGATTTAACCATATTAGTAGATTCTGGTTCAACAAATTCTGTAATAAATTCGAAACCCGTTTGCGAGAAATTCTTACAATGTTTTTATGAAAAACCATTTACTGTTTCTGGTTTAGGAAATCAAATTCATTGTAAAGATAACTTAGAATTCCCAATTCTTCGAGAATTCGGTATATCACCCCATGAACACTTACACGTAGTTGATTGGCATAAAAAATTCGACTAATCTAATAGGTAGTTCTGATTTAGAAAAAATAAATGCGACTAAATAAACTAATACTTTAGAACTGAATGGTATCGAAATTTACTTTTATTTAGAACTTAATAATTAAACCATTTCTCCAAAAAAATATGTAAAAGTCCCCGTTACACTTAACAACGGTGAAGTTATTATTCAACCAACAAAATTATCTGAAGAATATTTTATTCCAGAGTGCCTCCCTGTTTAAAATAATGGCTTTTGCATGTTACCTTCAGATGAGACATTAGAAGTAAACTTAAACTGTAATAAACGCACAGACGCAATTCCTTTTTTAAATCACGAAATTATTGAAGACCTTAAGACCCCAAACCAACAAATTAGCATTTCAAAATTAATAAGAACACAACACTTAAATTTAGAAGAAAAGCGTGAGATTACTCGAGTTTGTAAACAATTTCCCGATGTATTTTACAACGTAATTTGCGATTTGACATTTAGTAACGCAGTTAAACAAGAAAGTGATAATCAAGTTCAGAAACTATTAAATGATATAATAATTAGACCCTTCATTTCACCCGTATGGATTGTCCCGAAAAAGGCGGACGCCTCCGGGAAGAAAAAAATTTGAATGGTAATCGATAATCGAAGACTAAAGGAAAATACAATAGAAGATCTGTAGACACGTATTGAAGAAATATTAGATAATTTGGGCAAGTGTACTTACTTCAAAACTCTTGACCTAGCCCAAGGTTTTCACTAAATTGAGATGCATCCCAACTCAATTGAAAAACTACGTTGTCTGTAAATCAAGGATATTAGAAATATATAAGAATGCCCTTCGGTCTAAAGAATGCGCCTAGCAGATTTCAACGTGTTTGAGAATTCATTTGAGAATTCTTAAATGTATTTTGTTTTGTCTACATGTATGATAATGTCATATTTTCAAAATCCCGTCAAGATCACATTAATCATCTTAAATTAATTTTCTGCAAAATTCGAGAATTTAATCTAAAGATACAACTCGATTAGTGAGAAATTTTAAGAAAGGAAGTAGCTTTTTTGGGCCATGTTATCACACAAGATGGTATTAAACATAACACATCAAAAACAAAAGCTGTAACAAACTCATTACAAAAAACGATTAAAGAAATCAAGTAATTCTTAAGTTTAACAGGGTATTAATGAAAATGTATCTGTAATTATTCAAAAGTCGTATTCGTATTAACCAAATGTTTGAAAAAAGGTTCCAAAATCAATATTTCAGTTTCAGAATAAATTTAAGCTTTCGAATTATGCAAAGAACTACTTTGTAATGCACATATTCTTACATATCCTGATTTTCATATAATTCAATTCAACGACCGATGCCTCAATGTATCAATAGGAAGAGTTTTATCTCAATTAAACCGATCAATTGCTTATTACTCTAGAAATCTAAAGAGAATTTTTAGCAATTCTAGACTTAACCAAACACTTTAGACCTTATCTTTTAATTATCAAAACCGATCTCAACCCGCTAGTTTGGCTTTATAAAATTAATGTAACCAATTCGAGACTGGTACGATGGAAATTATAATTAGAAGAGTTCGATTTTATAATAATTTACGAAAAAGGCAAAAAAAATCAAGTATGTTTTCCAGAATAGAGATCCATAATACGACACCGAATCCATAATTGCAAGCATCAATGAATTACCCGCTATTAATGACGAAGTTATAGAATGTATTATCAACTCCCAAGTGGAAAACCTAAACGAATACTCAGAAATACTTGAAAAATTATAATCATTAGCTGAAAAAAGTGGCACTGTACATTCAATTCAACCGACGGTAATAACGGCAAGACAACTCCAATTTCAGAATAATCCTTAAATATATATTCTATTTTCAATCATTTTTGATATAGGCCAAACTTTCAAAAATCGCTTTACCAAACCATTTAATAAAAATAACTACAGAGAAACGAACACGGCAAATTCTATCAATTAAGATTTTTTGACTTTCATGAAATAGACCTTAAAACCAAATTCAAACCAAGCGATTCATTTCGTTGATAAACAACGTAGATGTCTATTCGAAAATCTTTGAAAAAATAATTTTAATGACATTGTTAAATTATTCATTTGCAAGAAACGCTCTATCGACGTTATACATGATGATTAACAAAAGGATATTGTTATAGAATACCACCATTTAAATCACAATGACAAAACCTTAGTCTTACAAGTATTAGGAGTCTTACAATCATTTAAAAGAAAAATACTTCTGGCAAAGCATGAAGCAAACTATAACAGATGTAATAAATAAATGCAATGTCTGTTTACAATCTCATATAAATTGAAATATTCAGGACCATTATTAGCTAAAAGACCATTAGAAGTTTTACACAATTCTTTCCAAAATTCTAAATTTCTCACGATCATCGATTTATTCTCACTATACGGATAAAAAATAATACCAGCTTAACAGTTTTAAACAAATTAAGATTTACATTTCAAAATTCACGAAGAATAGTGTGATGAGAGATGCAAATTTCAAAACAATATTTTCAAAGAATTTTGTAAAATGAATAAAATAGAACTTCACTTCACGACCGTGAATAATCCAAGTTCTAATTCTCACGTAGAACGATTTCATTCGACCATATTAGAAAAAATAAGAATTTTAAAATTTAAAAACCTTAACGAAATTCCGTCAAATTTAATCAATCAATTCATTCATCTACCGGATTTTCATTCTTCTACTTGCTATACGATCCTTAAGAAAATAATCCAGAATTTGATTTAGATACGACTGTTTTTGAACAATATAATGAAAAGAGAAAACAAGAACTTTACCATTTTACGATTAAGTATACCTAAAGAATAAACAATTAGCACAAAACAATTTAGAAAAACGCAACAAAACCTGTGGCGATCCTACCAATGTAGAAAATCGCGACGTTTACGTAAACCGAAATAAACAGTCGAAAAAAAAAATCGAATAAAATTTTTGGAAAACCTCAAAAATCTAGAAATACTGCATTTCATATCATGTTCAAATACTAAAAAGACTAGGAAAATTATCTTCTTTGCAGATTCCCATTCTGATGACCGAAGTTCACCACAACCAGGCCCTTCAGGCCAAACCGATTGATAACAACGGTTATTTATAAACACAACAAAATTAGAAACAGGATGTAAGCAACTGCTAGCAAATGCCGAAACCTTACAAAACGAGGCCTCTATCAATTAACTAACTCTTGAAATTCATAGACTACTTTTATCAAACTGTAAAGATATAGAGTTGCTATTAAGAAAATTGGATTATAAATCTAAAAGAGCATTGGATAGCATCCTAGGGAAAGCAATCAAATTTATTACCGGAAATCTCGATGAAGACGACCATAATATTAATGATAATTTACAGAAATTACATAACAATCAGAATTCTGAGCTAGAACAAATAAATAAATTAACTACTTTTGCAAATCACTTATCAAAAATATATTCTACTAACTCTTTCCTGAAAATCTAAAATTCATTGAAGATATCAGAACCCAAAATGAGGTATATCAATCAGAACGTTTATTAAAAACAACAAATGCTTAAAAGAGCAATCAGGTATAGAAACAGATACCTGATTAGAATTATTAAATGTCGACGAACTTTTAAACGTCCAAAATTACTTATTAAAAATCTACAATCCAACGTAATTATTGCCTGTTGACAACACTCAATCTAGAGTTATCAAAATTAATTGTAATAGGGACAGATGAGGGAATTACGTTCCTTCTCAAAACACCCACCATTATCTGCGAATTATTCTCAAATCTATCCTATTTACCAAAATATTGCAATAATTTTATCAAAATCATTGTTAATTGAGATTAATGAATTAAATTACTGGAGTAATGAGGACTGTCAAACATTCTATACCAATACCATGTGTCTACATCAATCAGAACTGGAACGACAACACATACATTTAGAACCACTAGTTCACATCATTCATTATGGATTTACAAGCATTCATCATCGTCATGATTATCAAATTCGGAAGCCGCGTAATCGACCTTTTCTGTAAACCAAGGAAAATCATTTGAATCGAGGTGGTTGATACAAATCAAGAGGACTCTCAAAATATTCACCCTTTACCAAATTGAACGTGGACGTTCAAACATATGTAGGGAGGAATTATATCCTGCACATGTCATCCATGGAGCTGAATAGCGGATTCCAGGCAGCTGCGCCACATCTTATCTCTACAGTTTTCATAACTCTACTTTTTGAGCTCTCATATAAAAAAAACAGTATAATTATTGCTTTTGTGTAATTAACATCTTGTAACCCATTAGGGAATAGTAAAATAAAACTTTTTAAAAACTTTTAGGAGATTGGCCAGATTGGTATTAAACCAATTTTAGCCATTTAATTGAAAATATAGATGATGATAACATTTTGTGATTCTCTCAAATCAAGATTAAAATTTGTTGATGCTAATAATTTTCAAATTATCACTTACCCTGATAACATATTTCTTGTCAAAGATAATAAGTTACAATTTTTATCCATAAATGTAGATGTTTTTAAACATTGAAATTTTGTAGTAAAATATTCAGCTACTTGCATCAGAGCATTTGGGATTTTATAAATTAATTTTAAAATGTTAAGTGAACTCCTAGTCACATGTGTACAAATTGAATTAATTAAATAATAACTAAATATTTAAATGTATTGCATTTCAGCATGACAAAATATGCCTAAATTGTTTTCATTTTTTTAGAAGGTAATTTTGAATTCTTAATTATACAAAATTTGCAACTAACAAAATTTTACTATTCACGAATCAGTAACAAGTGTTACTGAATTCTTTTCATCTCATCAAATATATTAAATTCCTTTAGATAGTTGTAGAAAATTACCTAATAATTTAAATTATTGCTTCTTTTTGTATTGTTATATTGTAGAAAGGTTTAACATTCTATGGTTGAGCTGATCATGTAAGTGAACCTACAGCCTGTACTATCCGTTTACCAAGGAAAACAAATTTGACGCAAATAATGATGTGGATTGCAATCACTTTTTAAAGAGAATGTGAAGAGGCAAAATCACATTGTAAAAGTAATCGGTAACTTGGCACTGTTCTAAAAGCGCTCTTTGAAATAAAATCGAAGTTTGCGCTTCCAAGAAATCATATGATAATATTTTGTAGAATTAAATATGATATAAATTCTTTAAGCTTTATATAGTCTAATTTTGGAATTTGATTTTGTTTTCTGATAGAAACTAATGAATCCAGAGAAATATACAAATGGTACATAATCTTGTACATGCTGTTTATTTTTTGATAGGATTGATCATTTTTGGAAGGTTACTTTGTGGAAAATGTATGTAAAATAAAAACTTTTTTCTACGCTTAAAAATGCATATGATTTATTTTTTATGATATAATCTGTGGTTTACCATATTTTATCTATGATAAAATATTCTAACCCCTGCAATCTTTCTATCCACAATATCCAAGTTTTCCCCTAAGAATATTAATCAAAATCCGCCACCCCCTCAATTCTCTATATAATTTTTCTATCCTATATGATTTTACTTTATTATCCCTATCGATTAACGCCTTCTGTACCTGTGGAAAATTTTCCAATAATCCTTTAACCGGCATGCCTCTACTGCTTACGCAGAAATCCGAACCGGAACCCAAAATATAAAACCCCGTGTTGTCAGCCAATAATAGCTATTATAACTAAAATGATGTGTTAGATAATTAAACTTTCCGGCTTAACTTGATTTAATTTACGGAAATAGAAACAACGGCGTATTAAAATTAATCCCCACAAATCACAGCTCCTAATTCCATACCATCGCACCAATAATTCCCCTTAAAATGTTTCAATTTCCCAAACTATTATCCCTCCTTCAACTTCCGTTAAATACCTATTCATAACCATAGATCCCAAAATCAATTTTAAAAAGCACTCAGCTATAATTAAAAGCAAAATAACATCTAGGGCAAAATATTTTAGATGCTTAACATACAGAAATGATGGTATTATTATCAAAACAGCAGTCAAAATATATAAGATGATTTGTCGCCCATTATTGGACTATGGTTGTGCCCTCTATCCCAATCCCAACAATCCAACCTCCCACAATATCGAAGTTAGCGAGCGAGCATCCCTCCGTACTCTAACAAAACTCCGTCATCCTCTTAATCCCTTTCACAATCCTTCTAACCAGCTCCTCTATGATACCACTTTAGTAATCCCCATCCTAGAACGTCTTCGATTCCTATCAGAAAAATTCTCCAAAAATCCTTTCAACTTTCACATATTATCCTTATATTGTATTCCTAGAAATCCTAGTGTAAACCCCAAATTTAAAAATCCTAATTCAACCATATTTGATTTCATCTCATCGTTTCATCCATCTACGCATTAACGACTGACGCCATATGACTGGACAAAACAAGACAGAAAGACCTCTGGTCGATAGCCTTTTGACGAACTAACTCATCCATTATTTATTATTTAAATGTAAATATGTATAGTTTGTCAATAAAAATGTGTATTGTTTAGAAACAACTAAACAAAAGGTTAAATAGTTTTAATAGGTATAAACACTTAATTAAAATACTTGCTATGATTTTTAATTTAAATATATGAAGTTAAATTTTAGCAGTAAAAGGTTTATATCATAAATTACTACACGATAACAGAGGAAACCATCGTAATGATTAGACTTACCCCTAAAAGTGTAATGAAGAAAGGTATGTCAAAAAAACTGCATTTGTAATATAATATTTTCTAATTTATTTACAGCCTAAAATATAACAAATAAACTAAATCTAAATATTTTGTACAAGTACGTCTTTGCTATCATCATCAGATTAACGGCTACACATCCATATTTGAACGAAAATATTAACTACAACATAAAATGGCAACGCAAAAAGGTAATAATGAATACAACAAAATTAATAAATATATCGATATATACAAGTCCTTAACGACTAATTTTGTACAGTTTAATACTATGATGCATCGTGTAACTATCAATAATACCTTAAAATTATTGACAAATAAATAAATTATATAAATAATAAATAATAGTACGAATTGAAAATTTGTATTTAGTACAGGCGAAGAATACTTATGTGTTGGAATCGACGTTTTTAAAAGAGAAGGCAAATGTTGATGTTATTAGTTTTATTTATTATTGTAGAATCTGTGCTTATTTCATAAGATTGAGTAGGTTGTTATGTCTTTGAACTTTTAATGTGTGCAAAAAAAATACGTAAAACTTGATTGGCCAGATTGCATAAATTATACAGTTTTATTGCAATTATAAAACTTTGATGAACTCGCAGCGTAATCCACGATCTAGAACGAAATTACGGTCACGCTTTTTTAATAACCAATCCAAGTGCCAAAAGTCTACCTTTTTTGCGACAATTAATTAAAATCCCCTCACATTTAACAACCTCCACATTTACCTTCCTCGCTCGCCGATTTGCATAAACCATCACGGGCTAACGACCGAATTACGCACAATTCGGAAATTAAAATGTAAATCCGAAGCGTTGCAAACGCAATGATTTATTAATTGAAATTATTCGCAATCAACATCGATTCCCGATTTTCCGACAGATAGCCCCGCGCACCTGTCCGGTGATAAAGAAGAGATTAATAATAAAGGCGCGATTTTTTTGTAGCGTTAATTGCGATTCGCAATTATTGTTCGTTTTTTTTCTTTGGTTTTTGGTCAATGCATCCAATAGATGGCGATTGCAGATAGCGGTTTGATTTCGCCCGTAATAAATTCTACTAACTGACGCATAAAAATTTGAATAACCAGCGCCCGGTCTCGCGTGACGTAATAATTATATTTTGAAAGATGTACCATTAAAATGCAAATTGTCTTGTTTGGAAATGAAATTAAAAAAAAAGAATACAATGACGCGATCCGTCTGAATATTTTGTACACTGAAATATGAAAATTTTCCAAGTAAATATAAAACACGGTGTTTTTATTAAAATTCTTAACTAATTTCAAACGTAGAATTATATGTCTTGTTATATGATTAAAAGCATGAAAATAAAACTTTAAATTACAATTTTGTTTTCTTAATTCATTAATTATTTTAAAATATTGTTTAATTTTTCTTGTCAAATATAATAAATAGATTTTTGTAGAAAGTATGAAACATATCACTTTCATTTTACTTGGACATTTTTGAAAATTTCATATTTCATGTATAAATTCACTTGATAATCACCAATAAAAATTATTACATTTTTTTGATTTTGCAACGGATCAACATGACCAATTTAAATCTAACGTGAATGAATTATCCGAAAACGCTTTCAAACCACATCCTTAACCTCTCCGATACCATCCGTCGTATGCTCATCTTCGTTATTTATTAACGCACCAATCGGCTGCTGCACGTCTAGCGTATGACACTCTATAACTTTAGGCTTTTTACACGGCTTCTTCAGCAGCTCCTCGATCGAGTAAGGATTTTTCTTTTTGCCTTCAGTAGGTTTATCTTCCGTTATCGTAATCTCCTCGTCTTCGATATCTATCTCTTTTTCCGGCTCCGAGTAGCTGGTCCTCGCCGGTTGGTACGGTATGACCAAATTCGACCAGTTGTTAACCATAGCGTCCAAGGAATTTGGGGTGCTGGTGGAAATGTGCAGTTGGTGCTGCAATGCTGCCAACCGGCCATTCGCGTATGCTGTTTCGTGTAGTGGAAAGTATGGAATGTTGGTGTGTATAGATTTTGAGTTTGTGTAGTTTTCTGCCGTTCTCATAATTGAATCTGTAACAAAATAAAAAATATAATAAAGCAACTATTTTATGTTGCATTTTATATTAACATTGAGAGCTAAAAAAATATAAAATAACCTTTATTTTTCGTGTACGATTAAACTTGTTATATTTAATGTTAAATCTTTCGTGTCTTAAAATGCATGCATTATCGTGAATCCGTAAAACCAGGTGCAGAATTTAGATGGGACATTAATGACATCGTTGAATACAAATGATCGGCGTTAAGACGCCGAAGCTCAAACCTACACTGGCGGAATCTTCCAATCTAAATGCAAAGATTTTGTCGGCGCTTCTGTGCCACTTTTCGGCCAACAATAAATAGCTGTTGAGCCGCCTGCTAGATGCCAGTTTTCGATAAATTACCTCGTAAAAATCTGTACGGCGCTTTCAAGCCAATTTTATCGATTTTATGCTCGATTTCTTTAAATTGAAGATTTTAATAAACATTGTCTTGGATAAAACAATCTAAATATAATGAAGTCAATATCGGCCGCTGATTCTTCACAAATTAAAATTAAATTATCCCAAATTTTGACTAATCGCCAATTTTGACAGTAACATATTAACCAATTTCTCGCCACCGGCCCTCCCAGAGCAAACGGCTCAATTTTTCACGTCCGAATTGAGACAAATTGAATCATCGCTCACACCAGACCCCAATGAATGCTGATTAAATAAACGCGAATAAATTTAAATGGAAATGCATGGGTATTTAAGAGTGGGGAGTTTGTTTTATATATCCTGTACAAGATAATGACACTGATCGTGTGGTAATTGTAAATTTTGTAATTACAAGTGGGCACTAAAGCTTTCACCGAATTTAACAGCCGGCGATTAAAGCGAACAAAACGCTAATTTGTGGCGATGACCTCTCTTTTGTTTTGGTTGTGCCGGTGTCCGAATTTTGGGCCGATGTTGGCGCCCTCGTAATTTATGATACGCTATATTTCAACGGCGTGCACCTTTTGGTGTCCAACGACGACTTCATTAAGGATGACAGCATTTCACTTAAGTCCACAAAGACTAGTGGTTTAAGATATGTATGATATGTCAGATAAATATATAATGTTTACATTTATTAATGACTATACAGATTTAATTAAAATATATATTTCAAAAATTTACGATTAATTATCATTAAATAATTATTAAAAGATTTCGACCAATACTGATTGTATTTTTTTCTGCCAGCAACAGTAATGGATAAGTTTGAATTATTCGCATCTTATCAGCACAGTTGATATTAAATTATATTATTTCTGTTGAAAGCTTTAAAGATTTCGAAATAAGGATTTACACACGCATTTTAAGAGTATCTTAGGTATATCAAGTATTACCTTGAAGTACTAAAAAGGATTAACAAAAAAACTGGAATTACTATACTAACAACAGTAAAGAAGAGTAGAGCAGGGCATATACTACGTAACGATAAGTAAGCACTGCTACAGCTAATAGTAGTAGGCAAAATTTAAGGTAGAAGAAACCCAGGCCGGAAAAATATAATCTTTGCTGAAAAATCACCGTGAATGGTTTCAAGTACCCAAAGCCGGAGCATTAGTTCACAAAGCGCAAAATACATAAGTATATCAAATGATGGTCGCCAACCTTCTACAGAAGATGGCACTTCAAGAACAATACGAAATAATTCATATTTTTTTAATTATTTTTTTATCACCTATATTTTTTGTATATTTTTCAATTAGTTAAAATAAACTTTTGATTAATTTTTAGATTAGATTGCCATCACAATTTACAAAAAAAATAATCTTTTGTTTTTTTTAAATTTTATATATAAAAAGTGACCACATATTAGACAAGGTAAGTTATGTGAATTAGGGCGATCTGATATGAATGTTAGGGTTGGTTACCTGTGTGCGACGACCTGTGATGGTGTAACAGCTCTGGGGGATCTGGCCAAGCTCCGCTGTTTCGTAAAATTCGGTTGACAGAACTGACAGAGGGGATATTGTGCGGTTCACACACCCTCTGTGACACGAGCTGCTCGCGTATTTCCCATGCGAACATCCCGGGATTTTCCTGTTTGAAACGTAAGATCTTCTTGACTACTGTTGGGGTCGCCACTTGCTGGAATAAAAAAGAAAAATAAAGTTGGCATCGTTTAAATTTTTGAAAGCAAACAAATACTGATAGTAATAATTAAAATAAATTAATAAAAAAACTTTTAACAAACTAGAAGTTTGATAATGACAAGTTAAAATTGACGAAACTGTAGTCACTAAATATAGTCAGTGTTATACAAAGTTAAAAGTTTTTTATTTGGTAAGAATAATGTATAACGAAGTAGAAGCCTCCACCGTTAACAGTTTAAAGCAATCATGTTTTGACAATATTATTGTTGTAATTGTCGCTGCTAGCAGTTCTTTATAATTTTAAGCGATGTATCTACTCATTTAGGGAAATTTAATGCAAAGCTACAGACAATAGGTGTCACACTAATCATAAATCTACTTGTGGTTTCATTCAAACATCAATGACTATTAGTATTGCTCATTAAATTTAAACTTTCAGTCATACATTTTTCAAACTGTATTCCTATTTTAAGAGAAAAAGTAACTCACAAAGCGGGAGTTGGCTTGAGTAGAAAAAGTACCTCATGCTATGTGAGTTTCTTTTTCTCTTACAAAAGCAATAAAGTTTGAAAATGTATTTACTTTACTAACTTCTAAGCAAATATAAGTATTTTTCTTCTATACAATAATAATATCTTTTGATATAAATTGATTCACAAAGTTGAATAAGAATATAACAGACATATATAAAATACAAAATTATCTGACAATTATAAAAAAAAAAAACTATTATATCATATACCAGGAGTTGAGTTATTACCTTTCGTTGAAGGTACTGTAATGTATAGCTACATCAATACAATTCCATATTTATGTGATGCAAATCGTTTCTATCAGCAATTAGAATTAATAGGTGCTTCTCCATGTTTAATCACTCTAAATTAGAAAATGTGTATATAAGTTTTATTATTGATTCCGAACATTAGTCTGAAATGTAGCATCAAACGTAGATAAATAAATGTTCTTATTTGAGAAGATAAACATTGCCAATGAAAATATATACATTTTAAATGACTGTCTATTTTATTTTATACTGATGATTGGCAGGCACAGCACATTAAGATACTGGTCCCAGTCATGATGGTTAAACTACCTACGAAAACTGCAAAATAAATAAATGGTTATTTATTAGTTTTAACCAACACTTCAGCAGTTATTGATGTTAATTATCAAATGTCATGATTTAATAGACTTTCTCTTATATTTTAAAATTTCTAGCCTTATATTTTATATTTTATATCAAGAGCATTTTATTTGGTAATCACATAAAGCTTAAACTTATTTAAAATACAGGGTCTATTATGAAAGTAATTCGCATGAGTTTATTGTGACGGGGTACAAATGGGTACCATTGCAGCCATTCGCCAGTTTGCTGCGAAAAGTGCATCCGTGTGAAGTGTTTTATGACTTTCTAACACGCACGATGGATTGTTCGCTTATATTAAGTTTTCTGTGCGGCTTGAAAAGAATGCAACCGAAGAAGCCGAAAAGGTAGATCAGCCAGTGGCTTATAAAATCGTCCCCCCGACCCAAGAAAGCGCGAATGAGCAAGTCTCGTATAAAAATGATGCTCGTTGTCTCAATATGGATGTTCGAGGAACCGTTCATACTGAGTTTGTACTGCAGTGAAAACTGTCAACTCAGCCTTTTACCCACAGGTGCTTAAGAGGCTTCAGCACGACAATGGCTACACGGCCTTCATGGATACCAATTTCCTGGCCCGGAGCAACACTCCGGTGGCCCCGACTTGGCTCCCTGCGACTTTCCTTGTTTCCTCAACTGAGGAAAATATTCAAAAGCATGTTACAATGTTCCTAAGAGACATTCCCATCGAGGGAGAGTATTTTGAAAAATTTTAAGTTTTTGTACAGGTACGATCAATAAATATATTTTAAAAGAAAATGATCGTTTCTTTTATAATGGACCCTATATTAACAATATCTATTTGTACCAAGCATACAAATAGACAAGGTTACAACAAAAATATATTAGCTTTATTTAATTTGCGAAACAATAATTTGGAACCAATTAGCTCACATTTCTCCCTTCCCCAGTTTTTGTATTTTGTAGCAAGAAAATTTTGATTGGGTAATAAGAGTAGACTTTAATGGAAGTTTTAACAACGACTTTACAGTTTAAATAATCAAAATGTCTAAACTAAATTTAGTGCGACTTGAAAAAAAAAATTGGAACAAACAAATGTCATTTGTTGTTAAGTAATGTTAATCATTTGTTATTAGTCTGTGTTCTATAACGAATGACGTTTGTTTGTTCTGATTTTTTTTCGAGGCACACTAAATTTATACGAAAATATCATATGAATAAGATTTATTATTATTTTTTCTGACATAAATATTAAATGAAAATCAACATATTGGGCATCATTGGATTCAGAAAAATAATGCCTAGTGTAAAAAAATAAGAAAAGTATATGCGGCCATTTAAAAATTTCAATATTCAATAATCAATCAATTAATTTCACTACAGAATTAGAAAAAGATAACAAACTCCCCTTCTTTGATTTAATTATTCATAGAGTCAACCAAAGTTTAGAATTTGATATTTACAGAAAAAAATACACATACATTTAATTACATTCACGCAAATTCCCATAGCCCCTGGAAACATAAATGAGCAGCATTCAATTCCATGATTTATAGAGCAATTAATCTTCCATTGTCCGATATAAACAGAAAGAAAGAATTAAATTTAATTTTACAAATCATTAAGAAATTAATCAATAAACACGTAAATAAATTTAAAATTAAGTCCATAACCAGCTTACAAACCATCACAGAAACCAAACAAAATAAATACATTAAACTTATCTATACACTAAAACTGAAGATAAAAAAAAATCGGGAATATATTCAATTAGCTGCAACACTTGCCAAAAAGTTTATATAGGATAAACACAATGAAACTAGCACTAGCCAACCACACCATCACAACAGGCCATGAATTTTCAATTAATAATACAAAAATTCTAAAACATTCCACAGGATATATATTAAATATGTTGGAGGCTATTGAAATGAAAAAAACAGATGTATAAACTTCTAAATTTCGATTTAACCACATTAAATAATCCCTTATTAGATTTAATACCTGCAATACGTCCCGACTAACAAAAATTGTAAACCTTTCTCAGTAATTCCGTAATCCACGTTTTTTCCCAATAATCCCTTTAGGTATTAATACGCCTCCACTGTTTTAGAATAAATTAGTTATAAGTTATTGATAATGGGTGCATAGTACTCGAAATGTACATCTAGCGAAATAAAAATTAAGTGTTAGTGTTTTAATCAAGTTTTAATCATATCTTCACGTAACTCAACAATAAATTTCTATATCATTTCATAGTATTTAAACGACCAATCAATTTGTTTATTAGTTGCTTCAAATGGTTTAATAAATAACAGAGTTTTGGCGTTGGGCATTTTTTATCGAACACCCGGTATATTATATTAGCATCAGAAATGCTTTACTTAAGAATGTTATAAATTGCGAAGATAAAATTGAATTGAGGTGAATACATCATGAAACTCGATAATACATCTAGTTGAACACTGTAACTTGTTTCACCACCCAGTGGCTTCATCAAGCAGATGTATCAGAATCAGAAATAGTTTGCTGTATCCAGCAATAAATATTAACTGTGCTGTTTTATTTGCTGCGTAAAAATACAATTTTCCAAAATTTTGTATACAATTGGTAAAATGGTTATAGGCACCTAAGATATGTTCAAACAACAATGTCATAATTCTATTGGTAGATAAAGATATTGCTTGATCAGTTCTTAGTATAGCACAACGTCAGAGAACAAATACTTTATTGAAGGACAACTATTTCTAAATAACCTATTCTGGTTGGAAGATCGAAAGAAAATTGTCCTTTACCAAAGAAAAAATAAATACTTCATCCCTAGGTGAAAAGTCTTCTAAATATTTTTTACGGATGATCTAAATAAAACATTCTCTCGCAAAGAAAAAAAGGCATTTTTATTATTTAAAAATGCCAAACCTCGTCAAATTAAAAAATATCTGCGACAGATACTTTTGTCTCTTTTTACGTCAAATATTGACATTGTTTAATTAATAAAATACTGATATAACTAAAATCTAAATAAATTCTACCCATTCCCACTAAATATTTTAGTAAATAATGGCTACCTAATATTACACTGTAACGCGAAATCATTCTGTCTGACCTCACGGTCATTCAGTATTTAGTAAATAGATCTATAGAAACGAATATCTAAATGATGCAATTCGTAACTTTCAAATGTGCTTGTTTAAACTTAATAAAGCAAAAATCTTATAACTGCAATATAGCTAACAGTCCAAAGAATTTTTCAATGTAATTTTTTTTTCAAAATATTCGAGGTGCGACCGTCAGAATCCTTAGAATATTAGAAAAACATTATTTTTACCAATTCTCATAAAATCGGAAAATATTAACTTTTACAAAACGCAATCCTGCTCAAAAATTAAGGAGTCTATAATTCCATGCGACAGCTTCAACAAAATTTACATCAGATATTTCTTTACCTTTGCCAAATATTCTACAACAATAGGACATACGATTTTGATAAAACTTCATAATCTCAGCTTTAGAAAATTTTACAATAATGAAATCCGTAAGGTAATTCACAAAAAAATGACCATACAATGCTTTTGATTTTCAAAAACTAGCGTAAAGAACTAATGCTATAGTTTCGCTATATTAAAAATATTTTGCTCTAAGAGGTGCACTAAACGTTGTCCTTAATATTAAAATAATTTAAAAAAATGCCATATAAAAATATGAAGTTATCATATATTCCTTATTAATACGTCACCAAAGGTTAACACAGCATATCTCTAGTTTTAAATTTTATTGATCAATTTGATATTTTAAGTTTATCATCACTTGGGAACATTATTAATTCTTTATTATTAATGTTTTAGGATGTGAAGTATACTGGGTGAGTTTTTTTTATACGAGAGAAAACTCTCCGAAACTACAAGAGACATAAAAAATGGTTAAAAAGGGGTTCAGGGAATAAACCTAGATATATTTGATATATTGTGAATTTTTTCTTTAAAATATTTTGAAAATATATATATACAAAATTTTTTAAACAAAAATTAAAGATAATTAAAGATTAAAACTTTAAGTTTAATGTTTGAATTGAAAATATTTGATGGTTTTCGAGCGCAAATGACAAAAAAGGATTTCTAAATATTTATATTTTTTTCAATAAATCAAGGTAAAGCATAAATAAAAAGAATCAATAATTTTTTCTGAAACTTCAACAGAGCTTAAATTTTTGATTTGATAATCTCTTTTTGTTTTTGATGATTATAAACCTAATAATCTGGATATCGCATTACTTTTCGTATAATTTATTGAAATCTGTACTTTCTATGCAAAAGGACATTTTGATAAATTATTTATATTTTTATTTTCTAGAATTATTTTGAAGCAACCTTCATGATTTTATTTCTTTATAATTGTTCATGTGGCATCTAGGGTCCTTTAAACAAATATTTCTGTTACAACCTAACATTTTTCGTAGTTTTTAACTAAAAACCCACTTAAGTATTATAATAATGGCTTTGACTTCAATTATCTATCCTATTTAGTTATTTCAACAATGTAGCAGAATTAAAAATATGTTTATAGCTTTTTTGTTGCATTTAATTTAATAGTTCAAGGTGGAAGAAAATTCCAGTTATGGTAAGTATTTTAAGTATTAACCCGTAATATTTTTGCATATGTCTTACGATAAAACCATTCTAAAAGCTAGACATTATTTTATTTTGAAACAACTTTCACGTATTTTTTTATTGTTGAGATGGTATCTAGGGATATCTAAACAGATATTTCTGTTGAAACGATCACAATATTATTGTATTATTAATATTAGTAAAAGGATGTTAAAAATGAAATTTGAGTATTATGTTTAAACCTCAGTTTTAGCTAAAAAAGAGAAAATAAAATGCACAAGCTACAGGGTGTCCCAAAAGAAAGTTTATATTTCAATTCGGAGTGTTATGTGGAAATATTAGACAACTTCTTAGTACCTACATTAAGAAACTTTCCTGGCTATAACTAAAGAACATGGTTTTAGCAGGGCGGAGCGACGTCGCACAGGTCTCTGCCACGAGATTGTGAAATATTTCCTGGCAAATTGATCTCCAGAAGGGATGATATAAATTGACCTTCACGCAATACTAATTTAATCCATATAGACTTTTTCCTGTGGAGTTATTTCAAATCTAAAGTTTACACCAATAGACCAACTTTTCTGGTGCAATTGAAAGAAAATATCCACTACGAAATAGCAGCTATCACAGTGTTTACCTACTTAGCCGTCATACGAAATATGTTCGAATAAATAAGTATCGAAGATTTGAACAATATCATTTTTAAGAAATAAATTCCTATATTGTATAGTTTAATAAATAATAAACACATTTTCGATAGACGGCTTGCTTTTTTTTAATTGGTCCACTAAATATAAACTTTCGTTTTGGGCACCTTTTGCCATTTTTTTGACATTATAAAAAAGGAAACAAAAATGATATTATTATCAACGGAAATGTGCTTGACTAATAATTCTATATATTAATTATTTTAAAAAATGTGGACATGACTCTTCATGACAAACACGCATTCTTAATCTTGCATCGTACAAGAAAGGGGTAGATTATTTTATTTCCTTTTCCTGTGCGCGCAATTATGAACTTGATTTTATCTATCAATCAAACCATGAAGTACCATTTGGGAAAATCACACAATAAACTTTAACTGTATAAAATACCTATATAATAACCAATAATATTACTTAGAAATGCACTTATTATGTAAAACTTTTATATTTATTCAAGTAACTGATTCGTGTTTGATCCTTAAGAATCATTATGATAGTTAAAACTAATTTGGGTATGAAAATAACAAGTAACTACACGCCGGTGGTGGCGCATCGGTTACGGCCCCGAACTGACGTGCAGCAACGTTGATTCAGGTCAGTAGTCGGATGGGTGACCGGTACCATTCACCATTGGGATACAATTAATGGTGCTTTAGAGTGACGGGGGCGATCCTTTAAAGTAACAAGCTCATTTACACACACAAATACACAAATGACACATGGCGGAAGGACCACGTGGTCGATAGCCTAACACTACTGCTACTACTACTACTAACAAGTAACTGTTCTTGGAATTGACGACAACACACCGCACTTAATATGCTCATATAAAAGCTTTTGATTAAGTATAATAGTCGAAAATGGTTATTTTTCGGCTTGAGAGAATGAACATTGGAAATTAAACTCCACTTGTATTAGTGGTAGTATTTTTCTAGTACTGTGTCAAAAATAACAAAAATATGGTATTTGTACTTTATTTTCCATGCAAATTTGATAAAGAATAAATAATAGCAACTGAAAATATGATGTAAAATAATTGTGATGTTAGTTGAACCAAAAAGAGATAAAAATTTTATCGCTCCAGCAACCTACTTCAAAGACAAAGGCCGGCCATCCCTCGCCTCCGTGACATGCCTTCACGAACTAGTTCATAGATCCATAAAAACCGACCCTAATTATAATATTTCACCTTGAAGAGCGAAAATCGTATTAAATAACTCGGCGCACCTGTACGTCCCGAAACTGCGAAATCCCTCCGACAGTTAAAAATCGCGATTTTATTAGCCAGGCCTTAAGAGGTAGGTAAAAACGACGGGCATTACTTTTAATCGGTCAGACGTCCGGCGCTGCCAACTCATCCTCGTTGTGACAACTAAACCCTCGTATTAGGCTAAATGCACCAATTTTAACACCCGATACCGTCGATGGCCGACGTATTCTTACACTGTTATTAATTCGAAAAGCTGCAATCAGTGTTTAGATATCTGTAGGCATTAGCTTATCAGTGGGAAGATCTTTCGACTTAATCTTAATTGTTCTTTAATGGGTATTAATTGATTGAACTGGTAGAATATGAATGATTAATCACATTATTGATTGCTTTTAGTAACACATAACTATATTTTCACAACAATTATTTCGCAAATGTATTGCTTCTGGAAGTGAATTAAAGTTTACGTGACATTAGAAATCTATGACACTACTGACACTATGACTATTCATATTTTTTGAGTCACTTGATTTCCAAGTTTTGAAGTTTAATATCGTTCCCTTAGTATGAGTAATAATAAGTAATATTATCTCACTATTGTCTGCAGCACAACACGGATGAGAACTAAATAATTAATGTTAAAATCGAATATTTGCAAATAATTAAAATGTCGATTTTAACTTAACAAAATGCGAAATAATATTAGGCTTAAATGGTACAATATATGTTTAAAAGCATTCATTGCCTTTTACTATATTTTTTATTAATTACGTTTAGTAAAAAAACAATCTCGATAAAGAATATGCTGTTTTATTATTACTTTCGTGGCAGATGTTTCTTTCTTTGCTTATTATATTACTAATCGGGATGTATCAATTTTTATTCGGGCAGTTGAGAGCAGATAAAAATAAGGGTGTTTTAAATATTGTGGTTGGAACAGCTGTTTGTGTAATTGTGTGCATAAAAATTTCAGCTAACTGTAATGGGCTGAAATGATGACACCGTAAGTATGGTATGGTGAAAAGGATAATTTCTTCTTTTTTTTATTTTAACGCGGTAAGGGGTAACTAATGTTTATAATGTGTGATGCGAATTAATTAACAACAAGATAATATTATTTATAATTGGCTGTTCCATCAACTAGCACCTAATTTTGATTCAATTTTTTTTTGTATTAAACAGGGCAGAAAGATGGTGACGTACTAACAAAACTAAATCAAAATGAAATGTATCAACAAGTAAGCAATTTATAAATTGCTAAAATAAAGATGTTGTATATACATATATAATTAGCACAGTTCTTATCAAGGAATGAATAAAATCTGATAGAGTAAAAAATAATAAAACACAAAATATTCTATCAATAATCTACTTTTTCTTCAACCATCACTTGGTGAAACATAATTTATTGATAGGGTAAATTAGTTTATTAGTTGATATCACTTGGTTTTACTTGTTTCACAATTGTTTTATTTGTTTAAGTTCCCTGACTACTTTCGATCACAGGATCATTATCCAAGGGGATTTTTATAGCGATTACTGAACATTACAGAATTACAGCTCTCTTATATACCTATTCTGCTTAAGCCTATCGGGATTAAGCAAAATAGGTATATAAGAGAGCTGTAATTCTGTAAATTTTAACAATCGCTGTAAAAAACCCCTTTGATAATGATCGTGTGATCGAAACTAGTCATTAAGAGCTAACTTCTTTCATGAACCATTGATAATTTGGAAGTAGCCTATCAAATCGTTTTAGATAAAAAAATAGCTACTAAACATATTTATTAATCACTTATCATTTTCTCGATATAGAAACTGGGCTAAGAGTTCTAGCAGAATATTAAGAAGAAATATTTCTAAATCCGAGTGTAGATGTAGAACATGTGCTTATTTACAAATGAAAAATTAAATTAAAATAGTATACTTAATAGAAATATTTTGTATATATTGCCATAATTATCTAACTGAGAAAAAAATCGTAACTGACATTCATAAACAAATAAAATAATTGAAAATTATATAGGTACTAAATAAAATATATACTACGCATTTTTCCACAAGTGTGGTAATATTATATCATAATTAATTGAACATTATTTGAATAAACATTGAAAAATATATATTTTATTACCAATCATATTACAATGTCTGCATTATAACTTTTAAAAATTCTAGATGTATATTAATGGTATAATAAAAGAATACTCACTGGGCCAATATATCTTTTCAAAAGCTGAAATAAAAAAGAAGAGTAAATTACTTATTTGGAATGATACATAGAAATTTTGAATCAGCAAATTAAGTTACATGCACATAATAATCAGAATCTTTTATAAAGAAAAATTGCTCCTTGATAAATTTTGCTTTGATGAAGTATTGAGTAATGAAAACATAATTATATTTCATTCTTCACAACCTTATTTGATACATAATAATAATCATTTGAAAATATAAAACTTCGTAAATCTACAACCTGAAACCTGTATGGGATTTAGAAGTAAATTTTTGCTCTAGTGTGATTCGAAGATATTTGCTAAGTTGATGAAGTATGAACTAAGTTTACATTATTTTTTGGGAGAAATTCGGAGGAATTAGATTTTGGTTGAATTTAAATTAAATTTTAAATTTTTTTAAACCGATCTTCAGTGAAGTATAAAAGTTGTTGTAGGGAGTAAATTTTTATTATTTAGGGAGTTGAAGTGAGTGATAATGCAATATCATTTGCAAACCGTAGGACTATTCATTTCGGTTCCGACCTATAGATGTCTACTCTTGTATTTTTATCTTCACTATCTACACTTCAATTTTCATTAAAAATAAAGTGAATTGATTCAGTTATTGACGTAAAGTAGTGATTGGAAGATACTATTTTACTTCAGAAAAGGGAAAAACGCAACCGAAGCCCATAAGAAGTTGTGTGTTGTGCAAAGATTGCTTAACAGAACGCTAGGGCAGAATTGGTTTGCCAAATTCCGTTCCGGAAATTTCAATGTCAAAAGTGCGTTATGTTCAGCAAGGCCAATTGAAGCCGAAGACATAAAATCAAGGAATGAATCAAAGGAAATTGCCGTTTCAGCTCGAGAAGTCGCAGAAATATTAAAAATTACAAAGGCGTAGTGCATCGCGTAACCATGCACAAGGCGGCCCAATGGTCCATATGCAACAAAGGGATGGTGCCGACTTTCCTGAGAGGACACACCCGATCGGTTATTGATATTACAATGTCCACTAGGGTGGCTGTCAGATATGTGAAGGACTGGAGGATCGACCAAGCCGAGACCCTGAGCGACCACAGATAGATCGCGTTTAGAATACAGATCGGCGGCTAACATATTCCACGGGTAAATTGCCTTGGAATGGAATAGTGGGACGCAAGCACCCGGAGAAGTTCCTATCTTCCTTCGGGGCAGCGATGGAAAGTCCTAGGAGCTCGAGCGAGGCAGAATACCTAAGAAAGGCCTTAAACCTTGCCTGCAAAGCGTCCATGAAGAAGAAAGGAACGAAAACCCACCATGGGCCGGTGTACTGGTGGACAACAGAGATTGCCGAACTCAGGAAGATCTGCCAGACGCGGTGGTGCTCGACGTAGAGAGCCCTGAGCCTGGCCATTGGCAGGTGCCAAAAGGAATGCTGGCGTGGTCTCTTCACAGAGGTGGAAGACGACCCGTGAGGCATGCTAATATTGCTCTCAAAAAGCTGGGACGCAGGGGACCATTCCTCGATCTATATGGCAAGTAGACACGGAGGGTGATGGGTGAGCAATTCCCGGTACTGGGATCGACCAAGTACAGGGAGACCACATTCGATGCAAATGTGATAATTTCCATGACCTAGGAGGAGTTGCGGGAGGCAGTGGCCAAAATGGGAGCGAGGAAAGCATCGGGGCTGGACGAAATCCCAGCAGAGGCAATTATCCTTGCAGCCAGGGCAAGACCAACGGCGTTCCAGGTGGCCTTCATAGAGACCCTGAGGAAGGGCGAGTTCCCCCCTCTCAAGTGGAAGGAGGCCGCGTTCGTCCTAATTGGGTAGGGTAAATCTCCAAGGCAGCCAGGCTGAGCTGCCTTATCGATCACGATGGCAAACTCCTGGAAGGGGTGCTCCTGAAAAGGTCGGAGGTCGACGTGGATAAAATCTGACAGTCATTCAACAGGTGGCTGATGGCACCAGACAGGGGACCTGGCGAAAAAGAAAATGGTGCGCATTAATCACCGTAAACGTCAGCAACGCCTTCAATCTGGCAAGGTGGCAGGACATACTGGAGGCGTAGCACAAGTCTGAGGTGATCATCTTTGTGAGCAGGAAGAAGATGGAGAAGACGTGGTTCCGGCTGGAACCTCACATTATTGTCTCGCAAAAGAGCCTTAAGTGCCTGGGGGTCGTCTTGGCGTCCTCGGAGAAATTCACGGCCCACTTATAAGCTACTACAGCTAGGGCCACAGACGTAATCCGCAAGCTTGCTTTGGTCGGAGGCATGCTCCATACTTCTGCATGGAGCTGAGAACTGGGCTAGGGACCTCAGCGTAGAAAGGAACCGGACCAATCTCTTGGCAGTACATATGAAAGCAGCCCTGTGCATCGGAAGCATGTACAGGATGACTTCCACTGAAGCAGCTCTCGTGATCGCCAGGCTAATCCTAATCGATCTCCTAGACAAGGAGAGGGCCCAAATATACCGACACAGGAGGAAAGAATGGTGGCCCCAAAGGCAGCGATCAAGAAAGCTATCTGCGAGGCCACAATGAACGAGTGGCAGAGGAAATGGCCCGCCGCAGTGAATGGCCAATGGACGGCCACCCTAATTCCCAACGTGCAGGTGGTGGGGTGAGGTGGGGTACCACTTCGCCCAAATCTTGACGGGACACAAGTGCTTTAGAGCCTATCTCAATCGGATGGGGAGAGCGAGCGATAATAAATGCCCTTACTGTGAATCCAAAGATACGGGGGAGTACACCGTGTTTCGGTTCAGTCGTTGGGGACACCTGAGGAGTGCAGCTGAGAGTGAGAGGTGGGGGTGGAAATCAAGCCGGGAAATCTGCGGAAATTACTGCTGAAATCCCAGGAGAATTGGCGGATCCTGGAGAGGTTTTAGATTTTGTTCTTTTAAACCGTTCTTCAGTAGAGTATAAGAATTGTTGTAGTAGGTACATTGTATTATTTAGAAAGTTGAAGTGAGGGGTAATGTAATATCATTCGCAAACTCTAGGACATATTTATGGGTTAGAAGACATTTGAGTTGGGAATATATATTGGGTTGGGTTATGTCATTTCAATTTTGACCAATAGATGTCTACTCTTGTATTTTCAATTTTCATTATCTACACTTCAATTTTCATTAAAAATAAAGTGAATGGATTCAGTTATTGTCGTAAAGTAGTGATCGGAATATACTATTTTACTTCGGAAAAGGGAAAAACGCAACCAAAGCCAATAAAAAGTTATGTGTTGTGCAAAGATTGCTTAACAGAACGCTTGGCCAGAATTGGTTTGACAAATTCCGTTCCGGAAATTTTAGTGGCAAAGGCGGTCCAGCTAGTTAGCTCCAAAGAGAGAGAGAGAGAGGAGCGTGAGGCGGTGACTGATTAATCAATCGCTTAAATGTCTTATATCTAAATGTAATTATTGTAAAAATTGTAAAACTTGTATGTTTATTATGTAAAAAAAATAAATAAAGGCGTCGTTTTTCAACCAATGGACAGAAGGGACATCGGGCGAAGAATGCCTCTTCGGTGATACTATCGGCGTTCCCACTTCTCGGAGACCACGGTCAGCACGCCCCCACAAAAAAAGTTGCCCACCAGAAGTTGCTGGAGCTTGGATGGGATTTGATGAATCACCCACAATACCCACCAGACCTTTCGCTGGCTAACTGCTATTTCTTTCGATTTTTCGAACACTTTGAATGGTTAACAGTTCAATTTAGACAATGGTGTCAAACAACACTTGATTCATCAGGCAGTTGAATAATCAGCCCCATCAATCAAATTGATATTATAAAGTAATATATGAATAAGACAGAGTTATTTATTTTGAAGAGCTCGATTACTATCAAATTGAAAAAATAAGTTAATCACGTAAGGAGGAATGATTAGATGCGCTGGTTTATACAATAACCCCTTGTGCCAAGCTAAATCGAATGACTTTTGAATATCCAAAAATAATACAACAAAGTATTTGTTTTTCTTGAGCTGACAACTAGAGGTTAATATGGCTAATGTTAGTATGGTTGAGCATTTGGATTTAAATGGAAATTAGTATTCAGGGATATTAAGGATTTAGTTAATTTTTTCTTTTTGCTCAGTTTGGGAAGAAGAGTGATAAGTTGATAGCTGGAGAATTTGTTTGGATCAAAACCACTTTTATAAATACATACTATGATGTCAATTTTTCATCTAGGTGGGAAGTTATGAATTAAAAAAAAACTGTTGTGATGAATGCCTAAAGTTGGGTTTTAAAAAACAAAAGGGGGTTATTATCATAGCCAGGTGCATAATTTCATCCTGGTTTGAGTTTAATAAAGTATATTTCTTTTATGTTCATTTGGAATAGATTAAGTATTCAGAAATCTCTTGAATTTTATTAGCCTAAGGATATATGGGGGGATCTTTATTAGTTTTAATAGTGATACAATAATATTAGTAAATTACTGTTAACCTGTAAATTCTCAAATTATAAATTAATTTCGGATTTCGCACGCACTCCGTTAGATGTATGTATTATCACTATTTACTTGGATATATTTAGTTAAGCTATTGAAAATGTGTACTTATACTTAGTACTCGAAATGTACGCCTATCTAACAAATAATCTTACAAAGAAAGGGATGTTTAAATGTTTTCATTAGTAAATAAATCCGAAATCAAAACAAAAATCGTCGGACACTATTTTTGAAAATAAAAATGTGGCTCAAGAAAATCTAAAAATATTTTTAAATTAATTAAGTATAACTGTTTTCTAAACATAATGAGTGTGTATCTCTTTTTGATTTAATTTTTTTTTCAGTTGACTCTCGTTGTAATGCCTAATATGTAATTTGGCTTCTAATTTCATTTGCCACTTTATATTTTCTCCATTTGGGCCAAATATTAATGAACATTTCATACAATTATTTGAAACTAATGAAAAAAATTCTTAAAGAAAATCTCCGAAAGGAAATTTGAATAACTTAATATAACAAAACAGCGCTTATATAAAAAAGAAATAAATTTTCATATTCCTGATTTATTATTGTTTAAAAAATATAATACATATTTTCAGGCGGTCTAAAAATCTGTTTTCTTCCTTTATTAAAGTTTTAATAGATCATTATGGCGAATGTTACTACATGAAACTTTTTTTATGCAAGAGATACTTTTCAATACCACTTATTGTGTAATATTAAAAAAAAACAAGTTTACAGTATATTATAATAATAATTACACGACTGTAGTTTTGTCATTTACAGGTCATTATCAAGTGTTCAAATTTTGATGCTGGCATAGGATCCTTAAAGAAGTAGAAGAGCCAATGTATTTACTCTCACAGAATTGACAAAACTCTTATTAATTTTTCAATATGGATTACCCCGAAGAAATAATTATAATAAATCCTTATAGATATTAATAATATATCCAGTCTGCAAAAAGAGCTATGTCGTTTCAAACATATATATCTAAAGTAACATCAGAGAAAACATTAAAAACCATCCTGAATCCTTGAAAGCATTTAAAATATGATCGCAATTTTTAAATATTGAAGCGTATTAAAGTTTTTTGTAGTTTTTAGTTTATATTTGATGAATCCTGTACCAAGTATGTATCATAATCTATATAATTAAAGTTAAGGTGTAATCAACTATTACACAACCATTTCTTGATTACCCGTTGTAGGGTATGTGTATGAGGAACGAAAGTTTTAAGTTTATGTATTCTTTATTAATGACTTTAATAATATAATTTTCGAATCTCAACCCTTGATCAAAATTTAGTTATAAATTCTTTTCTTTGCAAAAAACTTGGACTATTGTAGTTGCATTTGTATTATTAAAATATGATTATGAGAAAGTATTTTTCATACTTAGCTATTATAACAGCAGCTTCAAAAAGATAAAAACATTCGGGTAAATATTTAGATCTTATATTGAAATGAACCATGTAAGGCAGTTAAAGATGCTCTAGTTGACATTACTCTATTCGTAGGCTTTACAAAAAGTAGAAGTAAATATCTTTGCTCTTAGCTATATAAAATTACAATAAATCACTTAATTTCACACAATTATTGATGAAGTCTTTAACTATTTGTGTAAATCCCTTGATTGTTACTATTTATATAATTTTTTTATAAATATGATAGTAAAAAATGACACGAGATATATATTTGAAGTAAGAGTAACGCAAAACGCGTGTCGTTGGCACATTAGGTCGGTGTTTGTAGTGACACAACCCCCCTGTATCGGGGTGCTTCATCGGTGAGAGGGTCACCCGACCGCCAACCGACCGCCCAGAACACTTGACATGCCGGGACATCGGGTTATTACAGTAATTACGGTGTGCGCCGCTCCAACTACACAAACTGTTGTAGTATCTGGTTGAAACCATCGAGGGAAGCCACTTTCCGCCATTTTATGTATGCCTACGATGATCCCACGAAACGATACCACCCCGACCATTTCTTTTTCAGTCATGCATTGTACACACAGAACGTTATCAAGATGTACAAACTTCGGATAAATAGTGACATAGGGTAGTTCCGTTTTTTTGTACGATGTTTTCATATTCGGCTCATCTATTTTATCAGATATTGGAATCGTATTATTTGTTTTTCTTGTGATATATAAAAAGAGTGTATTTATGGTCTAGTTATCTTTAATAGGTCAAATTTATCATGAAATTGATGGAATCAATAAAATATAAAAAAGTTAATGAAGATGGCAGTAGTTAATGATGATAATAGTAAACTCTTGAATCGTAAAAATTATTAGAAAGTGTCTTTTTAACAATAAATTATAATTTTGTTTATTGCAAATTATTAACTAGAGTTAAATTTGTAGATCTAGAAACCAGGTATGTTTCTTTTTTAAAATTAATAACGCACTAAAAACCTTTCTTTACAAATTTGTAAAAGGTTTTTCGTGCTTTATTAAATAATCAAGATTATCTTCACGTAACAAAAGTGCTTTCATTTATTTATGATACTTTAATTTATTTGAAATTCTATTAGTAATTTCATAATTTCTAATTTTTAATAGAATCAAAAATAATATAAAAAACAATTGTTGGTTAATTAAAATAATATATTAACCCTAATAAAAGTGCAGTATAAAAGTGATATACACCCACCATCAAATGCCTTAATTACTATTATTCTTTTTTATTTTGTTTAATTTCAATTACGATCTGTAATTTTAGTAGCCGGTATCCCTTTCTGACATTTATTTAACGAGTCTTACTAATTTCACCACTGCAGGGCTAAACGGTGCGACTTCAAAGGAACACGACGGTGGCAATAAAAGCTTATTAAGGGCACACCGTGTGAATTTTAGCGCCTGGTGTGCCCTAATGCCGTCATAATCTGCTCTCGAAAAACGATATAAACTGCAATCAGTGTTTATGCAAACTAATTATTACCACACGTTTTGATTTGTTTGCACAATCGCGAAACAGTGAAGGTAATTATTTTGATAGCCAAAATAAAGGTAGGCTTGAATACTTTGTAATAACTATATGAATTAAAAAATAACGTATTTTGAATTATAATGCTTTTTTAAATACTTAATAACTAAATCCGCAAGTCTAATAAATTAATGCTATTAAACATAAAAGTTTCATTCGATGAATTAAAGAGGCCTTAAATGATTTAAGTATATTATAAATAGCCCAAAAAGAACTTGTAGAAAAGGAATATTTAAAACAAATTCAGATTGAAAATTAATCTAAAATCGGTATAGACACATAAACTTGTGTACATATTAAAATTTGGAAAAGATTAAGAATGATGAATTTAAAGATAGGATAAAAGGAGTTCCTCAGTACCTACACATTAAGTTGTCACAAATTAAAGACTTTTAATTTTTACTTTGTTTGAATACATTAGCGTATCATTTTCAAACCATAAGTAAAAAGACTTGCGGTTTGAAAATGACATTATAATGTATTATAACTATGGTCATCAAAATAAAAATTCAGTTATACAAACTAAAAATTTTGTTTAATTTGTTATTAATGATGTATAACGCGGTATGAGCCTCAAAAATAAGCTACATTAACTGTCTAAATTAGATTTTGAAAAAGAAGAACTATGATGAAGACATGAAGATAAAGTAACTAAAAATGTCTTTAACAAAATGTATATTAGAAAAAAAGTCATATTTTGAAATAATAGAAATCAATAACCAAAATTATAAATTAATTATTAACATTATTAATTTAAATTTATATTAATAAATATGTTGAAAAATATTATTGTGCTGGATTATTAAGTACCCAAACAGCGATTACAATATCTAAAGTGTTAAAATCAGATGATTATCCCCTGCGAGAGTTACAGCCGTTGTACACGGAATTATACATTTATTTATTTATTATTAAAATGCCTGTTCGTCTATCACGCAAGGGTCCTCTTAATAAGCTCAGGGGCGCGTTATTTACCCCAATAAATACCATTTACACGAAAGCAATTACGTTTCTCCCATTGGGAATACAAAACGCGACAAATTGCCCTAACAAATGGTCGAAAAAACCCAATAAAAAAGAGATCTAATTATCAGATTCTGGCCAATTTTCGAAAAACGGAATTACAGAAAAATACCCGCTTTCGAAATTGTAAATGTTAGGAGCACACATCAAATAACCGCTCGCCGCTGAAGTGGTAAAAATTTGAAATTACCGGCCAGTTAGCAAAAATGGACATTAAGCGTTTAGCACCTCCCTAAGTGTGCTACTTGGTACACGTGTTAAGCGCTCATTACAAAGATTTCGGTCTTTGCGCCGAAAATTTGAGACGTTCCTGTAATTAGGGTCGAAACTTTGCGATTAATTGATTGATTGCGTTTTAACTCCATCGATCAATTACCCGTTTACGGAGGCACCTGCCCAAAAAAACCAGGTACTATATTTAATTATGGTCCGGTATGAAATTTCGCTTGTAAGATGTCCGTGATTAATGCTTGCGGATTCATCTGGGACCCGTAATTGCCGCTTATTGCAACAGAAATGTGTGAACTAAAATTATCCGAATATTAAGGTGGTGCGATTTTTTTCCCCAATTTTTTGATTTATTCATGGAAAATGTAAATTGATTCATTTTTGTAATAGGATGAAATTGTTCTTTTTTTACCCTGAAATTGCCCCCAAGTTAAAAATGTACTTTAAATGATTGCTTATGTGTTGTGTAATTTATCATAATTTTCTTGTTTGATATATTAAAATTAATAAACTCGCAAAGTGATAATCTGGATGAACTAAATTGAATTTCTTGTTTGAAAACAAGTTTTCGTAGAAATGATAATTTTGCCACGTTCATATTCTAGTTAAATTTGAACCTTGGTCTGTTTTAAGTCTAAAACTATCCTTTATGAAAATACCGTTTATGATTTATTTTTAATTTTCAGTTTGATACTTAAACATATATAGTGTTATACTGTGAATCATATCTGCACTTAATCTTTTACTATAAAAACTTGTAGAGTTTTGATTTTCTGTAATACAAGAGGAGCAATTGAGGATCCATAAGTTTTGCAATTATTGACACAGTTTATTGAATTAAACTTTTAATTTTGATTTAAGATGTCAATTATTACAAGCTAATGATGCATTAATATAAATCAAAAGTTGAATTCCCTGTCAACAACAACCACGGACCTGTTTCGATCTATTTTGGATGTTGTCAGTATAGGGCAGTTTTAGGCAGGGAAACGGAGGTTTTTAAACAAAATAATTTATATATTTAATTAATTGCTCACTTAACCCGTGGTGAAACATATTTGAAAAATCTTGATTAGAAATTAAAAACACTTTGTTTGTTTCACAGAATATAATAAATAATTTATATTTTTGCAAACAAAATTTTTATCATTTTTAGTATGCATGACATAATTATTAATTTTGTAATTATAATTATCTTATTTTGCTGACCCATACCTTTGTTTTAGATCCTCCGATTGATCCTGGTCGAATGGAGCCGGTCTCGTAGAACCTGGTCAAAATTTTTGAGACGCATCCATGCGATACAAGCAATTGCCTGGAGATATCACACGGCCGCACCCCCAGGAGGGCCAACTCGACGATCCTTCGGCGCACGCAATCGGGCAACGGCCTACCATTCACAAACACACCTCCTAATTGATTCACTCCAGCTTGTCCTAAAAAAGGAAAGACGGAAACATGTTAAAACGTAATTATAATCTTGTGGAAGAAATAAGTAATATAATTGCAAAATATGTATCCTTTCGCCGAGTATAGTTAATTGATCTTTATTTGATAGTGGAATTAACTGTTGAAAGAAATGATTAACGTTAGTATGTAAAGGTAGAGCGTATAGGAGTAAATTTAGATAAGGAAGGGATGGAATAAAATTATAATGAAAGAGGTTTGGACTTTATAATGCGCTTCGAAAGCTTAGGTCATTTGTGCCTTTCATTAAACGCTTCCTATCTTTAAATTTAAATAATTCAATGTGTGTGTGTGATATCATCGATTTTTTTAATTCGTTTGCAATGCCTATCGACGCTATTATGTATGGAATATAATAACCTACAAATGCCGGCTGTAGTTTTGCTGAGTGGCGCTGAGTAGTTCTGGCACATAAATCAGACTAAATTTGACCAATGGCATGGTTTATGTTGGCTTTAAGAGCTACAAGATAAAGTCTAACGTGGTCAAATCGGACGATCTCGATGGCCAGTTTACATCAAATCACCTCCACGTGAGATGGTCATGTCCTCAAATCGCCATTAGCTTCTTACCAAACAGTGACTTTTCAGGATGCATTGCATGCTCTTGGATCTTGTGTGAATTGGTATCGTTCCAAATTCGATAATTGTTTTTATTAACGTACCCATTCATTCAGAAATTAGCCTCATCGCTGAAGAAGTGTTGGGTCATTGTTTACTGAACCAGTGGACTCAAATTTATCTACCATACTGCGAATAGTACTTTTGGTAGGACAATTATGGAGACCGCAAAGTGCGCCGAACAGATCCCCAATTTTGATAAAACAATTTTATCATTTGCACATGTTATTTAAAGCTATATCCATCGATGATACTTGAGCAAAACAATATGAATAAATAACAGTAAATTAGACGGATGTAGCTTCTATAATATGGCCGCTATTAACTATTCGGAAGTCCCTTTACCTTTGCAGCAAAATATCTAAATGATCAAAGACTAGCGCATATAACAGAAATTTATAATCATATTGTTGGAAAGGAACATATTAGATACCTAGAAAAAACCTAATACTATATTTGGAATCATAAAGAAGAAACAATCTGGTTTGTTGGAGATCATATATTTTGGTTACTTCTTTACTGAATGGGCTTGCTGTTCACAAATTTATGATCAGATTGTTATATGCAACTTTAAAAGAGCACATTAGTTACTCAGGGAACAATCCTTACCCCATGCTTTATGAGTTGAGGAACACAAAAAAAAAATTGTGAACTTTGCCTTCAGGATCTACGTTTCAAATTTAGTGTTTATGTATGTATTTTTCTTTGTTTTATAATAGAGTATAAAGATCACATTGTGATGAGCCTGTTTGGATTTACATGCTGATGAATATTACGAAGCCAATATAATTCAGAAAATGAATATATTTGATGAGAAATCTGTATAATCTGTATAACAAAGTTTAGTGTAGATAACTGACCTGATCTTATTGACATTCTGAAACCCTGATTATAATTTATTACATTGACAATACCTTGGGAGAGCTTGAATTACTTGCTGCATTTATTATTGATGTAAAATTATACGTGTTTAGGGGGCGGGCGAAACTCAAGTGTTAAGTTCTGATTTAAAACCTATTGAACATATGCTTTGTATTTGTAATCATCAAAATCTACTAAAATTATCCAAGAAAAAAGACAAGCTCGGTTTAAGTTGTGTGAAACCATACATAAAAAATAAAATATCTTTGTTATACACACACTAAAGCTATAATCTGCATTCCTAAGCCTGATACTAAGTCTACACTTAATGTTTTCACCCTATTACACTCCTCTTAGCAGTAGTAGTAGTAAACTTTTTGAATCTCTGATGAAATAAAAACTTCTTTTGGTTTAGGTTTCTTCCTGAGAAATCAATAATTTCTCGTCTTTCTGTGCAAACTTCCAATTTTTAAACGAATTATTGGTATACAAAAGACCTTTACTTAGGTTTGGCTAATTGGTTTATATAAATGTTTATGTGTATTTTCATTATCTTTGGAATATTAGAATAAGTCTGGCAAAAAGACCATGGGTCGATAGCCGTGAAGAAAATCAGCTACGAATATTATTGTAAATACCTCATGTATAAAATAATAAATAAAGATGTTTGTCTCTCTCGAATAAGTCAAGATTATGATTCTAAGGTTTTATTCCTTTTTAATTTCCATGTATTTTATAATTTAAACAAGTTTTTAAACTTTAAGCTCTACTGGTGAGATCAAAAGATAGAAACACGTGCCTGCAAATGTTTATAAACTTAATTGTTACATTATTTAACCTTTGCTAGTTTATTATATTTCAATCAACATAAATGCATTTCTAATTTTCTTTTTTGTTTATAAACTCTTATAAAAGACAAACATGCATTCGAGATTCATTTACAAACTTTTTCACATTTGCTATTATGAATTCAAGATTTTCTAAATGTACATACATTTGAAGGTTTATAAGATTCGTTTGGTTACTTCATTACTGAATGATAAGTTAATATTCCAAATAAATTATTGCGATGAACCTGTTTGCGTTTATAAACATCTTGGTGAATACTACTGAGCTAATATTATGCAGAAAGTGAATATATTTAATGATTTAATGAGAAATCTGTAATTATTTGAGAAGATTTTAGTTTAGATGACCAACCTGATCTTATTCATATTCTAAAAGATTGATTGATGTATTACATTGAAAATGCCTTGGTTGAGCTTGGAGTACTTGCTGCATTTATTATCTATTCCAATTATATTTATGTAAAATTATACAAGGTCGTATATAGCTACTTTATCTGGATATTATTTAGGGGGGAGGGAGATGAAACTCAAGTTATGTATTCGATAGTCTTGAGTTCTGATCTAAAACCTATTGGACTTATGCTGGAGTAAGTTTATTTTTCTATTTATAATCATCAGAATCTATCAAAAACTATCCAAGAACAAACACAAGCTCTGTTTAAGGTGTGTGAACGCATACATTAGAAATATCTTCTTTATATACACAATAAAGCTGTAATCTGCATCCCCAAACCTCATACTGAGTCTACATTTATATCCAGTTCCCGTCCTATTACACTCCTCTTAGTAGTAGTAGTAAACTTTTTGAATCTCTGATAAAATAAAAACTTCTTTTGGTTTAGGTTTCTTTCTAAAAATCAATAATTGTTCATATTTCTATGTTAACCTTCAATTTATCAACCAATAGCTTTGAAGGCCATAATTTTATTTCTTGATATACAGAAATTTGCTTAGGTTTGGCTAATTGATCTATATAAATGTTTCTTCTTAAATATTCCAAAAGATGTAATTAAACAGTATTTTCCTAATATTTTGGAATATTTGAATAAGTCAAGATTATAATTCTAAAGTTTTAATTTTATAATTTTTGTGTATTTTATAAACTTGACAAACAACCAGTTTTTAATCTTTAACCTGTACTAATGAGATCAGAAGATGGAAACACGTTTCTGCAAATGTTCATATACTTGAATGTTACATTTTTTTGCTAGTTTTAAAACTCCTATAAGAGATTGAAACATGCTTTCGTGATTCATTTTAAAACTTTTCATGTTTGCTATTATGAATTCAAAATTTTATAAATGTACATTAATTTGAAGGTTCCTTACATTTTTAAGATACGTTTAGTTGATTTAAAATATTATTTTATCAATCTTAAGTAAATCTAATCTATGTATGAAGGAATAGCTGACGGGTTGGACCAAATTATCTTTGGTGAAGATATCCAGGATATTAGTAATTAATACACACTTTAATGTCTGTTTAGTGCTTTTAACGTGATTTCTAGTTTTTATGATTTATATTTATTTTTTCAATCTTCCCATTTGTAGATATTTTATGATATGCAACATAGTTCCAAGGTTATCAATTTAGTTATTCCGATATGCTTACAAATTCTGAATTTTTTCTAGTTTCTTTATTATATTTTGGAACACTTATTTATAGAAAATTTCAAGAGTTTCTACAATATGATAATGATATTTTCAAGATTTTTCATAATAGTGTATAATTTTTAAAGCTTCCTTTAAGTTTTTAGAGGGCGTCTTTATTTGGACAAACAAAAATACATTTAGAACAAATACATTTTAACTTAAAATAAGGGTTAGTCGGTCCGTTTGGGCTATCGACCTTCTGTCTTCCTACCCTTTAAGTTTTAATATAATCAATATTAAAACAAAATGATACAAAGTGTAGAAATCTGTTTTGAATATTTAAAAATTCTTTTTTGATTATTCTTAAAGATTTTTTTAAATCGAATTCATTTAATAATTTGAAAGTGTTTATAACATCTAACTTTGGTTTAGTAACATTGTCTAATAGAACCTGCCAAGTTAAAATTAAATGAACCCATACCCAACATAACATGGTGTACCTCAGGGATCACCCTTATCACTCCCTCCTTTTACAAAATATTCTGTCACGATTTATATAATATAAAAAATTTAACCAAAAGTTAGCCAAATAAGGAATTGTAGTGGCTTTTACTTCGTGATACATTTTATTATTCAAAATAAAATAAAACGAATTACTTTGTTTTTATCACTTTTTTAATAACGCTTGTTACTATAGTTTCGACAACTTCAGGTTATCATTATCAAACAATTAATCAAACAGGATGGTGGTGACCGTTACTATGTGGTATTTCATTTTCAAATGTAGGATGAAATAAAACACGATTTTCTATGTTTTATTTCATCCTACATTTGAAAACAATAAATCGTTTGATAATGACAAGCTGAAGTTGTCGAAACTATAGTAACACGTGTTATTAAAAAAGTGATAAAAACAAAGTTATTCATTTTATTTTATTTTGAATTATTTTTTAATTACTTGTCACACAATACCTCCAACAAGCTTCTCTATTAAACCTCCAAAGTTACTCCTATATTTTAGCGTATAGAGGATGTTTCTGTGACTAGGGGAATAAAATTAACCACATATACTAGAGTGAAAATGATAATGATAAAATTTAAATAAATTCCTTAGGCAATTTGTCACTTCGTTTGGACCGTGAGAACCATACTATACAGGTTGTTCTTAAAATTTGTTTGTTTGCTCTTAAATCTACATTTATTCTTCCACATTTTAATAGAAAATTTATTTTAGAAACTTTTATCACTCTTTGATACTTTTGATAACAGTGACCGATTTTGAGTTAAAAGCAAAAGTGTTAGTCTCAATCGTAAGAAACAAAAAAACAAAATACCTCGAAAAAATCTAAAAACTAACGAAAAATTAAACTTTTTGTTTAAACGAAAAAAGTAAGTTGTCAACTCAATTCGATATTCAATTGTCATCGCCCACTCAGATTTTTCTTTTTTTAATCATTAATCTTAAATGAAAGATCGAATTTTAAAAATTGCACTGATGGTTTACAAATGTCACATACTTATTGTAAACGTTGAAAACGAAAATTCGATTTACATTTGTTTTTCGTTTTTTGGTCGTAGCTCTAGAACTAAAGATCGAATTTTAAAAAGTCTAATGTCGCATACTTATTGTAAACATTGAAAATGAAAATTCAATTTTAAAGGTTTATAAATGTTGTATACTTATTGTAGAAGTTAAAAACGAAAATTTAATTTCATTTGTTTTTCCTTTATTGGTTATAACTCTTGAATGAACGATCGGATTAAAAAAAAATACATCCAGGGTTTACAAGTTTCGTATACTTATAGAAAATGTTATAAGGTATTTCAAAACTAACGAAAAATTAAACTGTTTATTTAAATGACATAGCAAGTTGGCAGCTCAATTCGATTTTCAATTGTCTTTGCCCACTAAATTTTGCCGAGGATTATTCGTTTTTTATTTGTTACGATTGAAATCAGTGACACTAACACTTTTGTATGTAACTCAAAAACGGCCACTTTTATCAAAATTTCCAAAGAGTGATAGAAGTTTCTAAATTAAATTTTCTATTAAAATGTGGAAGTATAAATGTAGATTTATGAGCAAACAAAAAAGTTCTGAGCAAACAAACTTTAGGAACGCCCTGTATAGTATAGTCCCGTCTGTCAGATTAAGGAATTTACTTGATGTTAGTTTAGTTTGTACCAAATTTAAGCAATCTACCACGAAGGTATTGAAAATATTTAGAAAAATGCGTTAAAATTTCTTAGCTTTGATGGCCTGATCTTGGTTATTTGAAGACTTTTATAATAATTTTTTTTACGAATCATCATCATTTTTGCTCTAGTTTATGTGGTTAATTTTATTCCCCGAGTCACAGAAACACCCTGTATATAGCTTCAGTGTAAAATTTGCCAAAAATCCTTTCTTAACAATATCTTACACCGTGTATAAACACCCTTCACACATCAATGCACTAGCACTTATCATCTGAATAGTTTAACTAGCTGTCATATTTGTGAATTATTTTTTCATAAACAAAGTAGAGCAAAAAGACCGATGTTTGAAAGCCCAAACGGACGGATAACCCATTTTTTTACTCTACTTCATTTGTCTTAATAAAGATGCTATTATCTCTCCATATCTTCATCGAATTAGGTTAATGCATCACCTATTCATTCTTATAAAGTTAAATGCGTTTATCAACACCAAATATTTAACAGCATTTAATTTGCATTGGATAAATTGACTACAAGCAAAAATTGGATCATATAATGACTTATTTCTGTGAAAATATTTAAGTACGTGAAGAGTACGATTAATATTAAAAATTTAAAATATCCCTCTCTTCTAAACTCTAAATGCACATTTCGAACAAAATGTGTTCATATCAATAATATCTCGTTATTTTATTTGTATATATTGTAACCATGTTTGATAAAGATTAAATAAATAAAAAATAGTTTAATTGCGGCAAATTAATGCATTTATTTTAATTTTATAAATCAGTAGGCAAAGAAAGAAAATGTTGAAGTATTAATATAAGTGCTACTGAAATGCACTTTATAAAAACAGGTGTATAAAACGTGATGATGTGCATAATCGTTAAATTATTATGTTTATTCGCCACCAATACCAATTACCAATAATTAACTTAAGTTTATTGCGCGATGACGCCGTTAAATTGAAAATTAAGATAATTCCGGCATTCGAAAAATGTGCGAAATTTATACCGGAATTAAATCACTCGATTAATTCAATTCGCAATCTTCTCAACAGAAGGAATACATTTTACTCTAATTTTCCTCTGACATTTCGAGCACGTTATCAACATTGAGATCATTTGAAAAATTGGTTCAAGGCCTCGTCGATTACAAAATCCCGCTATTTTTACATGCAATTACAATAAATGAATTAAAATTATGCATAAATTGCCAGGCCGGTGTATTAATTATATTATTTAAGCAACACATTCAGAGTGTTCGCCATAATGAGCAATGAAACGTAATCGGTCCACGATAAAGGGAAACAAACGGGCGAAGAACACACGCACGCACCACGCATACATAATAATAAAATCGAAGCCGCGGCGCGCAAAAAAAGGGAAAGGCCGTAAATTAAAAATGCTAATTTCCGAACGCCCAATTCTTAAATCGTAAATTTCCTCCTCCGACACAATCAAGTCCGGTGGGCTTGTAAACAAACACAATTAGACTGTTTTCCGGGCGGCAATATAAATTAGTCGATTTTGGCATGTGCAGGAGTCGAAAGCTGAAAAAAGCGCCATCAACTCGCAGATGGTAGATCCCGGCGAGAGATACTTACAGGGTGGGGGTTTATTGCCCGAGCAGAAGACATAATTCAAAAATAATTCGCTTATATCTAACAGTCCATCACGAGGGATAGATTGTTTTTTGTCCGGCGTTTCTGTTTTTTTTTATTTATACCCCCGTAATTGGATAAATGATGTCCAATACATATTGATGCACTCGTATGAATGATGGCTGGGTAAATAATGCACGAGCCGGTTTACCTTGGGGGATACCAAAACCGATGGGACTCGGATTACCTCATTTGCACAACCAAATTGGAGTCGGACGGTAATAACTATAACAGATTTTTATGTGTTATGTCTTCATTACATCCTGGCACTCCTGCGTGTAATCTAAAGCAGTACCTCTAGTACTAATAGTTTTTGATATATTGCTGACGTCTATGTTCTGTCATAATTTGTTTTATTGCGCCGGATTCGCATCAAGCAATTTAAATTTATAGTCGGTTAGACGAATGCCTGATTGTACCTTTAAGAAACGGGTTACTGACCTCGGACCATTGAACGTATAAATTTGATTATTGTTTTAAATAATTTCAATTGGTAATTAATAGTTATTATTGGTAGATTTTGGCCAGTGGTCTTTAGTTAACTTAAGTTTATTAGTAAATTTTAAGGTTGCTTTAAATACACTAAACTCAATACATGTCTCATACATTATGTCTGTAGTGAGATTATGAGGCTAAAATAAACCGACCGGAAATAGTACTTCAGTAACGCAAATCAAAAGATCTTTTGTACTACCTACCTAGCCTTCTGGTAGATTCCCAAATTATCCATTTCCATTATAAGGTAAAAGGCAGTTATTTCAGCTGGTAATCTACAAGTGATACTATCCATTTTGTCTAAGTTTTAAATATGGTTTCTCTGTGAAACAAGTGATTTTAGTGGTTTTGGTGAAAAGCCAATTGCAGCATTGCTCTACTCAACTGAAGGTTCTGGGCCTAAGTTAAGCTACATTAAAATAAGCTAATTGTCCTTCCCTATTTGATTAAAAACTTTCTTGAAGTTTTAAGGGGTCTGGGATACCAGAAAAGATTATTCTTATCCATTACTCCAACTAGTAAAGTATTTTCAAGAGACTTACTAAATATCAATCAATAAAATTTTTGCATGAGTTGAAAGTCAAAAGATCCACTTTAGCTTAAAATCCTTTATAATAAATTTATAGATTAATTTTTAAATAACAAAATATACATATTAACTACGTTGTTCATTTTGGGATCATATTATAATAGTGGCTATTTACCATTGCTGAACTTTTATTATTCTTTATTTCATATAGTTAAGATATGTTTGCATGTTTATACCGGAGTATAATTTGAAACATGAGTCTTAAATTGAAATGCTTTTCTACCGTTTCTTGTTGACGACTTGGTCTCTTAAATGTTTTTGTTTGCATTCAACAGTCCATTTTTCTAATCTGCGATTATGTAAAGCTAATAATTTCTCAGATTGTCATGTTCATTAGTTATTCGTTATCAACACAACTTTCTTTCAATCTTGTTCTATCAACGTTTCTTAAATTGCTAAACTAATAGAATGCGGTAGAGCTAGTATTCTTCTAGTTAGGCAAAATAAGTCGACAGAACAATTTGACAACTTTTCTAAAATGTTTTTTTCTGCATTAAATAATTTATTATTTTAGTCTGCGATTATAAAATTTTTATAATTTACGAAACGTGATCGACCAAGAAAATATCTTGAACTTCTTGATTTTTATATTGCTGATAGAAAGAACAATATTTCATCTGATAAATCTCCCACTACTGTTCACGTATTCAACAAAATCGCTTCAAGGATCCAGTCTCAAGTAGAACAGTTAATCACTCAACCACCAAAATCTAATAACCAGAATTTTAATTTTACGGCTAGTCGTGTACTTAGAAAATGGATTCACATTTCACGTGTAGATCCAAATACTACTGTCAAAACTATTAGCAATCATGTTAAGCCTATCATCGGGTCAATTTCGGAAATAAAGTGTTATCAATTACTTGATATCACTACATCGTTCAAAGTAGGAGTTAAGGAGATTGCTCTCGCATCTGTAATTCTGCTAAATGGCTAAACGGCGTCGTGAAAGAATCTATATTTGGAAAAGAGTCACGCATCCCTAAGGATTTTCCAGCTGCCCCACCGCTAAATGCGAGAGCCTGAATATATCAATATATGTTACTATTAGAATACAGGAGGACTCTGAACTAAACTCTTGGAATTTTATAATGCGATCAAAACTCCACCAATAGCGATAAACAGTTCGGTGGAAGTGTCTTAATTGGCATACAAAAACGTTTTCATTCAAATATTATATAATTCGTAGCCAATGCCCAAAACTTCATCCTGTGCATTTATCTGCCGCCAAATAGTCCATTAGGAAAACATCAGGATCACTCCATCTGTATCGATAGGATTACTCAACTCCACCCGGAATGAACTACCATTGTTATAGGTGTTTACAACTTATCAAATATCAAATGGGAAGAAGATGAGTATAATATGGCTTTACTTCCTACCTGCGTCAGCTCGAAATAGACTAATTAATATGCGACAATTTGTCGGCGTCCGGACTTGTTCAGTTTAATAATACTAAAAAATCTACAGAAGTTGTACTCGATTTAGTTTTGGAGAACTTTAGTTAAATGCGACCGCCTTCATCCTGCGCTAAATATAATTGTACCATTGGCGGATGAAGTCATTACCTGAGTTCGTTTACTATTAAAAAAAATAAACTGACTACCATAGTTTAAATCTGTTTTACTAAATGTTGACTGGTCAGTTGTTTAAATGTGATGATTTGGATACTTGGATAAATTTAAAATAGCCATTGATTATTAACATAAATAGTGTTGAGGATAATTTAATTTATAGGCATAATCATTTTTGGAAATTTGTGAATAACAAATGTAATTCAAACAATAAAAAGTTACCCTCATTTCAGAAGCAACACGCAGGACATTACCTCAGCTAGTAACATCGCAAATCTATTTGCTGCTCATTTTGAAAAAGTATATCAATCGAAAAATGCTTGTTCATACTGGTATACATCTACTTATGTTTATTCATTTGGTCGGAGGAAAAGGCTTTAAATGCTTTAAAAAATCTAGATGAAGAGACATTTCTTTCAAAACTGTTCTACTGAACTATCAGAACTCCTAACACTACTTTTCAATAGATCGCTGTCCATCGGATACTTCACTGATAAATATAAATCCTCCAATATTATACCTGTTTTGTTTCTAATTATAGACCTATATCAATTCAGTTGATTATCACTGAGATTATTGAAAAATTAATGACCGAATTATTTTTAAATCATTTCAAACATGTCACAGTTCACCAGCAGCATGGGTTTTACCCAAAAAGGTCTATTACATCTAACTTATTTATATACAGCTCATATATAAATGAAGCCTTAAATTGAAACCTGGAAGTTGACTCGATCTACACAGACTTTCGTGAAGCTTTTGACCGCGTTAATCATAATCGGTCTAGGTGGTTCATTAGAACTTTGGATTAAGCCTTCCATTGAAAATCGTCAACTGATTGTTAAATTTAATAACACGCTGTAGCAACCTACTATTGCAAAGTCATGTGTACTCCAAGGTTTGCATATTGGACCAGTACTGTTCCTTTTATTCATGAATGATATTGGTTCTGACCATATTTACTTTATACCGATTATCTCAAGATCTATCGTTGCATTGAAACACCTGAAGGCGCGATGCTACTTCAAAATGATATATTGACTTTGGAAAACTGGAGTTCCGAAAATAGTATAGAATTAAATATTGATAAGTGTAAAAATATAAAATTTATAAATAACACTTCCAAGTGTATACATTATCAATATCTATTAAATAATATTAATCTGGAGAAAGTAATGCAAATTCAGGACCCGGGCGTGACTTTTGATCAGATTCTGGTTTCATTTGCATATAGACTCGATTGTTAACAGATCATTAAAAATTTTAGGGTTCGTAAAAATAATAACATATGATTTTACTGAAATGCGGTGTCTTATTAAATTATAGGTATCATTAGTCAGGTAAATCCTGGATTACTGTTGTGTTATATGGCCTAATTATAAATATCTTTGCGATTGCATTGAAGGCATCCAAAAAACCTTTGTAAAATACTTGTGTTAAAAATGTAACATAATTTATTCTAGTGATAACTGTTATCTATTATAAAAATATTTTGGGTTGCAACGTCTTTCAGATCGTCGTATATACTTTGAGGCATGTTTAGTTTATAACACTGTTAATGCTAAAATCGATTGTATACCTCTATCAAATTTATTGATACATCTATATTATATGTTCCTCAACATCAAAAAGGTCTGAGTGGAAGAACACGCAGTGAACTCCGCCTGCAAGTCCTGTGAGCTAAATTCTTTGTAATATTTTTTTGTGTATTTTGAAGTTTTTCATATATCCAATTATAACAGGACATTGTAAAGTAAAATAAATAAATAAATAAATCAAACGAGAGATCAAATATTTTCACAACAAATTATACTCAGAATGATGCTCATAGCAGAATGGTGGGGCATTCTAACAATATTTGTAAACAAGTGAATCTCTTAGATCCTTCGATAACACGTTTTAAGACTGATGTCAGGTTAATTTTATTTTAAATATTGTATATCGTGCTGTAATTTGAATGTAATTATGTGTGTTTTTTATATATGTATCTAAATGGTAAATAAAGTTAATTTCTCAGATATTCTAGAATTATCTGTACAATATTCTTGTAGTTAGGTAATATACAAGGTTTCTTTGGTAACATTGTCTTTAAAATGCGTTTTAATGAATAAACTCCAAGGTACTAAGATGCCTATAATTAAGAATAATGTTTTCAACCACCGTTGTTAGTTATAAAATATTTTTTTTCCCTTATAAAAAAATGATTCGTCAAAAAATTATGTTTTGTACAAGATGTAATATTCTGTACTAATTTCTAATAATATTATTATCTCGTTTAACTTTCTTGATAAATGGCAGCAAATAAGGTGTCTAACCGACACTAAATTCTTTACGAATTCTAACAACAAATTATCTTGCAGCATAAGGAAAATTTGAATCGCACAAAAGTCTTGTAACGTAGGATGTGCGGTGATTTGTGTCTGAACGACAAACAATGTCCTGGAGGTCTTAGAAAGCGCGACAACGATAAGTAGAAAAGGTGCTCAGTGAAACTTAGGCACAAACGCAGAAAAAGTTAGTAAAACAGCCGATGTAACCTAGAATTGATTTCTATACCCCTACATGATGTGGAATAGATCTAGAAAAAGAAGTAAAATATGTTCTGCATAAACTCATTCAAACTAACAAAAATAGAGTAGCAGCGTCTCATTCTCTGTACAAAGAGTCAAAAGTCTGCCTTGTGGAAAATCATTATGGTTGATGAGAAATGAATACTGTATAACAATCTGAAATGCAGAAAGTTGCAAAAAATAAATGCTTCGGCTAACGGTTCTTTTCTATACACGGTGGGATATGAATAGCTACTGCGAACTGCTGTCAATAAATTTGCTTGAGAACCAGTAAAATTGTTCTAAGACAACTCTAGGCCACATATTGGTTCCATTACAATAGACATTATAATGAGTCTTAGCTGGGACGTCAAATATGTCTAAAAGATAGACCGTTATTTATAATAATAAAAATAATAATAATGTATAAACATTACACATACCAAAGTTTCACACAGGTCAAAAAAAGTTCAAACCTGGGCATCAGTTCACTCTTGAAGAATTATCTTTCACACCAACCTGTAGGTCCTATCCTTAACTATTTTATAATATAGGAAATAATCTTTGGATACATATATTCAAAGACACAGATTTCGTAAATATTGTCTCTTTCATCAAGCACCATATTTTTCTACAATGTCGACTCAAAAGAAATTGTATTGTTATGTAATTTATTTCATACCATATCATTAGTTTAATATATAAAAAATAGATCAAATAATAACATTCCTTTAAGACATAAGGACTCAATTTGATCAAAACTTAATGAAAACTTGAATAAAATATATCTAGTTTGTAGATTTTACAAAAAAGTTTAAGAGATAAAAAATAATCAAAATTGGTACTATACATGTTTACCTTTAAATCACTTCCAATCTTGGAACACATTTGTTGCAGTTAAACAATACAGATTTTCCTGAATTAGCATTTTTTTTCATGCCTTCAATATTCTTATCAATTTATTACATAGATTTACCTCTCTTAAAATTTGCTGCTATATAAAAACATTCAGCAATTTAGAAGCTGTAGTTGATTAAGAAAATATCTTTAGAATTTTTATCTTTATATTGTTTTTTGACCAATGAGAAATAAATACATTATAAAAGAGTTGCCTTCAAAACTTTTCTTTAAAATGTTTTTTTTGTATTTAATAATTAATTATGCAAAGGTCATAATTTACAAAACGAGATTCATCAAAAAATATCTTTGGGAGCTTGATCTTAATATTGTTTTTCTTCCATTTAAGAATTTATAATGTGAAATAGAGTTTAACAGATTTTCACGAATTATTTAATTTAGTCGTCGATATTCTTGTCAGTTTATATTGTTACAATAAATTTACTTTTTCTAACGTATATTAGTGTTTTGAAACGCTCAATAATTTAATTTGCTTTTAAAATGTTTTTCTTTTCATGAATTAGGTTTCTGATATTCTTGTTGTTAGGCAATTTAGGAAAGGTGGTAAATAAGAAAGTTTCTTTGACAACATTGTTTTTAAAAAGTTATTTTTTATTTTTCATTTAATAATTAATTATTCTAATCTGCAATTACGAGATTTGCATAATAGATTTCCGTGAATTAATATTCTTGTCGTTTAGCAAATTAGTAAACTTAGTGGACCACGAATTTTTGTGGTAACATTGTCTTTAAATTGTTTTCTTTGCATTCCAAAATGTAAAATTGTAAACTACTGAAGCGCACAAATTCGCTTTTTTTCAACATTTCATAACACAAGAAGAATAAGTGTTTTCGTTCGATTACTTATTTTTCTATATATTTAGCAGCGTTGATTTAATTTTTTCGACAGAATAACATAGTATTATAAATGCTGCGCAACACTCTTGACAGATATTTAAAATAGGCGACACTATCACTTATTTTGTTCCATAATGTTTCTAATTTCACTTGACGAAGACCGAAACACGTGTCAGCCAACTGAAACACATTATGGAACAAAAAAAGTGTAACTCTTCACCTAAATGATTATTCATTCATTACAAATACAAACATACCCTTAAAAACAAACAGACTTCATTCACATCACAAACTTTAGATATCAAGGACCAAATTGAGTCATCATCGGATCATTAAATAAAGTTTTTTTTGTACTTTTTGAAATTGTAGAAAATGTATCAGCCTCAACAATGTTACATTTAATTACCTCATACCAATCCAAAAGTAATGATCTTTTTGCAAATAAAAAATACCAGCTGTTTTAATAAATTAGTTTAAACGGTCTGAATACCTTAAACTTAACGTTCCACGAGTACCGTTCGTAATCTCTTATAACCCTTAGGACCTGCAAAAAAATCCCAGAACGAATTTTTTTGAAAGCACCTCGAGGTGACCGCACGTCTTCATTATCACAACTTAATAATCGGCATTCGGCTTAAGGCCAGCGCCGGCGACAATTAATGCCAGAAACAAATATTACTTAAAAATAAAATATATCGGACATCGATAGCCCGCAACCTAAACCACGACAGTAATTGGCGAATTATGCACAAACGCCATGAGCCAAAAAGCAATTTAAGGCACGTGGCGCCTGCCCGAAGAAACTCCAGGCCAAATACTTGTGGTGCACTTGCTAGAAACAGCCTCACGCACGAACAATTCGCCATTTTTCGGGTCAATTATGTCGATTCTACATAGGCAATTAGGGATGAAAATTGCGAACCGATTTCCATACAGCTGATTTTTCAGCAGATTGCAGGGTATTGACCCTCATTGTACCGTAATCGGATTAGATGATCGAATTGCTTATATATTTTAAACAGAAAAATGCATCTTATTTTAATTTTTTTGTGCCTAAAACTTCTAATAATTTAATTATTTTTTCATAGATAGAGATTGGATATTATAAAATTTAAATAATTAAAAGAAGCCAGATTAATATTAAGGATGCATTGCATGGAAGAAATTGATTGAAAAAGGAAAAATCGATACAAAAAAATAAGAAATGTCAATTGCTATTTATATCATCACTGTTGTCATTTGTGGGTTATCAGAAGAATTATTGTTGCAGTTATTGCTGTATTTGTTAGTATCATATTTTAATTAAGGCAGTTAATCCATAGAGGAGGGAATCCACGAATTCTAGAGAAGGATTACTGCCAAAAGTTAAATCTGATATTTTACTAGCAGTTAAAATTATTTAACTAATTTATTAGCATTATTCTGATATTTCATTTTATATTAACTAAATAGAAACATATCGTCATATTATTATTTAGTTATATTTAGAATCCTTAATGGCCGATACAATAGTAGAGATTGGTTAAATTAGATTTACCAAAAGAATGATGATATGCATTTTTTTACAACCATACATGAAATATTCAAATAAGATGATTAACTTTGTTGTTATTACACTTGTTTTATTTATTTGAATAATTCAAAGTGTATCACAAAGTCGAAACCTCCACAATTACGTATTCAATACTTGAAAACCAAACTGAAATATGTTTTACAAGAGTAGCCAATATATTTTTATGGTAAATAACATTTTTTACTCTTCTTTTATCTAATTTAATTAAAAAATTGTAATTAAAATTATGTTTTTAATAATATACACAAAATCTATTAACTTTTAAGAAAATTATGTAAACTTGTAAACTAAAGTTCATTATGAATTACCATGTAGTAACGGTCGCAACCATCATTATGATTAAACTTGTACAGTTACAAATTCTTAGAATTATATCTATTAACTCTAATCCAAAAATTCATTTCTTTTGAGGTATGTGCCAGTGATTACAATAATAACAAAAAAACTACAGCTGATTTTTTTTCACTGTAGTTATTAGTAATGAAGCTACCGATATTTTTGGCTCCTAGTGAGGGACGTTAGGACACGCGAGTCCTTTTCTCCGCAATTATTAACAAATCAAGTTTCACCTGTAGAGGGCCAGTGTCACTCATAGAAATTATCCACCAGGTGAACGAGACAATCGTTTTGCTGGCACATTAGCAAATTACTGCGTTTCGGCCCATGAAATAGAAGTTGGGGGATAGATGGCAACACGCAAAGGGGAACGAATTCAGGTGATTAGGTTTTTATGTCCAGAAAATGTGCAGTCGCCCTGTTTTAAGTATCCCGCTAATTTAATTAGTTTCTCTTTTTTTTTTGGAGGAACAATTGATAACTACTTCATCTGCCAGAAGGGTCACGCGGCTCGCTACAAGTACATGTTTTTTTTAGCAAAAATTAGAGATAATAAACACTAAATTAAAAACTCTTACTGTATTAAACTATAGTAAGTAACTTTAATCTGGTTATTTTTTTTTTTTACACATAATTAGTCAAGACAGGGCAGAAAGACCGATGGTCGATAGCCCAAACGGACAGACTAACACATTATAAATCATCTGTTAATGTTTTTAATTCTGTATTTATTCATGTTCGAATAAAGATGTTATTCTCTCTCTCTCTCTAATAATTTAATTCGATATCTTAGATTTTGATGATTTTAATATTTTTATAATTCCCCATATTTCATTCTACAAAAATTTGTTCTGTTTCATAAAAATGTTATATTAAGGAGTTATATTAAAATTTAAAATTTGGGTTATTTTTAAGTTTATGAAAATGTTGTTATAATTAATGTTATCCAGATATTTACTATAGTTAATTTCTATGTGAAACATATATGAAAAATGTCCACTAAACCACGAACACAAATTTTTGGTATAAAATAAAAAATATATAAATTTATATTATAAATAATTTTACAAATAATTTTTTTAATATTTTTTAAAAATTATTTTAAAACTTATTTAAATAATATAAAAAATCGAACAAAAGACTAAAGACCGCAGATAAATTCCCTTCTAGGAGAAATGAAATATACTTTACTTTTTAAACAAAAGTACAAAAAATTAATAATTTGGAAAATATTTGTTTTGTTTTTCTTAAATAATTTAAATTCACAAAATATACACATTTTATTTTCGAAAAATTGAGTAAATTTAATATAACCATAACTAGATCATTTGTTTTTTTATTTATTTTTTAGAGGGGATTTTTGAATTGCGAGGGATACAGAATTTGGTTAACAGGGGTTGGTTGTGGGGGTGAAATCTTAACTTGTTATATTTAAAAAACATTTGGTTTGGGGCTTGTCAAAGCATATATAAAAATATGACCACACTAGTAATTTAAAAGGCCCAACCGACCGTTCAACTTTGACAGACTATACATCAATAGCGAAGGCATTTTTAGAACACTCAGAGAAGATGTTTCAAAAATCAACAGGATCAATAGTACGTCTGTATTGGGCTTTGTATGTATTTCTGGATCCTAGTTTTTATTAAACATTAAAGTTAAGGTTTTTCTCATATTACTTAAGTCCTTGTCAAACCATTTAGTTAGTTTTCGTTTTGCGGAAAAGCAGTGTGGAAATGTTTGAGGATAATTGATACTAACATGTTAAAATATACATGTGTATTTGTATTAGAGGAGTCTGCAATGAAGCTCTAGGACTCTGTTTCTAAAAGTTGAAATAATGTAAATTTACGCACGGCAACCTTTTAATGACGGCCTCACAAGTGAAATGTTTTGCATTTCCTCTCAAATATTTTCCTTTAATTCCTCTTGGGACACTGGGTTGTTGTTAAAAACTTTACTTTTAAGGTATCCCTAAAGAAAGAAGTCCAGTGGAGATATGTCCGAACTACGACGTTTTTTCCGAAAACTTCGCGAACAGCACTTAATGGGTCGTTGGATGTGTGGCATGTTACCCCATCTTGCTGAAACCATGATCTTTGATTAAAACCATCGAAATCCTGTAGCGCTGATGTCAAAATGTTCTGTAGCATGGCAATACACCGCTCTGTATTCACCGTAACAGCATTTCTTCGGCGATCTTAAAAAAAGTATGGACCAATAATGTCTCTTGCTGACAAAGATACCCATACAAGTAACCTTGGGTAAATGCAGAAGTTTTTGATGCTTCAATGAAGGATAAGTGTTACTCCTTGAGGCTTTAATTCCTGTACCCTTTGGATTTTTACGGATGTAAACGTAAATCTTTGTGAAGAATACGAATCAAAGATGTTCTGGGCACACCTAAGGCGTTAGATCGCTTCCGAGTAGAGAGTCCATGATTTTCACGAATAGACGCTCTTACACGCTCGACGTTTTCGGGATCTCTTGATGTTCTAGGTCGGCCGGATTGTAGTTGATTCATTGTTGAACCTGTCTCCTCAAACTTGTGTACCCATTTTCAAATCAATTGAATCGATGGAGCTTCGTTTTTACGCCTTGTATTGTTATGAGCGCAAAATTTTCGTTGCGCTAGAGTAAAAGAATCGTTGCTGCGGTAGTACTCGCGTACACAGAACGCACGTTGTTTATCGCTGAACGACGCCATGGTACTGAATTCCCATTGGTCGCTCTTGCGCTTCGTAACCACTCCGCCCCACCTCGCCGTCGCTGCTCGTCGCAGCTACCGATTCAACTTTAAACGGACTTTTGGTCCAAACTGTACAATCCATCTACGGTTCTATTACACTTCTCTCAGTAGTAGGTAAACTTTTCGAATCCATCCTCAAATGAAAACTTCTTCAATCACCCAACATCCACATCCCAGAATACCAGTTTGGTTTCCTACCAGAAAAATCAATCATTTTTCCTTTATCTACCTTAACCTTCAATATTCACATCAATTAACTTGAAGGTCATAAAACAATAATTTTATTTCTAGATATTCAGAAAGCTATTGATTCGGTTTGGCATATTGGCCGTGTTTATAAATGCATTGTCTTAAATATCTCAAGTCACTTCCATTCCAACATAACTAGTCAACTTAGAATCAAACAAACTCTTTTCGAAGCGTTCTTAGTATGGCAAGGTGTCCCAGGGTTTTCCATTATGACCCCTTCTATAGTTTTCGATAACCTTTCGCCATCTTTCAAATAACATCATGATACCATGCTCAAAGAACTTTTGGCATTTTTCAGCAAAAAATGAAACAAGTGAGCAAGTACTTGACACCATTGTTAGAATTGAATTGGTTATTATTCAAAGCGTTTTACCAAGGTCGGAATAAAATGGTAGGTCCATAAAGTCCCGTTCATGCTCTAGCAACTTCTGGCTGGTCACTAAACTTGTATGTGGAGTCGCGTTGTCATGGTGGAGCACAGCCCAATTCTGGCCGGATTTCGTTGATGGCTTCATTTAAATTGTCCAATTGGTGTCAGTACACAGCCCCATTGATGGTTTGGTTCTTGCTCAAAGTAATCTCACCATATTGAAAGCATAACCTTCTTTTGATGCTTTTAAAGTGGTTGCAGCTTGTTCACCGGGCTTGAACCATGATCGCACGTCATTGTCGTGCCTGTGCAAATTTCGTTCCACGGTCGTTTGAAAAATGTTTAATATTTTTATGATCTCTAGAGTCTTGCTTCGATTAATGCCTTTATTTTATCGTCTTCGGCTTCAACTGCCCTTCCTGAACGTGGCACATCTTTGACATTAAAATGCAAAAACAGCAAAAATAAGCCAGTAATGGCCAAAATAATGCCAAAAGTGGTTACAAATAGATTTTTTTTAAATGGACATCTAAAGTAAAATCAATAAACCAATAAGTCAATCAATAATGACAATTGAAGTGTCTCCTGTCAAATGGTATTTAGGTTAGATGATTAGACTGAAGATGGTTAAAACTACAAGTATAGATACCTAATGATCGGAACTAAAATGACTTAAGACTAACATCGTTCGATGAGATCCAATCCTGGTGTTCCAAAAGGTAAATGAAAGTCAACTGCACTAACATATAATAATCAAGGAATTTCAACTAAAATTTTTATTAAAATCCTATTGAACTAAATCATCCCTCCACTTTCTAACACTTTAACGTCACCTTAAGAGCCTTAAGAACCCTTCAAACGAGCTCTTTTAAAAGAATATCTTTTTCTTCGGGCAAATATTGGTTTCAAATAGATGATATAAGCTAAATAAAAACACTTGGCATACTTGAACAAAAATAAATATTATTATCCTTTTACATTTCTTTAAAGTAAATAATAGCTAATCGAATTATCAATAATATGCATGTTTATATGATGATAATATGTCACTAGGAATAATTCCTATCTAGTTTACAAAAACTGCTTAATATCTATAAGACTACATCTATCTTTTTGCTATTTCTTTCAGCTAAACATTTAATGAAGTTGGATTACTAGAAATCATATCACTATCGTTATTTTATTTTTTGTTGCAAAAATAGTTCAAGTAGCTATACTTAATTTATGCTTAAAGCATAACTAACTTCTGGGTATATATAACTTCAAGCTAACCATTTAAAGGAAGGAGAGAATAACAAGTCACTTCAATTTACTAGCAAATAAACTTTTAAAGTATATGTCTATTCTGTTCCTGAAGGTATCATTTTTTTATTTAGGTGTTATTAAATCTTATTACTACAGTTTTGATTTGAATTTAAGATAAGGCCTACACGTAAAACTAGTCTGGTCTAATATTCTTCTCACACACTATAAAAATAATCAAAATCAAATCTATTAAAATTTTTAATATTTACTGGGTAAAAATTAGAAGTAGAAGTTGTCGATAATATTAAAGATGCGGTGTTGAAAAGTTGTTTGTTTTATATTATAATTTCATTATCTTTTAGGAGATTTGGGCTTTTAAACTTTTAGAGAATTTCTTCAGATTTTATGAGCTAATGATACTATGTATGCTATAATTTTATAAAATAATATAGTTCAATTGATGAACAAAAAACAGGAAAATGAAGAATTGGTATATTAACATCTAAGATATATAATATTAGATTTTACATATGACTGAACATTCTTGTAATATTTCGTCAGGTAAAGTTAATTCTATTCACCATTGTCAAAGTTAATAAATATGAGTTAAACTAATTTACATCTATAGTAATAATGACATGTGTTTCTATAAACTCTATAAAAGACTATTAACACATTAACGTTAACTCGACAAAAATACTACAATTAAGATTGGAAACCGGTTATTTTACATCGGTGCGATCGTTTAGGAAACCGCACTCGCCTCCATCTAATTAATTTAAATGTCCGCGTGTAATAAAAATAATAGTGAAATCATTCTCGATGGGAAAATAAATGAATAAACGGGGCAGGTGCCACCATCGACACAGGACCCACAACAGCCGAGGGATTTTCGAGTCCAAAAATTGATAATGGGCGGCCGATTAACCAAATTACCGGCGGTGTCGGATGTACACAGGGAGGCCGCAATTACCAGGATTACCGGCATGAGGAAACCATACGTCAGGAATCCTTTTTTTCTCCATTTGTTGCTCAAAGGATTCGTTTTAATTAGTGCAAATACAGGTGAAAACGAAAGGGATTTTTTTGCGGATGGCAGGCGCGGACTGGTTTTTTGGATCATGGATTGAATGGTAATTGATATTCGATATCTGGACTGGTATGAGATATGAGATCTGGGCAGGAAATTGCCGGTTATGTTGGATTGTCGTGTGTTGGGACCCACGTGCGATAATTAATGACATGATAATACTTGTGTTTAGTGTGTACAGATGTTTTATAAAATAATATTTATTGGGTTATTAACATTATGAATTTTAATTAATTAGTTATTATATACTTTGTTCTAAAAAATACAATAGTTTTGCTAAGACTATACCATAACAAACACTATTTATGATTTGCCACTTTAATGAAAACAAGGGAATCTCAAGATGATAAGTGTAATTATTAATTTAGAATAGTAATAGTTGTGTACCATCAACAAAGTATAGTAAGTTAAGAGAAAATATGTTTAGTTTATTTTTGACATAAGTAATAAGAAAGAAGAAAATTAGACATGAATTTACTGTGATGTTATTTGAAAATACCCCAAATAAATCATATTTTTGATAAATATTTAACTACTTATATATAATTTTTACAATGATATGAAAATGATTACTTTTTATAACCTCTTATGAATGAATATTTGATTCACTCGGTATATCATCGCCACTACCTGAATGAGCGTTCGATCCATTTCGTAGGAAACAACTTCTTGCTAAAGATCTGGGAGGTGAAGGGAGGGGTCCCACAGTGCTCCGTCCTCGGCCCTACGTAGTGGAATCTGGTCTACTACGACTTTTTGGAACTAGAGATACCACGTGGGGTAGATATCATAGGCTTCATAGATGACATCATGATAGTCGTCAGGAGCAGGGATCGAGAAGGTTGAGAGGCTGGCGAGAGATGCGACCACAATGGTCTCACAGTGGATGACGGAAGGAGGGCTAGACGTAGAGGCCGAGAAAACGACAGCCATTTGGCTTTCGACGTGGCAATGGCACGCTGTACAGGCAGCCTCGTCAGTTCCTCCGGACCTGGAAATTGTGGCAAAATAGGTGTTTGCAGAGATGTGGCCGTGGAACGGTGAAGAGCACCGCATAACGCATCGTCCAACGCAGGCTGGTGAACCAGTGGTCGAATGAGCTCATCCCAACGTTGGAGCATTGGATGACCAGAAGGCACGGCGAACTGTCTTACCATCTGACCCAGAACTTGTCAGGGGACGGGTGCTTCGGCAAGTACTTCTACAAGATTGGAAACCCCCCAGCGAAGAAGTTGAAGTGTGTAACGATGCCACCAGTGTGAAAACACTTTTATTTTTTTATACCACTTTAAATTTTATTTTCAGTGACTAGTTTCGACTACACGGTAATCAATATCAAACTGAGTTGATTACCGTGTAGTCGAAACTAGTCACTGAAAATAAAAAATTAAAGTGGTATAAAAAAGTAAAAGTGTTTTCTTTGTTCTTAATTTAAGATTATGCTATGAAAATACAAATATATTTTTTCCCACGCGGGGTAGAGTAAAACTTCAAGGATAATACATATTTTAATGATGTATATTCAAAAGGTAAAGGGTTTTAACATATTCCAATATCTTAGAATATACAGGCTCCATTATAAAAGTAAAAAGCATTTTGTGGGAAAAATATATTTATTGATCGTACCGATACAAATGCTTAAAATGCTTTAAAATACTCTCCACCAGCATCAATACATTTGTGGAAACGTATCTGCCAGGCGCCCTGAAACTCCTCGACGAGAACGTTGAAACATGCCTTTGGGTGTTTTCCGCGGACTCCCGATGATTTCCTTTCAGCTCTCTTTTCAGTTGGGAAAACAAAAAGAGTCGTAGAACCAAATTGGGACTGTCCTGGGCTGGGGAATCACTAGGGTGTTGCTCCGGGCCAGAAAATTGGTAACGATGAAGGCCGTGTAGATGGGGGCATTGTCATAGTGTGTCTTTGATATCAGTTTCTCCTTGTGGTATAATCTTAAAATGATCTATCCACTGTATGTTAACAAAGACAATAAGCGTCGAGTATGTGTGATAATTGTTCAATAGCTATTCTGTCTCGAAGCTCTTTCTAATCTTTTGTCAACACAAGCTTGCGCAGACCTTGCTCGTTTGCAGATCCTCGGTTACTATCCTATGTACCTCAATTATGGACACGTTTGCGGTGTCAACGATGGATGCTTAATCGACAATCGGAATACAAACTTGTGACCTTGAAATGCAGTCATCCTTAAAGATCTCTTGAAGCATCTGGAATGTTTCGGTTGCAATTTTTCTAAGCGGCACACGAAACTTGTTTGCATATCGCCGTTTAGGTAAACGCTCCATCGTACCGAGTTACAAAAACGAAAAACACACGTCACGAGGAGGGACCTATTTCCACTCAGATTGCTCTGAGCAAACTAGCGACCAGCTAAATATGAAGTGTAGAATTCTTCAATATATTTCCCAACCTGTTTTAGCCCACTGCGATGGATAGTTGTGCCACAAAGAAATCATGCACATTACTTTCATTATAGCCCTGTAAGTGGTAATTTTTTTAGGCAAAAAATAATGTATTTAAGTAGTGTCAAAACATTGTGAAGTAATATCCTAGTAATAATTGAATAAATGTGACCATTGCTGCAAGAAGGAAAAATGTTTTTATCTTCAATTTTGGGCCTATGATTTGCAAGTAGCTTGCTCATAAAGATTTCGAACTATCCTTAATAAAATTATAGAAAATAATCTTTGATAAATTTCAATTTTTAGTTAAACAGCACTTTATATATGAGAGCTTTGAGTGAATAACTCTTATTTCCTTCAAAATTCCTTTCTGGAGACTACAAAAAATTTTTGTTTCAATCGAAGGATACTTGAAAATGTCCAGTTATTCTTATCGGATTACAATATTAGATTCTTAGAAATTTATGGAAGTACTGTCCCATCAATTTCTTAAAATGATTCTTCGATGTTCTGATCTAGCAAAGTACAAACTGTAGAACACCAGGGTGTTTTTCAAATCCGGTATACTAAGCCGTTGATTCTTTTTTCAATTTAGTAGTCCACGTAATTGAATTCATATACGACAATTTCATTTAGATACTTGGTTATGAATTTATCTATTTATATTAAGTCATAGTATATAATATTTGATTATGCTTGCAGGAGTTTGTTATTTTTTTTTCATGAACTGCAAATTAGCAATCATGTAAAAATGGTAGAGATATCGTTCTCAATCTCTTTTATGATCAGAGACTGTCTTCGACAAAAGGCAATTAATAGTTCTATTCATCCCATCAGAGTGGAGATGTAATGATTTTGAGGACTCTGAATAACTCTTGGAAGTGATTAAATTAAAATTTGTTCCTTGGTCAGAATACAATTCGAAGAAAACACCGAAACGACTTATCCACTCCTTAAAATAGTACTTCTGTTATTGCTGATGTTTCTTGATTTTGGTGATAGTTACGCATTGGCCCATTTACCGAAATGAGCCATTTTTATGACGTTGTATTAGTTTATTTAGTGCGACGTGGATAATAATCACATAAAGTCAACTACAATGCCAATATTTCACTTGCACGTAGGTACTTCCTTTCGTTGATGAGGACCGTTGCATCACTCCTTCACGTTTTTGAAATAAACATATTCTCATATCTCGATTATTATTATTAATCGTCATGGTTGTTACTGCAATATGCATGTCAATTTGACTTACAAAGCTTCAAAATGTTAAGAAGCGAACAGAAAACTCAAATTGTTAAATGGTTTTATGGAGGTCATTCCGTGACTGAAATTGCAAATAATTTATTAGTTTTGGCATACGATGTGACAGTAAATTCTAGTTCGGTCTTCCATGTTATATATTTATTTGAGGAAATTGGTTCTGTAAATCCACTATCTAAGTGCTCGGGAACGGAGGCCTCAAAGTGAAATGCGGGAAATTATGTTTTATAAAAAGATAACAAAAATTGTTTTAAGTCTTTCAAAGTTAAAATAACACAAGAAGTTTTCGGGGATGACTATGGTCTTCGAATGGAATTTTGTGAAGATGTGATCGGTAGAGGAACAATAATTACGAATTTTTTCGAAATATTCTGTTTAGTGAAGAATCGACTTTACCGTTACATGGTCGTCATAATCCTTGAATAGTGAGATACTGATCCTAAGAAAACAAGCACCAAGGAATAAATTTAAGAAGTCAGTATCCCCAAAAACTTAACGTTTGGATCGGCATTCTGAGGGACACAATTATAGGACCATTTTTTATTAAGGGGAATCTAAATGATCAAAATTATTTGTAACTGCTTGAGAACCAAGTGTTACCAGCAGTACAAGGCTTACAGAATACTGATATGGCCCACATCTGACGACGGATGTTTTGCTCATAGTGCGGTTAGGGAATTTTTAAATCAAATATTTCTCCGTCGTATTTTAAGAACCGTAGGAGACGTAAAGTGTCCCCCAACGATTCTTTTCTTTGGGGCCTTATAAAGCAATCAATTTTTACCCATCAGCATCAAGAGCTAACAACGTGAATGACCTCAGATTAAAAATTCTTCAAGTCACTCAAAATATTACTCCTGTCACGTTAAATGGCAAGCGAAAAGAATCATGATCATCTGGGATATTATTTGGCTCAACAAGAAGATGTTTTTGAACATTTAATAAGATGAACATTGTAGTTATTTTTGTTCGTTATGTTAGAATTGTGTTTGTTAAAATAGTAATATTAAAATATCGTCTAAATATGTTTCACTTTGATTCCCTATTTTATTACAAATTAGAAATTACTGATTATTTCCCGTTGACCAGTCCATTAAAATATGTGACTCAGCTATGCAAAAACGACCGTGGTAACTAAGTGCCAAGTAATGCATTCAAATGCCAGTATTCAAAATTTCAGGGGACAACGTGTATATTACTTTTCATGAACATATCCATTAAAATAAGTTCTTCTAAAGAGTTAAAGGACGTAAATGTACCATAAATAATATTTTACAGGTATAAAGACCGAAACGAAATGACCCAAAAACAGCACCTACCGAAACCCTTACGGATAATCATCTCGCTCATAAAGAAACAGTAGCACGTACGAGAAGAAAAAACTCAATAAACCAAATTGACACTGAACAATCATTTGTAAGCTGCATACGTACCGTAATTAATGCACCGCAAACACGCAACACCCGCGGACCGTAATTATTCCTGCGAGGGCTCGCGGTGTCGAAATAATCATTGGCGAAAAAACGTAATAAGGGTAATAACCGGCTCTTTGTAAGACAAGTGATGAGCTTAACATTCAATTAGTGCGTCTGTTGAAAACCCACAACGCACCGAATGTGTTATTTGGAAAATTACCATCACATCATTTGATAGCAAAGGGAAGGGAACAACATGCATTACACTCGAGACGTGTTGATTGTTTCTAATTTTCGAAAATTGGAAGGTTGCCAAAAATTGAAGCGGGCGTGCACTGAATCTTAAACACAAATTGCTGCAGAGCGTTTGATGCCGAAAAATAAGGTGAATTTAATTCCTGACGTGTTAATTAATATTATACTAATACAAAAACGTAGGATACCGTCGTTAGTTCTAGATATCTAATCGTTAAGATATCAGTAATATCGATTACCGAATGAATCATTAATGAAGAGTAAAAACAACAGAGTTTCAAGGTTGGGTCCCTGATACACTTAAAATTGGAACGAAACTTATAACTCATTTATATTTAGCAATCGACTTACAGTTATATAATTGGAATTAAATTACGTTGAATATATTCTTAATTATCGTAGATCGTTAATTTACATATCAATATCAGGTACGCCATCCGGTCAAATGCTCTGTAACATTCGTCTAGAATGATTAGAAATAATTTTTTTCAGAAATTCAATTGTCAGTAAATTACATTTTTATTTTATATAAAAATAACAAATAAGTAATTAAAGCGCTTTGCAAAAAGTTAATTTGCATCTTAAAAGTTATACTATGTTTCTTGACCAATAAATGTTCTTAATCGCGCATTATGTTAAGATTGTTCAAAATCTAAAATTCCCAAAGGATTGATGCAAAAAAGGCTTGTGTCTAACACTTTTCTACATTTTTTTATAATATCAATGTTGACTACATATTTGAAATCTTCTATCAAGGTTATTTAAGGCCTGGTTATACCAGAATTTACAAAAAACTATATACTTTTATAATATCAATATTCACTATACTCGTAATCTTCTAATAATGTTATTTGAGACCTATTTACACCATAACTAGATAAATTAGTTAAAAATCCATTTGATGTCAATTGTTACTCTGTCGATCATTGTAGGGAAAAATTGATTGATTTTTAGATTCTATAAAAATTAAAATATTTATGCTTTCTTATAGCCTGGTTACACAATAAAGAATCAAATATTTTATTACCAATATTATTCGTTGGTATAAAAATTTTGTCGAACAATAAATTTTGATCATGTGTGCAAAATATATTAGCCTTCCAGGTCTTAAAAAACAAATTTATGTTTGTAGAAAAACATTATAATCTATTAAAAATGTTAACAAAGTAATTGGCAATGATACTTAAAGAATTAATATGGTTTGCTTTGAAGGATATTGGTAAACCGCAACAGTAGAAAGGTTATGAAAGTTTATGATCGTAATTTATCTATAAATCTTCAGTGATATTCGACCATACTCTAAACACAAATGTCACAAAATACGTCTAATTAAAGACTGAAGTTTAAAGTTTGTCATAAATTAGTATTAAATATATAAATGGATATATTGAAGTTATAATAAAGCGGTAATGATGGTTAATATAGGTTTGATGCTTCTAAGAAGAAAATTAAAATTCGAGTATCTTTTTATATTTTGTAATATATTTTTTTATTGTATTTTATTAAATAAGAGTGCAATGGTGTTAAGAATGAATACAATAAAATTAAATTGAAATAATTAACATTTTGGATTGCCTTTGACCTGGTGTGTTTATCTAATGCCCTGTTTGGTACTCTGCCACGCCCTTCCTATGTACTTTTGATAGCCTATATGTAGGCTTTGGTCAAATCATGGTACTCGCATCTTCTTCCCTGGCAAGTACATCGATAAGTTTGTTGCCTATTATACTGATGCTCACATTAAAATGAGCGTATTGTCTTTGGCTATTTGGTTCAGAGCTTGTTTACAGTTCCAAATAGTTTGGGAATTGAAGCTGTACGTTTTGAGATTCTTACGGGCAGTTTGAGATCAGGCAGATATGTCCTTTTAGCCTTTTTTCATACAAACTTAAAGACATCTTTCCAAGGCTATTATTTCAGCCCTTAAGACTAATGGGCCTTGTCCGAGAGGAACTGATTCCCTATATTTAGACTCGTATATGCTTATATTGGAGCCCGTTTTTGATGCATTTCTATACCAGATTATAGAGTTATGTTTTATGATTGGTAATCGAATCATAATAACCACTTCAAGCATGTTCAAAATCAAATTTAGTCGGCATTACGTCCGAGAGTGTTTCAAGGAACTCCAGTATAATAATGTTCAGAATTTCTGAGTGCCCAAATCTAGATCATGTACCATGCCAGGTTAGTAAGGGTAAAACCTTTCAGGGTATATATATATTTTTAATCAGAAAATTTCGTAGATGGTGTTAGACCACTTTCATAATATTCGGTTTATATGATAGATGATAGTTTGCGATTTCTGTAATCAAGAATAAATAGTAATATATGTAACTACTGTACATCAAATGAAGATGTAAACAAGGCGTCGCTATATCACTAAACTTTTTTGTTGATCAATTTTTGATTTTACTCTGTCAAAGATATTAGATTTTTAATAAATTAGATTTTGTTTGATGTCTTGGCTTCAACATCGACTACGTAAAGAAGAGAGAAAGATAAATCTATAGGTGAAGTTTATAAACAATTTGTAAATCCTAAAAGAAAAGATATTTCATTAATTATATATATATATATATATATATATATATATATATATATATATATATATATATATATATATATATATGATGACTTATTTTAAGAATAAGATAAACAATATTACGAAAAGAAGATGAGCCCTTGAATAAGCACCTGTCAAATGTGTAATTAAAGGTACTGGTCGAAGATCACTAAATTGCAAATTTTGCCTTTTCAAAATTTTGTATTTATCAAGTTTTATGTAATTGTTAAACGTTAGAATAGTTTGTGTAATCAATTTGGATAGATCAACGAATGGGAAATATAGAGAAATATAATACTTTTATATCTTGTAACAAAATAAGCCCTGCTGCATCTGTCACCTTTGGACATATTTATCAAAAAATCTTAGAGGATCTAAGGAAAATAAATCTCGAGATCATGATGCCGGTGGACAATATCCCCCGGAAATATTTTTTCACCAGAAAGCTTCAAATAGGCCTGAGATTTGAAGACTCAGGAGTAGGAAGCAAGCACAAAGATATCCGCAAAATTTTCTGCAAAAACCTGTCCCTAAAAAACGGTACTGCTATAGATAATGAGCACACCATCAATGGAGGAACTCGTATGTATACAACATGCAGCAAAAGCAAGAAGGTTAATGGAAAAATCATATACATCATAACGGATAGCAGAGCGGTAATCTTGACCATTTCCAGCTGCAAAATTACCTCAGCATTGGAATGCTGCGAAGCCTTGGAAGAAGTGGCTCGTGACAACGAGATAACTCTATGCTGGGTAAAAGGACACAACAACAGCAGACAGCACATAATATCAGATTGTAACGGTCAAAATTTGTCATTACGGACTTTTATCTTAGGCAACCCATATCACTCCATATCTTTATAATATTTTGCGTATTTGTTTTAATATTTTAAATTCTATTAACGTAACAGAAGTGAATTTGTTAAAATTAACAATCAACAATGTAGATGATAGATTTATTAATATTTTATTGGGTTTAAAAAGTCCGATGATTTTATTTTCTGTTTTGACTTTCCGCGTTGAGCGCGTACAATTTTGGCGGTCGATTGATAATGTTTTTTTCTCGTAATTTGTGATCAGGAATTTAATGTTAGAGAGAGACCGATATATATTTCTATGGGAAATTTCCTAAATTACAATTTTCGACATTTTGTTCTTTTCTCACATACAAGCCGTGAAGAGTACATCGTGGTTGATATCAATAGACGAATATATATCATTATTTTGGATTTTACTGGAAACCACTAATTCCACATTTATTTTGGAGGCTTTTAGAAGCATTTGTGAAGTATATATATTTTGCATAATTGTGGAATAACTCTGTTGAGGATTTTGATTGTTACTCCACGTGGTCGTACAAGAGAAATTTGTCGAAATACTACTCTGCTCCATTATTCGGCTCGATTAATTGTACAAAACCCTCTTTAAGAGGTAAGTTGCTTCCTATATTATAACAAAATAAGGTTCCTTTGTGTCGTTATATGTGTTCACTATTTTTGACGTATGGAAAAATTACGCGTTGTCTTTTTAGGTTTTTTTTTTCCTATATACGGATTTCGGTTGTAATATCGGCAATTGGATTTCCGGGATCATTTATTCTGTTCCTGTGTTGGTTGAGAGACTCCAGAATTTGGACTTACATCCTAAAGGGACGCCCCTAACCCTTCGTTGGAATACCTAGTCCAAGGATCTCGAATTCGAAGGATTGGTCAAGGAATTTATGGTGTAAACCCGTATTATCGACCGGAAATTCGACCAGATAAGTTTTACTACATTAATATTTGTGCATTATATTTTTATTGTTTCTTTTTCTTTCTTTGTTAATTCTTAATTGTTTAATCGAATTTCATATATATTGAATCACGCTATTGGTTAATGAATTTTGAGCAATATTACAGTTACTTTTTTTTGTTGTTTAATTAAATTTTTGTCTTTTTTTTTTTTTTACTTCTAACATTATTGATTTATTATTATTTTCATATTTTTTATATTATAACTATTTGATTATTATTATTATTATGTTATCCTTATATTTTATTTAATACGAATAATTATTATAAGATAAATTGTGAACCATAAATGATCATTTAAGGGGAAAAATTACAAATATTTAATCCGAAATTTCTATTAATAAGATTATTATTTAATACATATTATTATTCTTAATCATTGGCATTGTCATAATTTAAATTAATTTGGTTATTCTCAATAAATTGTTTATTTTGAATTATTAAATCTATTTTCTGTGCCTATGAGAAGTAATAGTGATAATTGGGTTTCAATATTAGGCAAATATTTTGCAACCGAATATTTGGATTCACTTGTTGAGGAACTAGGGGTAATTAATGGTTGCTGGCGCCCTTAATAGTAAAGAACAAATCAATTAAACCCATGACCAAAGTCTCCGACAAAAAAAGGGTTAGCCTGGTTCCTTTTGTTGCCATCTTATTGTAGACAATTATTGGTAGATAACTTTGTATAAATAACCCGGGGCTTAATTGTAAGGCTAGGGTAGGTGGCAAATTTGGCGCCCAACGTGGGGCCTCTGTAGTAAGCATTTATTTAATAATTCAATTTAATAATTCGGTAAAATAAAAAAAAATTTAAAAAAATTAAAATTAACTTAAAAAAAAAATTGTCTGTTTTTAAAAATTGATTTGTGGAAAGGAGAAATTGCTGCTAGAATATTTCTTAAGAAATTTAACTGTAATCTTGCCTCTTTTGGATGTTAGTTTAAAATTAAAGATTATATTAAGTACAAGTTAAAAAAAAAATCTTTCATTTGCGGGTGGTCAAACTTGTTATTTTGTGTATACTATGGCTACAGGGAAAATTAAAATTGATTTTGGTCGCTTATCGAAAGATGAACTTGTGTATGAGTTGAATGTCCGCGGGTTAGGAGACGGAAAAAATTTGACAGTTCAAGAATTACGGTCTGCCTGTAGAAATGCTGGGAGGTTAGATAGCTCTCTTCTTTCGGTTACTGAACCAAAATATCCGTACACATTTGAACAAGACTCATCTAGTCTAGTTGATAACATTCAGTGTATCGAATCATTGATTAACGAATTCTCAGGGGTAAAGAATGATAGTCGGTATAGGTGTATAATTTCTAAAATTGCTCATTCACTGGGTCGAGTAAATCGATCTAGGCCGACAAATGATAAAGAAAAGGCGCTTAAAAGTGAATTTAGTATGAAATTATTAATGTTCTTGGATAAACTCCAAGCCAAATTGCACCGAGAAAGGGATTCTCGTATTTTTGATTTGTCAATGTTACGCGAGAACTTAAAAGTCGAGGTTCCTCAAAGTTCCCCTATAAATTCGGATGTTGATTCAGATAGTGATTGTAGTGTAAAGGAAGTCAAAACGAAACCGATGCCAATTCGTGATTGGGGTTTGAAATTCTCGGGTAGACAGGACAATATGTCATTTAGTACGTTTGTTGAGCGTGTTGAAGAATTGAGACATACTAGAGGTATATCCCACTCCATGTTATTTAGAGATGCAATCGAGTTATTTGAGGGTGATGCTAGAATTTGGTACAATATGGTAAAATCTTGGGCAACCGATTGGAAATCTTTAGTTGAACTTATGGCTGATCAGTTCCTGCCTGAAAATTTCGATCGCGATTTGTTTGAAGAGATTAAGAGACGCTTTCAGGGCGAGAATGAAAACATTGGTTTGTATGTAGCCTCCTTGACAAGTTTGTTTAATAAATTAAGACAGCCTGTCGCGGAAGAAATTCGAATGCAGATTATTATTGAGAGAATAGCTCCATATTACCATCCATTCTTAGCTTTTCAAGATATCAAATCAACACACAGTTGTTATCACTCTGTCGGCAATTAGATTCAAAACGAAATTTATCTCGTTCTTATAAACCACCTCCTAATAGAAATAGAAGTCTTATTCCTGAGCTCGCTTACGCAGGTTCAAGTACATCAGATGATAGCTCTCTTCATTCTAGAAAATCTTTTCTTCTAAATAATGGTCCTCAAGGTAAATCGATTGACCGTAACAAATATCATGATAGAAAGTGTTGGAACTGTAGTGGATTGGGTCATTTATCACCAAAATGTACTATGCCTCAAAAGAAGTACTGCCACTCCTGTGGATATCCCGATGTTACAGTACGCTCTTGTCCTAAATGTAGTCTGAGATTGGGAAACGAGCAAATGAGACGATAGGTAAGGGTGGCTCATCGTCTCATAACATTTCCCCGACCCTTGATAAAATGTATGACTCTTCTGTTCGCTGTGTTTTAGATTATGTGTTATCTCATGTTGATAATGATACTCGTCCCTTTATCACTGTTTCAATTTTTGGCAGAGAACTATTAGGTTTATTAGACTCTGGCGCAACTAGAACTATTGTTGGAGGTAAAGGATGGAAAATACTACAAGATATTGGTTTTGTTAAATTAGAATCTTGTACAGTTAAGTCTATTTCTGTTGCAAATGGTAATCTATGTGATTGTCTTGGGATTCTGCGTGTACCAGTGAAGTTGGAAAACGCAGAGAGAATAATCGATATTCTTGTATGTCCTTCATTAAGTCACACCCTTATTTTAGGGGTTGATTTTTGGGTGAGAATGGGGATCATTCCCGATTTAAGATCTAAAGAATGGAAATTCTCTCGTCTTGAAACGAATATTTGTGTGGATAGTATTGATGCTTTAAAATGTCAAAATTCCATTTCATCAAATGAACTTAAGATTTTAAATGATTTTATCCAGGAAAAATTTGCAAAAATGGGTGGCGGGTTAGGATGTACTGATTTGGTTAAACATAGAATTGAAGTTCTGGAGGGTGTTCAACCAATTAAACAAAGATTTTATCCTGTTTCTCCCGCTTTAATGAAGCATATTGATGACGAATTAAACGAAATGTTAGATAAAGGAGTTATAGAACCTTCTTCTAGTCCTTGGAGTAGTCCTATTGTAATGGTCCGCAAGAAGGATAATTCTTACAGGTTTTGCGTATATTATCGTAAGCTTAATAGTGTAACAAAAAGGGATGCTTACCCTTTACCATTTGTTTCAAATATTTTAGATAAACTTAGAGACGCTCGTTATCTTTCTAGCCTTGACATTAAATCTGCTTATTGGCAAGTTCCAGTGGATGAACAGTCTCGTCAATACACAGCTTTTACAGTTCCTGGGCGTGGACTTTTCCAATTTAAACGTCTTCCATTTGGTCTTCATAATGCACCTGCCACTTGGCAAAGGCTTATTGAGAATGTGCTTAGAGCAGATTTAGAGCCATTTGTATTTGTATATCTCGATGATATTGTCGTCGTCACGCAAACTTTCGAACAACATATTGAGATTTTGACAAAAGTTTTTGATAGATTAATATCTGCGGGATTAACGTTGAGTAAAGAAAAATGTCAGTTTTGTCGAAGTGAACTTCGATATCTTGGGTATGTAGTGGATGCTAATGGTCTTCATGTCGACCCAGAAAAGGTCAATGCCATACTGCAAATTCCTACTCCGACTAAAGTCGCTGGTGTTCGCAGTATAATCGGGACAGCTTCATGGTATAGGAGATTTATTCCTAATTTTTCGACGTTAATACAACCTCTCACAGGGCTATTAAAGAAAAACGTAAAATTCAACTGGGGTCTTCCTCAGGAAGAATCTTTTAAATTGATTAAAGAACGATTAATATCAGCACCAGTACTGTCATGTCCAAATTTCGATTTACCTTTCACTATTCAAACTGATGCGAGTGCATTTGGTATTGGAGCCGTATTAACGCAACTACATTCCGATGGTGATGAACGGGTTGTATGCTACCTATCGAGGTCACTTACAAAACAAGAGCGGAAGTGGTCAACCACCGAACGTGAATGCCTTGCTGTGCTATGGGCAATAGAAAAATTGCGACCATATGTCGAGGGTACAAAATTCACTGTTGTCACTGATCACTGGTCTTTATGCTGGTTAAATAATTTGAAAGATCCTACTGGCAGATTAGCTAGGTGGAGTGTTCGTTTACAACAGTATAATTTCGACTTGGTACACAGGAAAGGAAAAGATCATGTTGTGCCTGATATGCTCTCTCGTTCAGTCCCTGTTGTCGATACTTTGGAAACCAAAGAACATGATAGAAAGATACATGTAAAGAAAGATATTTGGTATTCAAAAATGTTAAACAACGTATTGGAATTTCCGCTAAAATTTCCATCTTGGCGTGTTGTGGGTTCGATTTTATATAAACATGTAGAAAATGGTACATATCCCAATTTGTCAAATGAAAGCGATAATTGGAAACGTGTTGTTCCAAAGTGGGAACGCGCAGATATATTGCAGAAAAATCATGATGATCCTTGCGCTGGACATCCTGGCATTTTTAAAACATTTAAACGTGTTATTAGCCATTATTACTGGCCCAAAATGAAGGCTGATATAACCAATTATGTCAGAAAATGTGTTGTTTGTAATCAAAATAAACCGGAACAGTTAAAGCCGCCTGGTCTTTTAGCTCCTCATCGTGTTGTTGATAAACCATTTCAAGTTGTGTCATGTGATCTCATGGGTCCATTACCTAAATCAAATCGAGGGTTTAAATATATTTTAGTAATATTGGATAGTTTTAGTAAGTTTTCATTGGTAATTCCGTTAAGAAATGCCACAGCTAAACTCGTATGTGCAGCCATTGAAGAGAAATTTTTATTACTTTTTGGTCAACCGGAGATTATGATTACTGATAACGGTACCAATTTTAAAAGTAAGGAATTTCGTAATTTGCTCAACTCCTACCACATTAAACAGACATTTACTCCGCACTATCACGCGCAAGCAAATCCTACTGAAAGAACAAACAGAACTCTAGGTACCATGCTTCGTTGCTATGTCCGTGAAAATCAGAAAACTTGGGATAATAATATTTTTAAGATCGGTTGTGCCTTGCGGACACAAGCACATGATATTCATAAATACACTCCATATTTTGTTGTCTTCGGGCGTGAAATGCCTACTAATATTGAGATGAGTGCAGAATCTCCATCAGGATTCAGGATTGAGGAAGAGTCCCTTTTCAAAAACAGACAGGACGCTTTTCAAAAGTTATACCAACAAATTAAAAATCGTTTGCAGAAGGCTAGTGAGAAAAATAGGCATTATTATAATTTACGGCACAGAGATGTTTCTTTTGATATTGGTTCATCTGTTTTCAGGAAAAACTATTGTCTCTCTGATGCGACGAAGAACTTCTCCGCAAAATTAGCGCCAAAATATGTAGGTCCCTTTATTATATTTAAAAAGATATCACCTTGGACATATGAATTAATTGATGTGGATGGTAGATTTAGAGGAACATGGCATGCTAAGGATTTAAAGCAAATACAGACTGATGATCACTAATGATATCTAATTCGATATTACTCTTCTGGTACATAATACATATTTATTGTAGTTTAGTATTAAGTGTTTGAATACTGATGTAAGTTGGGTTGTTAGTTGGTTGTTTTCTTGATTATGTGGTACAGAAGGTTTTGGTTGTTGGTGTTCTTGAATTGAGTGGCTTTTGTTTAACTGTCGGCTTAGCCAAAACAAAACAAAAATATTCTTGTTCTTATCATCATACGTAGTTGTAGTTTTGTACTTGGAATTCTTATGATGACCATCTATAGGTCATCCTCTTTAGAGGAAAGGGGGGAATCTGTAACGGTCAAAATTTGTCATTACGGACTTTTATCTTAGGCAACCCATATCACTCCATATCTTTATAATATTTTGCGTATTTGTTTTAATATTTTAAATTCTATTAACGTAACAGAAGTGAATTTGTTAAAATTAACAATCAACAATGTAGATGATAGATTTATTAATATTTTATTGGGTTTAAAAAGTCCGATGATTTTATTTTCTGTTTTGACTTTCCGCGTTGAGCGCGTACAATTTTGGCGGTCGATTGATAATGTTTTTTTCTCGTAATTTGTGATCAGGAATTTAATGTTAGAGAGAGACCGATATATATTTCTATGGGAAATTTCCTAAATTACAATTTTCGACATTTTGTTCTTTTCTCACATACAAGCCGTGAAGAGTACATCGTGGTTGATATCAATAGACGAATATATATCATTATTTTGGATTTTACTGGAAACCACTAATTCCACATTTATTTTGGAGGCTTTTAGAAGCATTTGTGAAGTATATATATTTTGCATAATTGTGGAATAACTCTGTTGAGGATTTTGATTGTTACTCCACGTGGTCGTACAAGAGAAATTTGTCGAAATACTACTCTGCTCCATTATTCGGCTCGATTAATTGTACAAAACCCTCTTTAAGAGGTAAGTTGCTTCCTATATTATAACAAAATAAGGTTCCTTTGTGTCGTTATATGTGTTCACTATTTTTGACGTATGGAAAAATTACGCGTTGTCTTTTTAGGTTTTTTTTTTCCTATATACGGATTTCGGTTGTAATATCGGCAATTGGATTTCCGGGATCATTTATTCTGTTCCTGTGTTGGTTGAGAGACTCCAGAATTTGGACTTACATCCTAAAGGGACGCCCCTAACCCTTCGTTGGAATACCTAGTCCAAGGATCTCGAATTCGAAGGATTGGTCAAGGAATTTATGGTGTAAACCCGTATTATCGACCGGAAATTCGACCAGATAAGTTTTACTACATTAATATTTGTGCATTATATTTTTATTGTTTCTTTTTCTTTCTTTGTTAATTCTTAATTGTTTAATCGAATTTCATATATATTGAATCACGCTATTGGTTAATGAATTTTGAGCAATATTACAGTTACTTTTTTTTGTTGTTTAATTAAATTTTTGTCTATTTTTTTTTTTTTTACTTCTAACATTATTGATTTATTATTATTTTCATATTTTTTATATTATAACTATTTGATTATTATTATTATTATGTTATCCTTATATTTTATTTAATACGAATAATTATTATAAGATAAATTGTGAACCATAAATGATCATTTAAGGGGAAAAATTACAAATATTTAATCCGAAATTTCTATTAATAAGATTATTATTTAATACATATTATTATTCTTAATCATTGGCATTGTCATAATTTAAATTAATTTGGTTATTCTCAATAAATTGTTTATTTTGAATTATTAAATCTATTTTCTGTGCCTATGAGAAGTAATAGTGATAATTGGGTTTCAATATTAGGCAAATATTTTGCAACCGAATATTTGGATTCACTTGTTGAGGAACTAGGGGTAATTAATGGTTGCTGGCGCCCTTAATAGTAAAGAACAAATCAATTAAACCCATGACCAAACTCTCCGACAAAAAAAAGGTTAGCCTGGTTCCTTTTGTTGCCATCTTATTGTAGACAATTATTGGTAGATAACTTTGTATAAATAACCCGGGGCTTAATTGTAAGGCTAGGGTAGGTGGCAAGATGGTTTGACGAGGAAGGTATCTGAATGAACGGTATGTGGACCGAATCCCTCCCTGCTGCCCTACCTGCTAGATCTCAGTACCCTATTGAAAACTGCATCAATCAAATGCCACAAGGAGCGATGGAAAAACTTCATCGCAATGAACACCAAAACGGCCAGATACTGTTTGCAACTGTCCAGAGAAAACCTACGGAAGGTTATTTAGGACTGCAATCTAGCCCTATATGCAGAGGGTGTGAAACGAAGGAGGAAACCGCGAAGTATGTACTTTTAGACTGCCCACATTATCCAACCATAATGGGAGAGGGATGTCTCTCTTGCTGCAGTCCTGGAGTTTGCCAATGCCTTGGGTTGGCTTGACCGTAGCAAGGAATGAGGACTCAGATGAAAGGACGCACAAAGGGCCTACGTGCGGCGGAACTCTCTGCCCTCCCATCGATTTAAACCAGAACCAGAACCTCTTGCCTTGAAGGTCAGTAGATCTACATCTTTCAAAAGATTCGGTTTATATTATAGATGGTAGGTTTCGATCTCTGTGATTAAGAATAAGCATTAATTTATTAATTAAGATTAATTAAGGCGTCCGTATAACACAAAATTTCTGTGTTTTTTATTTTTTATTTTATTGATATTAGAATTTTTATTATTTGGCTAATAACTTTGTTTGATAAATTGGCTTCAACATCGACAACCCAAAAAGTGATTGCAAGAGAATATAGGAGAAAATTAAACAATTAGGAGTTCTTAGAAGAAGGGACATTTCATTAGTTATATAAATATATGATGGGCGATGATTACCTTAAAAATACTAGAGTTTTATGGTCAATATTTTTTGAATTATCTTAAGATTGAGATTGAGATGTGACCATGAAGAAGATCTCCAATCTGGACCTATCAAAGGAGTAATTTAGCGTACAAGAGAAAAAACACTAAATTGAGAACACTACCTTTCCAATTTGTGATCAAAAGTTTCTAAATGTTAATTTGATTGTTGAATTAAAACACTTGGTATAATTTCACTTGTTATTTATTTTAAGTGAGACGCTTCTTAATGTTTGTCAAGTTTTAAGTAAATGTGTACAAGTTTATGTTGTCAATTTGATAGATTGGCGAATAACAAATAAAAAGAAATTTAAAAATTAGGGATTTTTTTAGATGTATCTACATTTGATGTAGAAAAAAAAAATAAAAATTGACTAAGTATGTCATCCTAGATGATAGGGAATTACCCGCAGGGGTGGCTGACGTGCACAGCTGTTTGGGAGTAGCGACCCCACTTACCCGAGCCGTATACTGCACACACGTCAACGCACATCACATACACACACACCCACATACACACACACATCACACACACGCATACGCTCACACAAACACATACAAATTGCGAAGGACGCTGACTGACACCCTACCCCCAGTGAAGTAATGCCTGACGGCGGTTCCGCGGGGTCCGTCTATAAAAGATTTTCCACCTCTCGACTACACACAAAAAAAAGATGATAGGGAATTAGCATAACAAGAATTCTTTACATAATATTTCTATTTCACATTATCATAAATTAAAACTGAATTTCAAAGACCACAGAGATTTAAACGAAACAAAAATCATAAATAGGGCTAAATTATTTAGGAATTTAACACACAAGAGGTAAAATATTTGTTAAAGCATCCATAAATAGATTTTTTAGAATGATTTGTCGCCTTTTACTTGATTAAGGTAATTACTTTTTCTCCAACTACAACTATTCATAGTGAGGGATCTTCCTAAGAACTTTAGTTCTGCTATGCCAAACATAAACCTTCCAACAAATTCCTAAATGTTTCTACCTCTCTTATCCCTGTTAATAAACGCCTTCTGTACCTAAGTGAAAACTTTTTCCAAAATCTTACCCATACGCAGAAATACGAATCAAAATCCAAAACACTTTTACTACCAACATTTTAATTAGTTCAGACAACAGATGGCACCTTAATGGTATTGTCTTGTAAGTATTTTTTATTTGATTGGTGTTACATTTCACAAAATTTTCATTGGGTTTAATATACTTTCCAAATTATCATCTCCATAAAGAACCAAGTTGCATTTTCCCGTAACAAAAAAAAAAAAATCAGTAACAATCATCCGTTCTCCTACAGTTCCATGAATTACTACATCCATTAACCATAAAACACGGCCGCACAATTCAATATATCTTCGAAGCCGATTGAAATGCAGCAAATCAGGCACTTTGGATGCGATACGGTACAGTTCTGGCAAAAACGGCGGACTTTACGGCGGCGTACCTCATTAATATTTGGAAAAAGTTCGCTGAAACTGAATACGTACGGTGAGTTATTCGGTCGCGGTTCGAAAGGTCGAAGAGATAAAATGATTTTAAATGAAGTCACTTATTGGCAGCTTCTTGTAGTGAGAGAACCGTAACGCTGTAAAATGCCGAAGTGGTTATTACGGTCGGTTATTTATATAGGCGCGCCTCGGGTCGTAAAGTTGGTATGATTGGCGGTGTTTCGGCGTGTACTGTTAAAAGTAATTGGTGGTTGTTTTTGGTTGGGATGATCGTAGTTTATTGTTAGACCTCTGATATTTTTGATAATGTTTTGAAATAATAGTTTATTTATCTGTGATAAAGTTAAACAATTATTTAGATTGAATAATAATTAATATGCAAAATACTCCACACATCTATAGAGTGAGTTAGTAATGGTTAATGCAATTTTAAGTTATTATAATCAAGTAGATAATTGTCCCATAACATGTAGTTCAGGGAAACCTCTTTCCATGATTTCGGTGATCGAGCATATGTTCAAAATGCAAATCTTGAAATATAATACCTTTTAACTATTTTGTATTGATTGTAAAGTATAAATATTAGGCTATTCTACTCAAAGATAAATAATATTTGTATGATTTTATTTATATATAACTAATTCAAGGAAATTTTAGGTTCCATAACTGTAAGTTCATGTAAAAATAAAGTAAACCAGTTTCTACATTTTTTTCTGTATTGGTGCAAGAAACTCATCGAGAATATCTTCAATATTGTAATAACATAGAAACGAACTTACCAGTATGTGGCATGTTTAGGTACTGGTACTGGAAATCTGAAAATATAAATAGTTAACATTAAAAATCTTTTTAAGAATATAATCCGCAACGCTTTAAAATATTAAGTGAAAACAACTCTTGTAAAGCTCAAATATATGTTCAGACTTTAGATCTCTACAAGAAGAGGCAAAGTAACTGAACAAACGTTAATAAAAGTAGTATTGATGAAATCTATTCATGGGTTTGAGTGGAAGATCATTTGAAGAAGTGAACTCCGCCCGTTCTCCCTTCGACTAACTTTTAAGTATTTTTTTTCAAATTTTGTATTACAAAGATGTAATAAAATAAAATAAAATAAAGTTAATTCTGCTCTCAAGCATCAGTTTGATTAATGCGACGAGACCGCCTTTTTGTTTCGCACATTAAATATAAATAAATATAATTTACTGGTATAAGGTTAAATTTTAGGATCTAATTTTGTATTATTTTAGTCTAACAATACAAAATATATATTGCAAAAAGAATAATAAGTTGTTCCTCAGTTAAAATTAGTCTAGTAGAATTTAGAAACTTATGAAACTTCAGACATTAAATTATGATTTGTACTATTTGTTCGATCATTTATTTGGGTGGTCAAAGTAGTACTTATTTCAGAATAAACGAATTAATCATTAATCTGTATTGTACATCGGTGTCTACTATTTTACCCACCTCTTAAGCAATTTTCAAATTCCATGTCAAACAAATATCTGGTCTGGCCAAATCGTGCTGCGTGTTCGCGCGTTAGAAGAAGATGAATTAATATTTCAAAATTATTTTTCTTTTTCAATATATTCACCTGCAACCTCAACATGTTTCTCAGATTTACGAATTAGCTTGTGAATACCTTCATAAAATTTGATTTATCCTTTTCTGAAGAATATGCATCCTTCACTTCATCGGTAGAAAATTTCTCGTCTCGTTCTTTCTTCGGATTTGGAAAGCTATAATAGTTGCTAGGAGCCAAATCTGTGATAAGATGAATGATCAATGATATCGAAGCCTACAGCAGCCAACGCAACTCGACTCTTATGAACAGGAGCATTGTCCTGCAAGAGTACGACACCTTTGGTTTAATATCCTCTTCTTTTCTTTCTAATAGCCTTTTTTAACTTCTCTAAAATTAAAGCGTTATATTCTCCGGTTATAGAAACATCATTTTCCTACTAATTAATCAACAAAATTCCTTCTGCGTCCCAGAAATCTGTCGCCATGAACTTTTCCGCAGACACCTTGAATTTCCTACCCTTTTTATGCCACTGCATGGAATCTTGCTTAGATTCAGGTTCATAGTGATGAACCCAAGTTTCATTTCCAGTAACAATTTGCTCTAAAAAGACATCCTTGTCTTTATTACACTGGTTCAAAAACGCATTCGGGTGGTGTTTTTGTGGCAGTGTGAGCAATCTAGCCACTTATCTTGCACTGACTGATGAATATGTAGGTCCTTAAAACTGGTTGTTTTAGATACAAATGTGTATCCTCCCATACTAGTTTTTCGATGTGATGACCGCCCAGGACAGTAATCATCTTCAATTGATTCCGTGCCTTTCTTGAAGAGGTGGTGCTACTTGTATGTTTTTTCCTGGACAAGAGTTCCCGTAAATAGATGATATCTATTCCAATATAGTTTGAACACTTTTTCTTTGCTCAGTAAGGAAATATATAACGGCGCAGAACTCTACTTTCTCCATATTTCAAAATTTCTTTTGGATTGAGTTGTTTGATCGACGATAGTTCAAAGACTTACCTTGTTATGATAATACTCGGTATATATACTAGTGATACTTTAGAACCTGTGCGAGCGCCCCCACCAATCTCCAACCCCCTTCCATTCCGCGAACTTAAAAACCACTCTCGTAGGTTTCTCATCCCGGAGCATGATAGAATACACTGGTTGCATTTGTCAACTGCTCGAAAGTGAAAAATCTTCTTCCAACGTTTCTCAGTTTTAGATGATAATGCAGCTAATAGCCTTGTATTTGAATCAATCTAATAAATAAGTAATTGTAAGGCTTTTACCTCGTGATACATTATATGATTCAAAATAAAACGAATAACTTTGTTTTTATCACTTTTTTAATAACACTTGTTACTATAGTTTCGACAACTTCAGCTTGTCATTATCAAACAATTAATATTTAAAATTACAGTTGACACCAAATTTATAACGCATTGAAAAGCGGGGAGAACATAAGGTTCTTTTGGTTATTAATGATGGGGATGTCCGGATTACCATTTAGCTTGAAGATCTCAATGGACTCCAGTAAATCCATCTTAAGTCCCTTTTCGGCGAAGTGAAATCTTTTAATCTTGTGTTAAAATTGCGCCCCGATTGGCCAACACATTAGCGCATATAAAAACGGCACAAATAAATCAAAATTCGCTAATCACATTAAGGAAAACGGTCACTCATTTGAAGAAAACGCACTCGAGATAATCCACTTCGCCGAAAAGGGACTTAAGATGGATTTACTGGAGAGTATTGAGTCCATTTAAGACACGATTAGAGAAACATTGATTCTAAAAATTTATATTTAATCGTTTTATTCGAATGAACGATCTTTGAAGAATCTCCTTAATTTTGTAACTATAGACTTTTTTCGTGTTCCATCCAAATGACATTTTATAGAATATTTTTGTAATAATTCTACTGATTTACTCCATTTCTCTGAAGGAATAGTAAAACTTTGAAACAACAGAGATTGCATGCTGAATTTCACTGATAGATGTCTAATATCCACTAAAATCAGCGGTCATGTAAATATGTACAAAATTTATCAATAAATATATGTTACTACTACTCAGCGGTCAATATGAAAAATTGCTTTGAAACTGGAGCGAATTGATTTATATAAAAATGCAATTGAAGGTCTAAAACTAGAAACAATGTTTTATTTCATCAGATATTAGCTTTATTTTGGTCAAATGATAGCAAAAATTTTTAATTGAAAGATAAACTTCCTAAAGATTCGATATTTTTTGAGTGTGTTTCTATGCATCAGTAACAATAAACTAACAAATATTTAAAAAAGTCAAAAGCTAGGATTGCAGTTTTCTCAATAAATTATAGTATTTAACAATGCTAGTAAGGTTAAAAAGGTTTTTACTGGCGGACAGAAGGATCTAGATTCCTTCCATTATTATGGAAGCCTCTAGAGTGGTTTTAAGTTTATTGCCTGCAAAGTCGACCCAAAGATACGAAAGAGTGTATAATGACTTTAAAAAGTGGCAAAAATAAATGATGTGATTGGAGATATCTTTAAAGTTCAGTCCAAATTCTTTATGGCCTAAATGGTCAACACAAATTGGAATTATTTAGGAAATCCACCGAAATTGCAACTATCTATGTGGATGATTCTATTAAATCAAAAGTTGAAATGTGAAGAAAACTATATTGTAGTGAACCTTCTAGTATCATGCCGTTAGCCTTCACATCAATTTCAGCCTCCAATGTTATGCCGGAAACATCTACATCAACTTCAGATTGTGTTAATTATATTCAACATAAAGTTATATTTAGTTTAATGTACTGTGTCCTAAGTCGTACCCGTATGAGATTCCTAAATCGAACTGGTACTACTTAGGAAATTATTTTCTGTTTTTCCTACTTTAATGTGATGTTTTCTACATTCTTCATATGTTAAGCCATAATCATGTCAAGACACTTAAAGCGAGGCCTACGAATATAACTGAAAATATGGAGAAGGAGTTGTTTGAACACATTCGTAATTTAGAATCAAGCTTTTTTGGGATTACTCTTTGGACATAACGAAGCTTCATCTTGGTTAGAAACAAATCCTGGTAATACAATTAAACAAACTTCTGTGTCAGAACTATTTGAATGAATGAATGAATGAAATGATTTTGAATATGCAATATTCAAAATCATTTCGTATGAATATTGCTTTGAATAGTTTCTATCGGTATTTGGCCATGCAACAATCATACATTTGATGACGATTTTTACGCTTCTACAGGTGTTTGCGTTGGATTGAATAATAGAACAAAAAGATTTGTTTGTAATGAGTGTACTAATTGAATCCATCTGTAAACATATGAATAAAAATACATGCTAATTATTATCTTTGTTTAATTAAACTCCCAATTACGATTTGGGCCATAGATGGTACGACTTAGGTTATAGATAGTACGACTTAGGCTATAGGTGGTACGACTTAAGAAACAAGTTTACTTAGTTGTTCCGATGTTAGTTTTTAAAAATTTATTTTTTTTTACGTGAAAACGTATATGGATTTTCTAGTTTCGTTATCACACATAATACCAAAATTAACAAAGGTCTGAATAACACATTTAATTTCTATTTATTTGATAAATCCTAAGTTGTATACAGTTCTTTTCTTAAGGGGTATGACTTAAGCAACCTAAGTAAAAATTATTGGGAATTAGTAATTCTTGTAGCTGAAACCGTTTTAATAAAGCTCTAGTTATAATATAAATGACTGATACATAAAAATATTGTGAGCATCTTTTGCCCTTTCAAAAGTGGTCAAAATTTGAAGTCTATAATATTTGTAACAAAATGAGTTATGTCAAAAATATCCCCAAGAAATCTAAATTAGCTTATTTGCTTAAATATCCACCAAGAGAAGTATTTAGAAGGCTGCAACTGTTTCTGACTTGAGAATGGATGTAGGACTAAATGCAAAGTTATTTGTAAATAAAACCTGAGCTATTATACAAGAGCCTGATTTTTGGCAATGCGATCTAGAAAAGTAATATAAGGTGTAATAAAAAGAAATACATTATTTTTGCATGAAGGCTTTAATTACCATAGTTAGAATGTTCCGATTTAGGTCAAATTTGTGCCGTTGTTTTCGATAACTTATTGCTATTTTAAAGGCAATTTCATTATGCGTTTCTCATACAAGCCTTCCTCCCTATTGACAAAAAATTGAGATAGTCAATTTTTACAAGCCTCTCTAGATGCGAATTTTTCATAAGCAAAATTGTTCGCCATGAATAGGAACAGATGGTAATCACTTGGTGCCAAGTACGGACTATAATGTGGATGTATAAGAACCTCCTAACCAAGCTCCTGAAGCTTCTGGCGAGTCACTCTCAATGTGTGTGGCCTGGCGTTGTCCTGATGAAACACAATTCCTCTCCTATTGGTAAAAGCGGTTAGCTTCTGGGAGATTGCTTCCTTCAAACGGTTCTAAGTACTGTTCTGAGTTAATATTGTTGCCATAGGGGGGCAGCTCATAGTAAATAATTTTCTGATAATCCCACCAAACACAGCAAAACCATCCTAACCGTCAATCCTGGCTTTGCCAGCGTTTCCACAGCCTCACCGCGATTCGACCACGACAATATTCGCTTGACTTTGTTGTAAGTGATCCACAGTAGTGTTTCGCATATGGAAATTCTATCCATGAGGTGTTTTTGTTAACTCGTATGGCCCCCATACATTGAGCTTCTTTTTATATCCAGCCTTATTCAAATGGTTCCAAATGGTTTTTGCGCAATCTTTAGCTCTTTGGCAATCGAAACAGTTCTTTTATGACGATCGGACTCGACAATGTCCATGATTTTATCGATATTTTCGACAATTGGCCTTCCAGTGCGTGGTGCAACTTTGACATCGAAATTACCGGACGGAATCGATGAAACCAAAATTACGCGTGATTGGATGTTGCAGTATCAGGACCATAAATACTAGTCACATTTTTAGCTGCCTGGCTTGCGTTTTCGCTTTTATCTTTCAACACCGCACTTTACACTTTACAACCTAAAAAATCTTTGATACAACTGGCCCGGGCTAACAACAGGTAGTTTCCAATCTTGAAAAGAAAAATAGTTTTATACTTATAAAATGCATGAATTACCCGAATATATTTTGATAGACGTGTAATTTTGCGACATTTTGAAGGACGCGATTGAAAAAAATGATCATTATGGAGACCTCATTGTATTTTCAGACGAAGCTACCTTCTATTAAAAGGCACTATCATCCACCTCGATATTTGTCGGAAACTAATCCCCATTGGATAGATCTCTCCACGCCCAGCATCCAAAAAAGTCAATATGTGGTGTGGCATTATTAGGAAATATATCATAGATCATCCCTTTTTCTTAGAAGAAAATATTACATCTGCAGATAATATTATTGCGAGGCTTCGACCTTTTTCACGTATAAATGATCACAACTTTATCAATGAAAACATATACGTTTAGGAGGACTGTACTCCTCCGGACTATGGACTTCTGGTTCGCAACTACTTGGACCAAACTTTTCCGAGACGTTGGATTAAAATAAGAAGGGCAATTAAATGATCAGATCGATCCCCTGAATTAACACTTAGGATTCTCTTATAGGACCTTCTAAAAATCGTGTATATGTCAATAAGCATCATATTTTCAAGATTTTGAAGTAATTGCCATTCAAGAGAACTACATACAAAATTCCATTAATATTTTACAAAAACGTGTTTATAATTGCCAAAAAGTAATTCGAACATTTAATTTAACATTGAAATTAGTTATGTGAAGACTTAATTAATAAACTAGGAATAAAAACACAAACACTTTATTCTTAAATAATTTTTATTTGAGCTAGATATATATATCGATCACAAAGTGACCATTGTGGATTTTAATAGTATTAAAAGTACCAATATAAAAAGTCGTCCCATCTTTAAAATTGTATTTTGAGAAAATTCCTTCAAATCGGTATATTTAGTAATTTACATAGCGAAGGAAATGAAATACAAACAAAACATAACTAGAAATCACAAGAAATTACATGTCTACAATCCCGAGTGCATAATAACTGTATGCAGATATACAAGCACCGGAAGCACACGATTCCGATCCAGATTACCCCCTAACATGTTTACGGTCATACATGTCATAGTGTTTTATCATAACCGAAATCGACCCACGCTCGATTATAATTGTTCCTCCTCCAGAAAATTACACAACTCCGAAAAAGGCATAAAAATAAATCAAAACCGCCGCATAATTAATCCACCCTCTGGGATATTTCGACTGTTAATCTACGGTCATTGGGCTTCCATGACAAAAATTGTAATGGCCCATAATTCTGAAATAATTAGAGAGAGCCATTGGGCATGGCATACTGGATAAAAAAAGTTAAAAATATCTAATGCACATTAACGGGTGGCCGAGGGTGAATTTTAATAGAGTGTTACGGCGAAATGCGTGATCGCGGATGCAAATGTGTTTTAACTACCCCAGAATAATTTGGCCTGAACACGTCGCGCTTGTGATTTTGATTTACATTAATTCCATATTTTTCACCATGGGACACAATCGATATTAATATGTGTGTTACGCTTGTAACCGTATATATGAAATTTACCTTGTCACTCCTACGGCATTAATTTTCTGATACGCGATACATGATTTACAAGAATATCGGATTTTGTTATAAAAGTGAAATATCGTCAAGGCATCGTGCGGTGGTAACGACTAGGTTTAAATTGAAATTTAAATTATACCCTTACACCTCTCTCTACTTTTTTAGTCGTTATATTATAGTACTATGAATATATTGATGATAATAGATAAGCAGAAATATATCAACAAATAATAAATTGTATTCTGAATAATTGTTTCTCTTTCAAAAACAGCGACATGTCGATTTCAATATATTTGAATCTTACAAATGATGCAAAGTTGAAAATACGAGAAATGCATAAAATAGATTTTTTTAAATTAGAATTAACATAAAAATGTTTCACCTCGGGTTAAGTGAGAATTTAATTCATCATAGAATTTTTTTATTTGATATTTTGACAAACAATACAATAGCAGATAAATTAAAATGACACAAAAATAATGTATTGCATTGTTTTTGTACGGATACATTGTTCAAATATTTGATATGCTCTATTTTGAATATCTATAATTATTCACAAATTATGAACTTAATCCACCAGGGGTAAAATATCGCAATTGATTTCAATATATAATAGAATCTTAGAATCACAAATTATTGTATGAGAGCTAAATAACATGTCAGAATATTACTAATTCTCAATTAATGATGTCCGGAAATTTAAGTAACAATTAATATAGATACTACTACATAAATTTCATTAATTTTAAAAGAATATTAGTTTCTGGTTATGTCTACATAAAAATATGCGCAGGTATTTAAGATGTAATGTAAGGTGTGGTCCAAAACTGAGCTCAGGGGAATACCTGCAGTAACTTCGGCAACATCCCATTCTTTTACCCAAACCAATTAAAAACGATCTTTAGAAAAACTTAAAGCAGATCAATTTAATCCTAACGATTTCGGAGCATGATGATGAAATAATGTAAGTAAATATGGATTTAGGTACATAATTTATTTATCAATGCTATTAATACATGGTCTATTATAAAAGTAATGCGCATGATTTTATGATGACGCGACTATCCATCGCAGCGGAATAAAACGGGTCGGGGAATGTGGTGAAGAGTCTGCCCTTTTAATGCAACCGGTCGCTAGTTTGCTCAAAGTAGTCTGAGTGAAAAGTTGTGCCTTCGTGTGAAGTATGTTTTTTGACTTTATAATACGGCTTGACCCGCGAATTGATGAAGAAAGAATGCAACCGAAATATTCCCGATGCTTCAAAAGGCCCTTAAGGATGTCCTCATTTCAAGGTCACATTTGTTTGAGTCACACAAGGGTGGCCGGGATGAGATCGCCGTCGGCCAGAACCAACGAAAACGTGAATCGTGTGCGCGAAGTTTTGCGTTTCGACAGAGCATTCAGCAAATCGTTAACACCCTTAACATGTCCACATTTGCGGTAACTTGGATAGTGATCGGGAATCTGCAAATGCAAACGCAAGGCCTGAAGCTTCTGCCGAAAGTGTTAATGGAAGGCCAGAAGGAACTCGCGCTGTTAAAAATTATGTGATTTGATTCAAAATGAGCCGGATCTTATTAACTCTGTCGTAACCCGGAAACGAATCCTGGATGTTCGAGTACGACCCAGAATCGAAAAGGCAAAGCTGCAAGTGACATACAAACATTTCCCCTCCTCACAAAAAAGTGAGCGAATGTACAAGTTTCGCATCAACACAATGCTTATGGGCTTTTTTGAAGTCCATGGAATCTTTCATGTTGTGTTTGTACTACATGAAGAAACTGCCATCTCACCCTTTAACCTGCAGGTGCTCAAGAGATTGATTTGCCATGACGTGCGCGTGATAGATGACATCAAAGACACGATCATTCTCCACCATGGCAAAAGGCCTTCATCGTTACTAATTTCCTAGCAACACCCAGGTGGTCTCCTAGCCGTCTTATAGTCCTGACTTGTTTCATCAACTGAAGAGAGAGCAGAAAGGAAATCATTGGGAATGCCTAAAAAACACTCAAAAGCATTTCAACAACATTCCTAAGAGACTTTCATGTTGAGAAGTTTTAAGGTGCCTTCCAGGAATTGCAGACACGTTTTCGCAAGTGTATTGATGCTGGGGAGACTGTTTTGAAGAATTTTAAGCATTTGTACCGGTATGATAAATAAATATATTTTTATCAGAAAATGCGCATTACCTTTGTAATGGACTCTGTATTGATTAAATAGTTAAGATGATGTTGTAGAAAGTCCAAATTAAAAGTAGACAATAAAAATGTGATTAGTTTTCAAAATTCAAAAATCGCGGTTTGTTTATAGTTTTTAAGTTAATTTTACAGTATATAAAATAATTCTTTGCAATATGACGAAACTTAATAACTATTATATTCAATACTTGATTGTAGAGGCTTTCACTTTGTGATACATATTTTATAAACAAAGTTTATTTTATTTTATTTAAAGTTATTATATTCAAGACATTGCTTTTATTTGATATTAAATTATTGATTTTGATTCGAGTAAACTATACGTGTTTAAAAAGTCCATAAGCAATTACGTTAGTGAAACTTATCTAGCATATTAGTATTTAGGTCCTCCAAAAACATATGACATTGCAATATGAAAAGAATTAACTGATAATATTTTTCATCAATCAAAAAATCTTCGATGTTGCCTTTATTTTGTTTAAAATAAATTGAACTTAAAATTAAATAAAAATCTGGTATTTAAGTATTTGAAGAAATTCTAAATACTTTATATTGTGTATAATCACATTGTATCTGAAATATTTATATGATTTAAAATTAATAAAGCATTTAAAATTATTTTTAATGCTTTACTAATTATTCAAAATCACCTTCCCGTAACTCTTTGAATTTAGCTCCTTTTAACTTTGGTTAGTTATCAACAGTATCATTAACTAAAGTATGTTTAGTAACTATATAATATTTAATAGCTAAGTTCAGAAGGTTTTGATTAGAAAAGAAGAGAACTTTAAAAATTAAAATTTTCAATTTTAATCAATATCAGTTGTTATTCAGTTTGTATATTGTTTTATTTGACATTTTCATAATTGTGATTTAAAAATTCTTCATTTTATATTAATCTGAAAAAAATATGTTGTTAAACAATTTTGGCTTGATGAAATTTTATATTGCTAGAAGATATTGAGAAAAAAACTAAAGGCTAAACATATTATTTTTGGCATTTTTCTAATAAATAATATATTATAAATCGGGGAGGAGGGATTAGCGTTATCGGTAAAATTACTGAAAGATGATATTAATATAAGTAGTAGGACGGTGAAGGAGTGGATGATAAAAGAGGGATGGAAGATATTAAATAGTAGCACAGAAGGGGATTGGCAGAGTAAAAGCCATACATTGGGCGACAGGGATCGATAGTGATTGCATCAGGAGCTTTTCAAGTAAAGAAGTGAGATGAATGAAAGTGGAAGAATTAATGGGATCAGAATCTTTGCCACCGAAAAAAGAAATACAGGTGCGCAAAGATAAGGAAGTATCAGCAATTGGAGAATTGTGCAAATACCATTAGGGATATGAGGAATAGGTTAGAGACGATTCAGTGGGATGTAGTTAGATCGATAGAGTTAGAGGATGTCATAGTGGAATGCGGAAGATAAGTGAAGGGAAAACATGGGAAAATTTGTGCTTGGTTCGATGAAGAATGTCGAAATGCAATGGAAGAAGGGAGAAATGCAGTGAGAGAATGCATACCAAGATGATGAGCAAAATGGCATGTGACGGCAGCTAGAAATAAGTATAAGAGTATAAAGGAAATAAAAAAGATACAAGCTCTGAAAGCATTAAATATGTATAAAAGTGAAGCAGAAATAAGGAATATTTTAAAAAAGGGGGAAGAAAAACGAATAGGAGTGTCATTACAAGAATGGACGAAAATATGTAGAAAAAAAAGTGGACTTCATGTGGAATAGGAGAGGAGTGATTAAAAATTTCACGGAAGAAGAGGTGAAAACAGCTTTTGGTGAAGTAAAATAAAGAAAATCAGCAGGCATAGGTGGACTAAAAGCTGAGATTTGGAAGGAGATATGAAAGGAGGAGATATTGTTGATATAGACTACCGAGGAATAACGGTAATGAGTATCGGGTATAAGATATTTGATATTTGATATTTATTTAATTATCCAATGTGAATATACATAACTATTTCGAAACTTACAAATGTATACAAAAATACAAAAATTTCGATTTCACACAGAAAGGCTCAAGTTCACGTCCACGTGATCTTCCACTCTCGCCCAATGCTGACCATGACTCTGCTGCCAGTGGAGTTCGTTTTGGTGGATTTTACCAGTTTATTTGCCATATATAGCTTATTAGTTTTCACAATGAAAACTTATATATTATGTCATGTTGACAGTTTATTATTATAGTGAAGACTGTGACGAAAAACTGGCTAGAGAAGGACGTTGTAAATGGTGGTTAGTTATCAGAAACTCAAGGGAGTTTTAGAAGATGAAGTGGGACAGGAGACCAAAAAATGTGATTGATGGAATGGTCGTTTGGATAAGAAGAGTGTTTGAAAAAATTTAGGTTGTTGAGAAAGGGGAAATAAATGTATCAAATAAATGGAACAGAGTTGCTCATTAAGCATTTTGCTATTTATTTTATACATTCGTGAAATAAAACAAATGCTTATGAAAGGACAGGCAGTATGGATGTTGGCTTATACGGGTGATATAGTATTAATGGCGAGAGGTTGGGTTGAATGAACCACATGTTGAAGAGCGTGGAAAGATATCTGGATAAGAGCGAACTATCTGGGAATGTAGAAATTGGATGAGGGTTAGGAATAAAGAAAGAGCCGGAAGAATAAAATAATTAGAATGAAAGGGTGAGGAAATTGAAAGGGTTAAAATATTTAAGTATTTAAAAGTACATGTTGATATATAGAACATGTAAAATGGGTGCAAGGAAAGGCAAGAAAAGCGAGGAGTGTTGTCAGAGAGAAAGAGAGAGAAATGGGGCAAGTGTGTGTGGGACGGATACTTGGAGGCATTTGCCAGAGGAGTGTGAAAGAGTGTATGGGGAATTAGTGGTAAGAAAAAAAATGACTCCGTAGATGAGGGAATATGGTGCCGGAGTAATGATTCTGATGAAATTGGGATGGAAAAAAACAAGGAAATGATGGTAATATTGTAGTAGTATTATTACATGCCAATAAAAGTCTTATTTATATTATAAATCTTGTAGTTTTGGCTTTACTCTGATATTTTAGCATCTAAGTGACTACTATGTATTTTAATATTATTATTATGGCAATAATTTATACTATAATCTAGTTGTTTTCAAAATTTAAGTTTGTGCTAGAATGAATTATTAAAACCCTTAATTTATACAAAAACAAATAATATTTATTTATTCATTTAATATAGTTTGAAAATTTCAAAACAAATAATATAGAATAATAAAAGGTACAATTATGGAAGTAAACCCTTTGTATTTATAATCAAAACAAAACAAAACAAAATAATTTTTAAATAATCCATTATTAATTTTGTTACACAATTTGGAGCTCTATTTCAAGTCATTTTGGCACAAATTAAAATATACCTTACTGTTGTTATTTTATAATTCAAATCTTTTAAAGGTTCAAGATAGCATTGAGAAGGCCCCTGCTTTGCACGTACTTCTTGAGAATAAAAATTCTTTGATAGAACTTTACTTTGGACAAGGGGCGTGACTATTGGATTTACATCTTGACTTTCAAACTTTTTTTTAACAATAAGACAGAGTGCATTGAATTTTCTAAAGAGATTAAATCCCCTAAAATGTTGAGAGATTTTTTCACTCAAGGTCATCAATAGGTCATTCCTTTAAGCTTCAGGGCAGATATTGGAATGATATCGAGAAGGCCAAAAATATGTCCATTGTTTTAACTATTTTAGGCCAGTACACCATAATGCGTGATCAAAATACGTAATCCAGGATTTACCCCGTACGAATTCGTTTTTAGTAAATTATGGTTATTTTAAAATAAAAAGGATGGATGTTGAATGGCATTTGGCAAGTTGGAGTGGTGAATGATAGAGGGAAATTGGGTAAGCTACTAGGCATTTAGCCTAGGTGCATGTCCGAGCTCGGATTCGAACCGAGGGCCCCTCCGACTACAGACGGCTCGCTAACCAACCACGGTACCAAAGAGGCTAGCCTAGATTATGGTATTTAAATATAGGTCTTTTGTCATATTATTTACAAATATTTTCCAACGATTAGCTAAAGAATTCATCCAGCAATATTTAATCGATATTGATTGATGCCTCTGAAAATTTCAATTAGTTCGGCAAATAAAACAGTAGACTGACTTTAAAACTTTGTACGTAAATCTGCTTTAAGTGTGGGACCTTGGATTTCCCGATAAAAATGATAAGATTATTAATAGTTTAATTCGATATAAAATAAGCTAGAGTAGCATACCATACTTCCAAAGCGTTACAAATCCCAAATTGATATGATGTTAGATAGTTGATGCACAGACAGTGATTTATACGAAGATAATTGTAAATAATTAAGTTCAATTTTAGTAATTTTATTAGAAGAGACTGCATCCTAATACATTTTCAAGGTCGCTAAACTTGGATTGTAAAAAGAACGTAATAGAAGCGAGAAATACCATGATGATATGAGCAACTTTAGACAAAATGATACGTTTTGTAAAATACGAACTAAAAGTTTTAAAATTAATTCCTAAGATCTTGGAGGAATAATTTTCAATAATATTAGGCACATTGTTCGGCCATATTCTAAGTTCAAATCTTCCAGATTGGTATTATACATAAACGGGCGATAGTTATTATTTAGTAATTCATTATTAAAGATAAAAAAATAGTATTTTTTTACATTTTAGACATTAGAATAAAAATTGCAAAGATATTTATCTGTTAATATATTATCCTAGCGGAAAAACATTTTGTAATCCTACATTAACACTTGCAAATGACAATAATGACAATTATTTTGTGATACGTTTTAAAAAATTTACCTAAAATAACGCAAGGTGTAATAATTTACATATTTTTTAAATAATTCATCTTGTATATAATATAAATCATATCATCTCTAATATAAAGATTTTAGATATTTAGGAAGTATTTGAATTTATTATTCTTCATTATGTATTAGGGGGAAAATATATTTTTGAAAATAATTCCTTGAAATCAAATTATTATTCAAACTCTACGATGTTTATTATTAGATAAATTCAATGAATTAATTGCTTAAGTTCAAAATAAACTTTTTACATTACCAACAATAAATTCTTGTATTACAAATTTTTGGATTATATAATTACGTTGTTTAAAACATGTAAATTAAGACACAAATTTTTCAATTAGCAGTAAAATTATTATGAATTTCAGATTTTCGGAGCGCAGCTGTTCTTTCGGATCAAAGCTCTCATTCATCGAATACCATCATAAATCGCTTGGAAGCGGCCCAATAACATTTAATATGACTTATTAACCAATATTGAAAACTTAATTAACATCGCAAAAACCAGTTTACGGCAATTTACATTTCGGACCACGCAATTATAAGCATGTAAATGTTTCTGCAATAAATAAGGAAACACGAAGAACCTTAATAGCGACTCGATCACGGATGTTCGGTGTGGAATGCTACACCTCGGGGATTATATATTTTTATAAAATAATTTATATTATAACTAATAAATGGTTTAAAATATCAGTTGCATTAATTGATTCAATATTTCTTAGATTAAATGAGTAGGTACGAAATACATTGGAGTTGCTAGAGGATTGGTAAATTAGTATCACTTAATTAATATACTTAATATACACCATATTGTGAACTGATTGATGTTGATATTTTATTTATCTTCACTACAACTGTTTCACCACACTGTTGCTTCTTCAGCTGAAGAAGTACCCAGTGTAGAAAACCCATTATAGTGAAGTTAAATAAAATATTTAAAAATCAGAGACAATTAATCAAATATTATGTACTTATTTATACAATTTCTACAAATACTTACCAAAAATATTACAAAAGCTTCAATGATGCTAAACTATAAAACTGAAAGACTGAAAAAATATCAAATTAATAATTTTTTCTTTTGATTTGAAATAGACAATTTATACTTGTTCAAAGTAGTGCTGGAAAGTAAGCACCATTTTCTGTTTGATGTTATTGCCTTGGTTGTTAACGACCCCTAGAATTGGCTTAACTTCTTTTTTAACTTTGAGAGAGGGTTTTTCTACACAAGGTACACATTAATACGACATAAGACCACTACGTTTTTTTCTCTTATTATGGGTTCAGTACTAAGTTGCGCATGTGCATTACCACAAAATAAACCGCACGTATATACAAATATAAAAAATAAACAAGGAATAGTTGAATATACCGCTCATCAAATATCCAAAATTTTCAGAATTATACAAATCAATTTTTTCAACACGACATGATACAGCACAACATTACAAGAGATGAAATTAATTTATCTTCGTGTGGGGTATACGGATACAAGTGTAGCCATGTATGAGGTACTATTAGAGCCACGACTAAATAAAAGTTTTCTATCCATATTATAAGCCAGCTGTTATATCATATGAGTTGATAACTAAATCGTTTTTTGACAAGAAGGTAGCATTGTTCGACTTGAGACGTTCTGCAGTTATCGCAGCAGGTAATTCATATGGCACTGCTTCCAGCAGACTTCCTGACATGTTTGTAATAATTTATAATATGATAAGTGGCTTAATTTTAGCATTAAGAAAGTTAAATCTGAAGTTATTTAAATCTATACTCAAGCTACTCAAAACTTTAGAGTTCAAGACAAATTACATTTGTGTGAAAATAGTTGTGAATTCTGCATATTTAGAGTAGGCCACTAATCTGAACCCCTTTTTTCTTCAGCTGATTGCTAGTACCAACGAAATTGGTGCTATAATCGCTAAACACATCATTACAACGACCATAACGGGAAATTAATCTCTGCATCACTGCAGCAATTAATCTGCCTTTTAAGTTATCATTAATTCAGAATGAATGGCCTCCTTGCAGAAACAAAAATGTACACCTTTGATGTTATGTAATGTAGAAATTGAAATTGTAAACGGGCCAACGAAATTTACCCTACTATGAAGGAGATACCCTTTTTCCAGTAAAGTTGTGATGAGTAACAGATTGTGCTCCCCGGATGTAAATGTTTCTGATATTAATTAATCGCTAATGCAGTTGGACAACGGCGAGGCAACAAAATAGGATATTTTGATCATAAGGAATATTGGAATTTCAAATATGACTTGCCTTCAAATGTAGGATGAAATACCACATAGTAACGGTATCCACCATCCTGTTTCATGACTTGTCTTATTACTTTATGAAAAGGTTTAGAATATCTTTGGGAGTCTTGCTTTCTACTTACTTTATAATAAAATATTATCTTAATCACAACTCTTTTCAAAATAAAGAACCATGATAATAGAATTTACGACTTTTGACACAATCTTAAATAGTATTTAGATAGATAGTATTTATTTATCCATTGTAAAATTCAAAATACAGAGTCCGGCAAAGAAGTATGATGTTTTTGGAACGCGCTGGGACAGCCCAACGTTTTCGGAATGGTTGATGTGTGACCACCCAACCGTGCCATTTTGTTTGGTTTAATCGTTATGGAACCATGGCCTCTAGAGCAACGCGTCTTTGTATACGACACTTAAATTGAAACTGGGCGTTCTGTGGTTCCTATACAACGCGTATTTCGAACAGAATTTAATCTTGAAAGGAATAAATGTTCCTACGCAAATCATCCTGAAATGGGTGCAGAACCTTCGTATTAGTTAAAGCCTGGAGTACATTAAGGTGGAGAAAGAGGTGTCAGAACTCCGGAAAATGTGTCTTGAGTTAGGGAAGCTATGGAAGCAAGTCACCATGCTGCGTGATTTTCTTGTTCCAGGGTTGACAAGGCGTAATGTTGATATTAGAAGAGTCTTTTTTCAGTAAGATGGGGCAACTTACCACACCTCAAGGGAGTCTATGGTATTTTTTAAAGAACAATTTCCTGGAAGACTCATTTTGTTACGAGGGGACACCGAGTCGCCTGATCTTCGCTCTGAGATTTTTTTTCTGAAGGGGTATCTTAAGGCCCGCATATTTGTTAAGAAACCACGGACCATTGATTAGCTGAGAAATTCAAGCGATTCCGGCTAACATGTTGGAAGGATGCAGAAACAACTTCTCAACTCAACTTAAGTAGTGTGTGGAAAAGAAAGGAGATTACTTAGATGGCATGTTTTTTAAATCTTTTTTTGACATAAATACGAAATTCAGATCCACACAAAATTTTATTTGTTTAATAGGTAACAAATAAAATTTTGATTTAATTGAAAATTGTCGGAGTTATGATTTTTTCAACAACGTCATACTTCTCTGCCTGACCCTGTACATATATAACAATACTTTCTCACAAAAATTTTGATTGCACATGGAAAGGCTCGAGTTCAAAAAAATATGGTGCCTACTGTTGCTTTGATGACACTGCTGCCACATAAGGACTCTTTGGTGGAGGTTGTTCCACCATTTTCTTGTCAAGTTTGGTTTATATTCCTCTGAAGAGAGGATAATACGATAATGCAATGATGAGGGTTAATAGTCGACTGTCCAAGTAAGTTTTCAGATAATTTTCAGTTATTATTTATTAGGATTGATAAGACAATGGACAATATAAATAATCCCTCATAAAACTTTTAGTCACAATTCTTTTCTAAGTAAACGTCATAATTCTCTATCGGACTCAGTATATATATATAACAATACTTTCTCACAAACAATTTGATTGCACATGGAATGGCTCGAGTACATTAAAATATGATCTTTTACTCTTGCCTTCTGTTGCTTTTATGACACTGCTGCCACATAAGGACTCTTTGGTGGAGGTTGTTCCACCATTTTCTTGCCAAGTTTGGTTTATATTATTCTGAAGAGATAATGCAATGATGAGGGTTAAAGGTCGACTATAAGCTGTCCAAATAAGTTTTCAGATAATTTTCAGTTATTATTTATTAGGATTGATAAGACAATGGACAATATAAATAATCCCTCATAAAACTTTTAATCACAATTCTTTTCTAAATAAAGGCCTTCGATTTAAGAATTCACTTCTTGACTTTTGACATAATCTCAAATAATACGACAAAGTGCATTTAAATTTCTAAAGTGAAAATATTAGTAATAATGTACCTAAAAAGAGAGAAGCTATTTCCACCACTATGTTATTCTTTCCCTTATTTTGAACCTAAGGTGTCAGAAGAGCTTCAAAAAGGCTAAGGCAGTTTTCTAGGAATCACTATTCTCTGAATTAATAAGAAGCCACCATATATCAGCCAAACAACATTTAGTCTATTATGGCTGGTGACTAATTTTTGCAAAAAAATATTTAGGCCAAGAAAATATTTGATCGATATTCTATAGGTTTTGATAGCTATAAGATAATATCAATAAGTTCTGCTAACAGAATATCAATATATAGCTCAAAATCAAGTATGTAAATCCACTTCAAGGTAGTGATCTTGGAATTTTCTGATTTAAACACAACGATAATAATTTAATTATATCATTATTCGAAAATAGACTACAACAGCATACTTTACTTCCAAAGCATTATAAAACCCATGAAAATGACCCGTTGAACATTGGATAACAAATTTAATTTTAGTTTCTGACCAATTTCATTACGACGGACTAAATACTAATATCATTTCTGACATTCAACTTAATGCTAAAACAAAGAATATAATTTGAATGAGAAATACCAGAGAGATAAGAATTTGAGCAACTTTTGACAAGATAATGCGTTTTTTAGAATAACAAACTAGAAATTTCATCTTAAAAATAAAACATTCGATATCAAACTGCTAATGTATTTCTATTTTTTTAGCAAAAGAACTTCCTTAAATGCCTAAGCGAAGAAGACGAAGAAGTAATATCCGCAAGAATATCAAGAATATTTTTCAATTTGGATCTATAACGATATCTTTGACATAAAATGAATCTTAATATTTTAAAAGTATTATTACTTACTTACTTATTACTACTGTTTTCTTACTACTTTATAATGTCTTCTTTTGGCACAACATCACAAAAACCTAAACTTCTATGGTTTGAAGAATGATAACGTAATGCTTAGAGTCGAATGTCGGTTCTGTTAATGACATCATGATCGACAGGAAGCGAAGGTTCCATACAAAAAGGCATAGCTTAGATTTTACTCTTTAAGGTTGCCACGGCTAAACATCTGTAGGGTCACGTATTGTTTGAAAGCAAGTGTTGGATATGATGTTTCGCTATATAAAGCGTTTGCCATAAGAAGTAATTATTTTGTGAATGAAGTTAAAACAATAGAAGTAATGGAAGTGATTCGATAAAAACTGTCGGGACACAAAAACAGAGGTAAGAAATGAAGCTTGAGTTGAGAAAATGAGAGATAGGTGGTGGTAGTGAGGACTAAGTACGCTAAAGAATGCGAGAAAAGAAGATGCAGGCCTTGGAAAAAACGATTAATGAATTGCAATTATGTAGAAATGAGAATATCTCTGTATTTTAAAAAGGGGTCAGAGGAGGCAATATATAGAAGTGTCTCTACAAGAATAAACAGAAAAATGTAGTGTAATGAGTGGAGAGCCAGGTGAGGTAGGGAAACCAGAGTCGATGGGAGAAGTTAAAGAGTTTACGGAGGAGGAAATAGGAAAAGCATTTGATGAGTTGAAGACTGACAAGACAAGACTGGACTGGACGGCTTAAACCCAGAAATGTGGAAAGAGATAGGAAAGGAGGGAAAGTAGAAATTCGGAGAGTTGCTGAATCAAATGTGGAGAGGAGAAGCAGACCTTTCAAAAACGTAGTGTGTGGGGCTTATATGCCCGGTACATAAAGATGAAGATACATTAAATGTAGAAAATTATAGAGGGATATGAATTATGTGTACCGGGTGAAAAATTGTCTTGACATTGGTAAAAAAATAGGATGAAGGAGGTGCAGATCAATAGAATTGTTCCAAAGACGCAAAGGGAACAATGGATCAAATCTTTACACTGCAATGATTGTGGAGAGAGTGTTGGAAGAAAAGGGCAGTATGTACGGTATTTCCTGGACTTGAAAGCAGCGTATGATACTATACCGAATGATTAGTGGAGTGTTTGATACTAAGAGGAGTGAGTGCGAAAGTGGGAGTGACGGTGTCTGAAAGGTTTAGAATTTAGACGGAGGTGCGACAGGGCTGTCCGTTGAGCCTTTTGCTGTTTAACATATATACTAGTGAATTTGAAAAGGTTTTGAGAAAAGGGCAAGCGGGCGGGATAGTGATTATTAGGTATGGATGCTGGCATTTGCGGATGATTTGGTGCTTTTGGCGAGAAATTGGGTAGAGATAAAAGAGGTGATGCAAAGAGTAGAGAGCTATATGGGCAAAAGAAGAATGGAAGTAAATGCAAAAAAACCAAGTGGATGTGATTTAGGAAGCGTGGAAGGGAAGAAAAAGTGCGTAAACTGGAATAGAAGGGGGAGGTAATTGAAAGAGTGAAGGAATTTAAATACTTGGGCTTCGGTATGGTGAGCACGCCAAATGGATATAGGGGACAGCCAGAAAAGCTTGGGGCATAGTGAGGAAAAAGTGGGGAAAATTGTTCTTTAGCAACTTTCAATTGGCGTGCAAGCTGTGGGATGCGTGTGTGAATTCTATTTTGCTGTAAAGGGTAGAAACTTGGAGAATAAGGAAGTATATATGCATTGAGAGAGAGAGAGAGCAGTCGTTGTTCCTGAAGCAGATTCTGGATCAATGCCTGTGTTGATTCTGCTTCAATAAACAAATATAAAGGTGGTGCATGTGGAGGCAATGGGGAGAGTAGTAATGCATGAGATGGATTTGGTTGGATTGGATTATGAGAGATTGGTGAAAGGGGTATGGAGAACGTGCATGGGAATAAAGTGATAGAACGCAGATATATAGAAGGGCAGGAGTATCCGAGAATATTGTGAATGAATGGTTGGAAAATGAAAGAGAAGTGGAAGAAGGTTGAGATGCAGGAGAGGCAAAGTTGTATCGGAAGGAGCTCACACATTTCAAGGTATGAAAGGTGGCAGGGGTATGGGAGGATACTTGACTAATAGTGTCTTCTCAAATGAAGAGAAGATTACCCTGACGCGAGCTAGAATTGGTGCGAAAGGGAGAAGAAAGAAGGTTTGGATGGGAGAGAGTTATGGTAGGTGTGCACTGGGCAAGAATGGGTTAGATACATGAGTCATTTGGTAGAAGAGTGTGAAGGGGTGCGTGAGGAGTGGTTGAGGTAAAACGGGAAGGTAACGAAATGGAGCTGGTCTAAAGGTTCTAGTCAGACTGGTGTGGGAGAGGGAGATAAAGAGGAAAATATAATAATATATTGATGGTGACCTAGGATGAGACTTAACAAGATGCCATTGATGTTCTCATTCACATTTCTGTTAATTATCCTATTGAAGTAAAAGCAAATAAATTACTAAAATTTTGTGAGTTATCAACCTTAAGGTTTTGTTGGCATTTAATTTAAAAAATACATCTAACCATTAAAAAGGCATTGTTCGTTTGGAGTGGTCTCGTTGTATACTTCTTTCTCTAATGGCAAAATTTATTGCAAAATGGCTCAAATTAATATTCCAAATAATATACAAAAACCGTTTTAAATTCAGGTTTTCAAGTAATGGTCAAAACCTTCCTAAAGTTGTCACTTTCTTAGATGTAGATGTTAAGTAAATAACAAGGTCAACAATATCATAGTTTTAAAATTTGATAAAAAATCTTTTACGTCTTTAAAAGGAACCGAACTAGTAAACCAATATGAAAATTTGGTTTCATGAAGAATGTAGCAGAACAAGTATCGAATTTAGTAAACATCAGTTTAAATAGTTTTTAAAATATTAACACTTGATAGATGAAATGTTGAAGTACTGAGAACGAGACATCTACATTGACGTTAACTGGGACACACACATATAAAAAATCGCTAATTCTGGTATTGAATGTTTTTCGCGTGTATGGCGTGTAAAATAAGGCAGTGTACATGTGAACAGCGCTTAATTCGCTTAATCGAGCCCACCTCGGCGACATTTACATCTCAAAAGGTCTTGCTAACGACTCCTCGTCACGCTTTCTGACATAAATGTAGTTAAATGAGAGGGGTTGCCCCCCGCGTGTGTGCATTTACGCTTTTCTTTCTATTTATTATCTGTAATTCCATGCCTGAAATATCATCACCTACGTTATTATTCGCGAACGGTCGCCGCGGGGGAGAGTTCGAATTATGCAAATTGGCGCCGTGGCGTATGAAAAAATGGGCACGTAATCTCGGAACTTGTTGTGGTATCAATTTCATCGCGTTATGTTAAAATGCGTGGAATTGCGGAATTTTATTTACGCTCATTACAGCTTTGGCCGCTTGTTCAAACTATGACTTGGAGACATTTGTATATTGAATAGGCGCAATAGAAGGACTCGTTGGTCAAGAGATGTCTTAGGAATTGAAAATACGAAAAAAATGTGCTAGGAGATTATCAACTAGCAGAACATACCGCAGAGGATCTTCTCCCGGAAAATCCAAAGCGCGTTGCGAAGTTGTTTACGGTAAATTCATGGATTGGCGATTAAAAAATAGTGTTCAGTCTTTTTCAGAAAATGTGTTATTAGTCTATTTTGGTGAATTGCGTAGTGAAACATAATTATAAATATAGACTAAAAGAGATCTTGTTTCTCGTTACAAAAAAATGGACGTTTTTGCAGCTCGTAGTTACAGCTGTAAAATGGATGGGAGTAGAAAAAGTATAGTACACAACTCAAGTTGTAAGTCATTTCCGTACTCGTGGAACTACTACAGTTGCTTAGAGGCTCGTGCGCAACTTCTTCCACTCGTACGTAATATATGATTTACAACTCTCGTTTCTTAATATACTATTAAGTACCTAAAGTTTAACAAAACACAGTTCGGCAATTAATAGAACCCGTGAAAATATACCAAATTTATTATATAAGTATATTTGAACAAAGATGGCTAATAAAGAAAAGATTAACAATAATCTTTTTAAAGCATTCCATCAAAAAACTACTTTTTTAGAACCTATACATATCCAACGAATTCTTCTCCTTATCTAAGCGTATTTGAAAAAAGAATATATGAATAAAAGATGCGTAATAAAGGGAAGATATCCAATTATCTTAAAGCATATCATCAAAAAATGTATTTTTAGAACCAATGAATTCTTCTCCTTTTCACTGAATTTTGGTTCACACGTTTATGGTAATTGGATTTCCAATACGGACGACAATCTAAAAAATTATCCGTATGATCCGATGATGTTAAAGACAGATGCTGCATGCTGTGCAAGGAAGAAAGCTGAGGCAATCACCACCATAACATTTTTACAGTTGCCTGTTATTGTGTACGCTTAATTTTAATTAAGGCTCGAGCGTGGAGAATTTAATTTAATTAATAAAAACCAACAATATAAATCCAGTAAACCGAATTTAATGAACACATCTCCGGGCGTAATTTATTGTAAGCGTTGAATTATGTCATTTCGGATATTGGACGGTTAATTGGGCCGATAATCGTGTCTTTGGTTAATTAAGTCCGGCGAGTTAAGTAAGTGTGGTCAGCGGGACGTCCGAACAGCGCCGGACATTTTCTAATAATTTCGAAAATTTATTGTGGGAGAGGAATGCCCCATCATCCCGACGGGCATCGGTAATGAAGCCACCCAGTAGCTATTTTCAGTCGCGACCGTAGCGACATTTCAATAATTGAATTATTTATGTTGGTTCTTGATTGACGGACGAACGGACGATTTTCAACGATTTCTGTTATGATTGATATTTACTTAGCGTAGGTATAATCACCGGGCTGTGTATTTTTCTAGTTCCCTTTTCGATTCCGATTCGCTGATCGGATCTTATGTAAATTTTACTTTATTATCGATTTTATTCATGTTTGAATATACAATGGATCGTTAATGTAAATAATAATTAGAGAATGCCCATTTATTATTTTTATATTATTTCCAATATTAAAAATGGTCTTTTATGTTTAATAATGTTTAAATTTCGTAAGAAATAAAATCTAAGGAGATATTCTAAAACTGTTCTCAAACATAATAAATATAATTTTAAAAAGATCTGTGCTTACATTGCAAAGTTATAGTTTCATAATATTGTATAATATATATGTATTTATAACTGTTTATTTTAACTAAAACACGAGACTTTCAAAGATATTTTTTGCCTTTTATTTTCGCAACAATTGTTTCGCGACACTGTGGTTTCTTCGGGCGAAGTATGGTACATAAAATTACTTTATTTACGGTATATATACATTTTTGGTTGGTGGTGGTAAATTCAAATTTTCGTTTTAGAGTTGTATTGTTTCTTTCTTTCGGTTTATTTCTATGAATTCACAGGCTTTAAATAGTTTCCCTTTTTTATATGTGTAGGATTTGTTCTTTTCCAAATTGGTGATTTTCTTCTAGGAGATGGTTGGCAAATGTACATTTTCGTTTCTTGCGTTCTAAATCTTTTTGATGTTCTACTACCTTTAAATTTATGGATCACAGTGCAATTATTTTCGGTAATTCGTTGCAAGTTAGAATATAGATTCAAGGTGGAATTTTATGAGTTCTGTAGCACACATGTATATATATATACTGTAAACGTAGTAATTTTATGTAGTATCTTTGTCCTGAAGAAGCCACAGTATGGCAAAACAATTGTTGCGAAAATAAAACAAATAAATACTTTTAAAGTTCCGTGTTTTAATTATAAGACCTAACAGTTATATACAGGGTCCGCCAGTGAAACGGAAAATATAAGAGTAGCCATTTATTTTAACAAATAATAAAAACTTTTTTGAAAACTACTTCCGCCGAATATCACCGTTGACATTTAAACATTCTTGGATTCGAGGCTTAAAGTTTTGCATAACCCTTCTCAGCATATTAAGAGGTATTGTTGCAATCTCGTCGCGAATGCATTGTTTAAGGGCTGGGATTGTCCTGGGTGGATCAATTTGAAACACTTGTATTTTCAGGTATCTCCTTAAAAAGAAGTCGCAGACTGTTAGGTTGGGAGACCAAGGGGGCAATAAATATCCCCGTTTCGAGATATCACATACTCTGGGAACCAAGCATTCACAAAATTCATTGAGATTCGGCAGTGTGGCTTGTTGCTTTGAATTGCTGGAACATTGTGTTTATTATCTGGAAAGTTGACGAGTTATGGTGTGAGGAAGTTCCGAATCATTGCTATGTACACCTGCGAATTAACTGTCACTGCACACCACACTGTGCCTTTGGAAACTAAATGGCCGACCACGCAGGAGCAGCTAATCCCACCTTAAATCGTAAGTCCCATTTCACTGGCGGACCTTAAATATATAATAAATAAAAACAATAAAAATATTACACTTTATTGTCAACCTCAAAGTGTTAAGTTAAAAAGTTTTCAATTATTTTCCAGAATATACTAAAACTCTATTTTGTATCAAGGTCTCATCTTCCCTTAATATCCTACAGCATTTTCTCCACCTAGTAAGTTATTCTTTTGAATAAGAGGCTACTTTATATACGAACCCGAAATGCTCCCCTTGTGAATTTATTCTACAAAACAGATTTCCTCAAAGGTTTCCTCTATTCCTCCTTCTGTATAATATATATATTTACGGCATATATATTCTTAATCAGTAAGTCCTAAAACCTACTGTCTCTTACTTACCGATGACATCGCACCAATTGCTCATGCTCTTATAATATTATCTTAACTTTTCAATTATTCTTTGGCTTTTACTACACTGTGTTCAACAATGTTTGATAGCCGTTTGAATTTGGCGCATCACTTTCATTTTTAAAATGTATCTTGCCTGCAATTTGTTTGATCATTTGCATCCATGCATCAAGTGTCATTGCGGTACTTCGTGCTTTATATTCAGTTTTGCGTTTTACGTTTTTTACCAACATCCTACTGCATAAAATAAGATTTTAGGTCAAAAATGACATTCACTGAAATTGCAATTATTCCTATCAACAATGTGAAGAACAATTTCATGGGCAGTTTCCTGACCTTGAGTTCGGTCACAACTACTTTGTGCAACATGTTCGCCGTATTGTTAAGAGATTCCATGAAACCGGCAGCGTTTCCAAAAGAAAATCTACAGACCAACCTACTGTCCTTTCGGAAGCAGTTATTGCATGTCAGAAGGCCTGATTTTTTTTTACATAAATAAATAAATGTCTTCAATAACATGAAACGACGATATTTAGGTTCGGATCAAACTGGGCAACACTGAATATATGTTATAGAAAAACAAAATTTTAAATTTTTTCATTTCTCTCAAATCCCTCAAGTCCTGCTACTGGTAAGTTTTTTTTTTTAATGTAAGAAGAAATTCAAATGCCTATCAATTGTTGAACACAGTTTATATCCTTAAATAACATATATCTTCAGCAGAAAACTAAAACATATTAAAATATCACCTTAGACCCCAAACTTACTTTCAAATCTTACAAATAAAGGGTGGGCCACCTCTTGTAATCTTTTTGAACTACCACTTTATTTTTACTGCCATGATATTTGACATCTGATGTATGACAGTTCTTCAGCACCCAACACCCGGTTAACGAAATGGCACGCTATACGCTTGATGAACGTTGGGAAATGTTAAAAATTTACTTTGAATATAATTCGTGTATTGCAGAATCAGTGCGAAAATTGCGTACAAAATTCGGTCGCGAATATGTACCAAATGCAAGTGTTGTGAAGAAATTTGTGCACAAAGTTCGTGAAATTGGTATGCTGGTATACTACTGTACTAAAGCTCCACATGCTTTTTCGGTTCGTATTCCCGAATATATTGCTGCTGTAGCCCAAGCCAACCCGAGAACATCGACTGGTCATCGCTCTCAGCAATTGAACATTAGTCACACTACCATGAGGTGCATTTTGCATAAAGACATCGGTTTATTTGCCTATAAGTTGACCATCCACTTCGATACAACTTCGCTAATTGGGCCTTAGAGCAGCTGGAAGCCGATGGTGGATTTTGGCGAAAATTTTTTTTCGATGAAGCACATTTTCATCTCGGGGGGCTATGTAAATAAGCAAAACAGCAAGATTTGGGCATCGTAAAACAAACACGTGATCGTTGAGCAGCCAATGCATCCGACCGAGTGAATGTATGGTCCGAATTATGGGCTGACGACAAGATGGGGCGAGATGCCCTACTAGCAACGAAACTATCGACTTATTGCAAGTTCGAAAATCGTGTAATCAGCCGTCGTGGAGATGTGAATTGGCCAGCAAGGAGCTGCGATTTGACGCCCATGGACTTTTATCTCTGGGGTGCCATTAAAGAACGTTGTTATGCCAACGATCCAGCAACGATTGATGATCTTAAAGTCAATATCCAAAATGCCATTGCTGAGATAGAGTCGAAGACGTTGGAAAATGTTCTGAAAAATTGAGTCGAGATAATGGACTATTGCAAGGCCAGCCGTGGCAGCCATTTGACTGATGTCATATTGCATGTATAACCCGATACTCTTGGCTACAAAATAAATGCAAGATCATGAAAGTCCATCTAGTAAACGGCTAGATGGACTTTAATGATCTTGCATTTATTTTGTAGCCAAGAGTATCCGGTTTTATTAAGATTTTAAAAAGATTCCTTCCGATGGCCCACCATTTATATCATTAAATTTGAAGTCAAGAATTGGCTACAACACTTCACACTGAGTGTGCATTCATCTTTTTACTTAATCCCCAAGTATTACCCTAATATATGAATATTCCCTAGTACACCTAATAAACCAAAGCCTTAAATAACTAGCCTACAAATTTGGCTCGAATCCCCACATTATTGACATCCTAAATCACCTCTGTACGTCTTGTGACTTTAATATCACAACCAGAATAAAAATTTCTAGCACCACAATTAAACAATTCATTTAATCATTTCATGTTAAAAAACTTGTCTGAATTTCTAAGTTTTAACCGAATTGCAATGTTTCAAGCTAGGCGCTTTAGTCTGCAGGTCGTTTAAAAATGCGGCCGTGCTTAATTCTTGGCGGTTGACGTTTAATGGCGAGTATGCGGCATCTTGTAATTTAATAAGGATTTCGTTCGTGTTACTTGTGGCGATTAAAATGGGTCGTGCGGATAATGAAATATGCTTGTTGCATAAAGTGGATTTTCAAGGTAGGTAGTCGTTGGGCATCGTCGCATTTATTGAGATTATCTGTATGTTTTTCTATTTCGATTGCCTCGGGAATAATAATACATTCAATGGGAAAATGTCTTTTGAAGAATTAAGGAATCGTCTGATTTTACATCAAGTAAAAATTATTTTAATGTTATGCATTCGAAAATTTAAGCCGAATTCTTAAATTATTGTTATATAGTTTAGTTTTTTTATGGCAAGCTATTATGATATGTATGAGAGGAATTCTGTAGCAAATTAGGATAAGAAGTATCAAAGACAGGGACACAATAATTGCCGTTGTCGAATAAATTTAATGTTGTATGAGAAGTGTATACTTAGGATGAAGAATTTTTAATTGGAAAATACATTGTTATTTCTTAGAATTGCACTATATTCCTAAAATGATTAGGATGTGTTTGGGATTTGAACATGAATTAAGTGCGGATTGTAGGTCTCATCTAAATGAATTGTACTTTTGCAATAAAATATTCAAAATAGCATTATGTATTTAATTGGATTTAAATATACACAACACTTCTCCTAGTTTTGATACTTCTTGGTTTGACAAAAGGTATCCCTAGAGATGAGGTACCAACCCAGTTGAAATCTCTGGGGTTGGTGTAGTACAGTCATTCCGATCAAGCGCCGAACTTGATGATGTCATGCTGACATTAACAGCCAAAAATAGCTCCCCGAAAAAGTTGAAACAAGAAGAAACAGAAACAGAAATCAAATATACCAGATGTCAAGAAGGATAGGATAGGCTGCCTTAACATCACGGTGATGGATTGAGTCTGAGTGTAAGAACATATTTATCAGCATAGAAAATTCAGACCGAGGTGAGCAATGATTAGTGAAGAAATATTACAAACAAGCTGGGTTAGGTTCATCCACATCGAATTTAATTAGTATCCTGAGTGATCAAAAAGATAGTAAAATCCCTATTACCCTGCAACAAATATTCTGAAGAACTATCTAATGGGATAAATGTATTAGAAAATAGGGTAAAAGCGAAAACAATTCAAAAACTAAAATTATTCTTTCTTTTCCAAAATGTCATGACAATGCCCGAGTTAAGAATGCAATAAAAGAGACTAATAAACTACTTTAAAATCTGTGGCAAAACCTCTTCTATTTTACCACCTATCATTAAATTTTCCTTGAGTCACCTGATATAAGTATACTTAACGGAATCCAAAAATTGTATGTCAGAAAATTTACTATACGAATATACGGAAAAAGCTACATATGGACTAGTATTTAAAAGAAGTAGTAGACTGAAGCATTTATTTACATAATGTCTTAAATATAAGATTTTGTTAAAATATTGTTTTTATTTACAATGTCTGTCATTTATGTTTTTGAAAAAACAATAAGACGTTTTTATGGGACTTTATTAGTTTCTTAAAAATGTATCTGTTAAAATTTTACCTGGTAAAAAAAGCTAAAGCTTCGATTTTATAACTTTATAACTTGTGTAAGTTCTAAAGGAAAAAAATGGGTTTTTAAGTCTGGACTTTACTTAAGTAAGTAGTGAAGTATTATTAACTAAAGAAATATATATTTCCGCAATTTAATTAAATATAACTATAATATCTTAAAAGGTACGCAAATATTTTCACTGTTAAAAAAGGTACTATCTATTAACATAATAATAATTATAATTATGTACAGAAAAACATTCTTACACCTATAGTGTGACCTAAATCTCACTTTGATGTGCATTTCCTGCAGCAATCAAGTTGTAAAACAAAGCGCTCGCTTTTTATTAGCTCCCTGAATTACAAAGAAGTAAATCAAGAGATTGCCCGATGGGGATGGGCAATAATGGGCAGCATAATTGATACAGCCCAAAGTACAACTGTCAACATTTACAGGTGCCACAATAATATCTCTCCATCGCCGCATCAACATTATTAATGACACTATAAAAAGTGTGAGTTACATTTATTTACCCCACATGACAGCTGGGGTGTTGTACAAATGACACCATTAAGTACCGACGTACATACAGTGGTAATCGATCGGCGAATTTACGCGTCTAGAAGAATCAGAACGCGACTGATGGTGGTAACTTGTTGGCTTCCTGTGCGTACATCTGCAATTTGCATTTTGCGATGAATGCACATCAAGTGTAATTAAGTCGAGAAGAGCAGGTTTTAAGTAATTGATGATTTACTGTCGTGTTTAGTTAAATATATGATTGCGTGTGTGGAGTAAAGAGGGTAATGATGAATGGTGAAGAGAATTAAAGGGGATTAAAGAGGTGCTGTTGTTTCGTTAACATATTTTGTTGTTGATGTAATTAATATTAAATTCGTTGAAATTATATAGTAAGCTATCTCGTGTGATTAATGTAAGTGTAAGCAGATGTCGGAACTTTCTTTATAAGAAGTACGGTCTAATTAGAAATTTCAACGGATATATACATTGTGTGGTCCCATGAAAGCATTACGATTACGAGTATTTATAAATTATGTTTCTGTTACTGTATATATGCCTAAATCTAACAGCTACAAATTTTGAATTAAAACTCAAGATTTTGTTATTTGACAATGCATTTGTCGGAAAGAAGTTATTAACTAAATTGAATCCCAAACTTATTAGGTTAGTTTATGCTATTCATACTAACAATATAATTTCGCCGTACACTATTATAATGTGTGTTTAAATTCGTTACTATTTGTAATAGGTGGACATAAGTTTAGTAACATGATAAACAAGACAATCTATCATTTTGCAGTATATCCTTTGGTTTCATTGAGAAACGCTGTTGTCATAATTAAATAATAATAACAAGAAACGCGATTTTTTGCATAAATAAAAGCATGAACGGATAACGATTAAATGCATATTTCGGCCACTTTTGAATTTAAATATTTAAATTAGTAAATGATTTCATAAACTCACGAAAGCAGTTTTATATGAGTTTCATATATATTTATTTATTTTTATATTTATATATTCTGCGATTTGAGACCGTCAACGTATATTAATATCCATACGCACATGCATGAATAATAATCGAAGGCATATATAAGGTGGTCGCGTGCAGATGAGGGTGAAATTAGTTTAAAATGAAGGGGTAAGTGTGGTAAAGGCATACATACACACAATCTCTCTCCCACCCACGCACACACTCGTATACCTATATTAGTCACACTGTATATATGGAGGTTAAGCATTCTCACTCACAAATTAAGCGGCCGCTTTTTTATCATCGGCACATCTTAAAATATTCAGGAGCATTAACATAAACATCCATTTAATTACATTCTGATATCGCGTCGCCTTTCGCCCGGATTTCATGGTGGTGGGATTTATTATTTCTGAGAAAAATTAAGTAATAATTAATGCGCAATTACCCTAATAATTATTTAGAAAAATAAAGGTATGCATAAAAATGTGTACATAATTTTTATAGTTCAATAGTTCATGTATTCAATATTTTCACGTAATCAAGAATTTAATTGCTTAAATAGATGTTGTTTTATAGTCCATAGATAAGTTATAAAAATTAGTAGTGAGTGTTTTCAACTTTTTTTAAAGTTAGTCTTTGAAAATTATTGATTTAACAACTCGTTACCCTCCAAAGAGTAGTATACCAAGGTGCCAACATTATATATTTTTAACATTTTTAGTGATACGTTATCAACTAAATAGAAATATTTAGATTTCAAAAAAATGGTGAAGGTTGCTGTTTTAAATTTTTCATATAAAATAGATGTAATATTAATCAATGTCAATATATAAATATATAAATTTTGGCTAATGTTTGAGAGCAAAATCGGACATATGACAGTTTGGAATTATTTGAAGAGCTTCAAAAATAAGCTCGATGTTTGGATATCATATGAATTAACGGAGAGAAATTTAATTGTCCAAAAAACCATCAGTGATATGTTGTTGAAACGAAATGATATCGACCCATTTTGAAACGAATGATTACTGATGATGAAAAATGGGCCAAATACGAAAACATCCAACGCAAGAGATCGTGGTCAAAGGCTGGCGATCCTTCGCAAACTACTTTAAAGCCTGAATTGAAGACAAAAAAGTTTCTTTTGAGTGTTTGGTGGGACTGGAAGGTAATTGTCTATTATGAGCTGTTGGAACCTAGCGAAACTGTCAATTCGGTCCTGTACTGTGCACAATTCAACCATTTGAACGAAGCAATCAAAGAAACGAGATCAGAATTGACCAACAGAAAAAGAGTTGTCTTTCATCATGATAATGCAGGGCCATACACATCTTTTATGACTCGAAACAAATTGACGGAACTTGATTGGGAAGTTTTGATGCATCCACCGTAAAGCCTGGACCTTGCATCGTCTGACAATCATCTGTTTCGATCTCTGCAAAACTCCCTTGATGTTAAAAAATTGGCCGACCGAAGCGCCGCTGAAAATCACTTGGCCAAGTTTTTAGCCGATAAACTACAGGTGTTCTACGCCAATTATGAAATTATCATATAAACGGCCAAAGGACAGATATAATAATAATATGTACTTGATTGAAATAGAGTTTCAATAAAAAAATATTTTATACGACCCAATACAATATACAATATTTTCATCGAAAGTTTTTCTCAATTTCTTATCCTATAGAAAATTCTTGAAAATTAATTTAATGTGTCATCACATTATGCAAGTTTCCGCTAACCTGTATTTTAGTTATTAAAGTCTTCCAATTGATAAAATTTATTTCATAGATTAAAAGTTTTTTCTTTAACAAACTTAACTTTTTAAAACCAAACAAATATTACTATGAAGACATTACTCAGAGAGTTAAATACTCCAAAATAAAACTAATTTTCTTGTTACCAACTGCGCTGCGCTGATGATATCCAAAATAGATCGAAACTAGTCCGTGGCTGTTGTTGACAGGGAATAATAATTAATATTTAAAATAATACTATGCATAAATGTATACATGGCTAAAAGCGAATGTCAAAATGTTACTTAATTTTTAAGGTAGGCAATTGTCAAAAGCTTCAATACATTTAAGTTTAATAACCAACCAAATAGAATATCTATTAGAAGTTAAATATTTGCAACACACCGTAATCAACAAAATCTGTATTTATTTCTAAAAGTTAAATTAGTAGTAGTAGTAGTAGTAGTATTAGGCTATCGACCACGTAGTCCTTCCGCCATGTGTCATTTGTGTATTTGTGTGTGTGTAAATGAGCTTGTTACTTTAAAGGATCGCCCCCGTCACTCTAAAGCACCATTAATTGTATCCCAATGGTGAATGGTACCGGTCACCCATCCGACTACTGACCCGAATCAACGTTGATGCACGTCAGTTCGGGGCCGTAACCGATGCGCCACCACCGGCGTGTAAGTTAAATTATTATCACAAGTAATACCATAAGTGATGGCAATTTACTCGAATAAATTTTGTTTTTGCATGAAAGTTTGTTGCTTAGCGATTTTAATGAGAGCAACTGTCACGAAAAAATCACGAGCCGCCAGGCGAGTGATTTTTTCTATCAGTTGCTCGAATAAAAATCGCGATTAAGCAACAAACTTGAATGCGCTAAAAACAAAATTTATTCCGATTTAATTGTCATCACGAATGGTATTTGGAAAGACTATTCCACGACTTGAAACGAATATCGGTGAATGGTTCAATGTTTATATTAAAATTTTTATGATATATCTCCGCAGTATTTTGGTCGAAAAATTCGACATTGATTAAATAACACCTCCCTTATAATCATTTGCATTTACCTTCTTTATATTATACGCCCAGTCATCATAATCGCGGCAAGAGTTTCCATTAAAGTTTTGCTAACAACTGGTAGTTTTTATCGGCGCAGATTTCTTCAAATCGTTTCCAAACACACGATCATGTTTAAGTTTGATTTTTTGGTGCAGAACTTGTCACCGTCGCATTTATTATGGATGATGAAGTGTTACCAAACCTTTTGATTTTATAACCTACTTGCAACTGACATACGTAGAAACAACGTTTTTCGTTTTTTTATCAAGGCTAATTCAATTCATTTGTCGGGAAATAGCTAACTTCAGGTTATTCAGGTGAATAAACAGTAACTTGGTGTTTATTCACTTAAAAATTGACGTGATTGGCTAAAAAATATCACATGCCTCATTTTCATAGGAGTGGAATAGTCAAGGATAATTGATAAATAGTTTTAGCAATAAGAATATAAAATGTATTAAAATCCTTTAGTTCGTTGTAGAAAATTAAATAATAAATTTATTAATAAGAATATAAGCAAAACTTTCAAGACCTAAAAAAATATACTAAAATGTTATAGATGATGCTATTTAACACAGTCTTCCAATTATTTCTTCTATTTTTTTCTCCTCGTTACTTTCTCTTGGCAAGTGAAGAATACAATTTCTCTCTTCAATGATTTTTTTTAAATACGGCCAAAATATTCTTTGCTGTATAATCATCTAAAGTCTTATTGCTTTCCATATGATAAACCAATTTTTCACTCAACTTGTGGTTAAAATTTTTTGTCTTGTTTTAGTCATAGTATATATTCAGGATGGCTACACATTGTTTTTGTAAATATATCACAAATTATTGAAAAAATAAAGTCTTTGAAGGCTTAACAATATCTTCAAAGTTGGTTTCATGTAACAGTGGAGAAATGGATATTCATAAGTTTGAGTAAGAGATCATTTCTACTCCGCTCTACCACTTCCACTCTAAAAGTTATTTATGTGAATTCGATGAGGTAAAACACTTGTTAAGTTCCATAATATTTTTATTTTCAATTGTTAAATTGCAAAACTAAATTAAAAATGTTCAAATCATATATTTTTCAACAACGAGTACCTAAAATATGACCTAACACCCAAATATATGAAGATCAAGTGCAACCACAAGTCAATCAAGGCAAGATCAGTGAAAAAAGCAAAAAAACAGTGGCTTGAATTAGAAAATAGGAAATGGTACTCAAGACGTTTCTACTTACGATAACATCTAAAAGTCATCCATATTGAACTCACTACCAGAGTTGATAACATAACACAAGACTGTTTCTTATCAGAGACAATAGAAAACATGAACAAGTGGACACACCAACATTATGTAACTCAAAAGAAAAAACTAAGTATTCTCAGAAGTAGCCAACCAAAGCATCAGCCGACATCCTCAACACATAACTTTTACCCAGAGGTGAAGAATCTTTCCAACACAATATTTAATCAGGAAGAGATGACGTTAATGGAAAACGGACTCAAATATTCACCACAGCCAACAACAATCAACAGTCAATTTGAAGAATTGACAATAGACACAGACAACGCTTTGAACAGAGCCGGAGTAACAAACACAATAGACAAAATACCTTTATTTAAACTTTATCAAACATGGTTACAATACATATAAATAAAAAAGCAAAGGAAAAAAACATACATATAATTTTTATACCATGCTGAGTTCACGGAGTTCATACTTGCAGGTGATCTTCCACTCAAACCCATAGCAAACACCCTAATAAATCACAGACAAAAAGCGAAACATCTCAACAACAAACACAAAGGCCAATAACATAATAAAACAAAAACACATTTTCAAAGTGGAAGAACTGCTCGAGGACAACAAATTCAAATTATTGAAACAGACTCTACGAATAAATACCAATAAAATGCCACACAAGCAATTAAACAAATATATACTGAAAGAAATGAACTCACAAGCACCAGTTTTAAATGGCATGCCTAAAATCCATAAAGACAATATTTCTGTTAGACCAGTAGTACCCTTTTGTAAAGCACCCACCTACAAGCTATGTTCTTACATCAACGTTACATTACCCCAATACATACCTAGCAGATCGAAACTATCAAAACAAGAGAAATCACCTTAAAAAAGTTATAATGGTTTCGTTCGATGTGAAAAGCTTAGTTACGTCAATACCAGTTCAAGAACTTAAAAAAATAATAAAAGAGTCGATAATGCAACATGCACCATAGGAAGTGGAACTACTCAGTCTGATAAACATCTGCCTCGAACAGAACTATTTTAGGTTCAACAACAAATTTTATACTCAGTCAAATTTAGTACCCATGGGTTCACCCATGTCACCATTATTCGCAGAAATTTATATGAGACGGTTTGAAAAAGAACTTTTCAAACAAGAAGGAAATCAGTCACGAACAAACAACATTATTTTCTGGTGCAGATATGTGGATGATGTGTTAGGCATTTGTGGAGGTACGCAAAGTCAACTCAACATATTCCTACAAGAATTAAACAAAATACCTAAGGTCATACAATTCACAATGGAGATGGAAGGGAATGGTACAATTCATTTTTTGAATATAACAGAACAAACTACAATATTCCATATAGAGAAAAATCAAAAGATTTATACCAAGCGACTCAAATTAAACATTCAGCCCTAAATGCCTTTTTACACCGACTCATCACAATTCCAACATCAGGAGAGAATTACCTGAAGGAACTGAACATCATTTATGACATAGGCAGTAGAAACGGATATACCAAACGAATAGTGAATAAATTACTCAATAAAATAAAATAAAAAGTAGGTTATTATATAGACCAACTACGAAGACGAAAAAATCAAGCCTTTACACCACTATACCGTACATCAAGAATACCAGCAGTAAAATTTAAAAACATTTCCGCAGACACAACATCAAACCAATAGATGTGAATAGATCAAAATTAGCATCATACCTAGTCAATAGTAAAATAGAATCGAACGGCAAGCTCAAGAATAGGATGTTTAAATTGCAACGGAATATATAAAGGCCAAACGAAGAGAAATTTTGAAATTAGAGTCAATGAACACCGCCGTTTAATTGCATACCGAAAATGATCAACGGGATTATCTGAACATTACATCGAGACCGGGCCCCCCGATGGGGGAGATTACACCGATTCGAATTTTCAAAAATGGCCGAAAGCTTAAATTCCTGGAGGGTCTGGAGATCAGGAAATCCATTAATGCAGGCAGATAATATAATAATTGCGAAACTTTCCTAATTATAATCTTGTATATAGACCATATATATATATAACGGTTCCGGCAAAACCAACCCCCTTATTGCCAAAATCAAATTCTTTATACAACTTTACAATAAAAACATCACCTAATATCCACAGTGGTGTAGATGGTGGAGGATTGTTAATGCTCGGGATTCGAGATTTATGAAAGACAAATTGTTTCACCCATTTGTGCAATCTTTAATCTCTAAAGTATTTTTTTCCATTCAAAACAAAATCAATCTTGGGCAATTTAGGAATTAAATTGCAATCATATATTGCATTTATTGACCAATAACTATTGGAGCCTTATTAATGCCAGTTTTTTAATCAACGGGTCTGCCAATAAGACTGGTGCCCATGTCAACAATATCCTCGCATTCATTTTTACACTAAGATTTATCACCAACTTTTACAGAATCCAATATTAATTATCCAGTATCTGCCCTATCCAAATAAAATGAGCATACAGGTTTGCTAAACTAATCCTTGATATCAAAAACTGGAAGCACCTCATCAACGGAAACGCGACTGTATGCCATGACGAGAATACCATCAAATTTAGTGACAAGTCCAGGTTGACTCAAGTTTGATTTTTAACATTCATTTATCCAAGATTAACAATATCGGTGGACAAAAATCCACTCAAATTATAAGACCCGTTGACTTTGTACGTTTTTGAATTTGCAGATGACACAATGTTGAATGTATTTTTTTTGTCAGTCGCTTATTTGTTTTGCTCCGTTTTGTTCGTGCTATAACTTAGTTAATACTTGAGATAAATTGATCCGGTAAATGTATTCCCAAATCAAATTTCATGCTGAACAAAAGTTTTGTGTACATTTTCCGAAAGTTCATCATTCCATTCCATTTTTTTGTGAAAAATCGTCATTGGTAGCACTACCGATTGCTTGTTCGTAGGTGAAAATGGTGCGCGATTTTAAACGTAAAACGCCGGCAATCCATAAAGGACAATTGAAAAAGGCAAAAATACGGTCACAAATGATCGATCATTACAAAGTGCAGCTCGTGAGTATGGTTTGAAGTATTTAACATTGTGGATTCATTACGGCGATGAATCGAAGCTCATTGGTACTAGACCAAAAGTCGTGATTCAAAAATTGTTGACAGCAGCAATGATCATCCCGCAGGGGTGGTTGACGTGCACAGCCATTTGGGAGTAGCGACCTCACGTACCCGAGCCGTTCATTGCACACACACGCACATCTCACACACACACACACACAACGACACTGACACCCCGTGATGTTTTGCCTGATGGCGGTTCCGCGGGGTGGCACACATACACACGCACACACTCATCATACAGACGCACACATCACCGACGCAGACGATACCCTACACCCCATGAAGTAATGCCGCGGTTCCGCGGGGTGTCAGGGCGACTTGGGGAGGTAGTTTTTAGTGGGTATACCAGTATAGTTCTGGGGACTCCCACACTCAGTCTTTAAAAGATTTTCCACCTCCCGGCCACAAAAAAAAGCAGCAATGATCAGGAATGATCGAAACACGTGCCAGGCAACTGAAATTAAAAATATTATGGAACTTAACACATCGAATTTACATATCTCGTTCCATCAAGAGTGTAGCTCAACCAGTATTAATTAACTTGTATGTGTTACAGAATGGTGTATTTGTAATAAATATACTTTATTTTTGGGTAAAAAATACAATTGCTATAAAACTGTATAATACTAAGCAAACTTCTTAGATACTAATATTATTTAAGTATATTTCCAAATTAATTAAAACGGAATAGACAATTTAGCTGGTTAACTAAATTGTGTCAAAACTATAGTCACTAAGAATAATAAAGTGTATGATATAAATAAAGTTTATTTAATTTAATTTAAAGTTATAAAACGGAATCGCCCGCCGGTGACAGAGCTCATGCGACTCGTCGCATCAATAGACTCGCATCCAAAATCAGATACAAAATGCGGGAATTAAAGAACAATCTTTTGAATTGACGAGGCGGATACATGATGAAACTCCATAACAAATTGAAATAAAACAACACAGTTGGGAGGGTTTCACATTTATTGTTGAACAATGCAACATGTTTCGCCACACAGTGGCTTCATCAGGCAGATGAATAATAATTGAAAAATTGGTTGAAAAGATACCGTTAAGTCATATTCCGATTTTCCTTGAAGACCAAATCCATTCGCAAGCCGGTTTCAGGGCCGGTATGTCCACCATCCATCAACTATCCCGTGTGACCGAATTCATCTCAGAGGGCTTCTTGATAAAACGAGATACTGACACAGTTTTCTATATCATCTCCAAAGTGTTCGACAGGGTTTGGGACGATTGACTCATTTATGAAATGATCAATTTAGATTTCCCCGATTGGCTGATCAGCGTCATGTACGACTTTTTTCGTGACATAAAGTTCCGCTGCAAAATACACAACACGCTATCAAGCGAGGGTAAGATCTGTGTATGTATTCCAAAGTGTTCAGGCATGTATACGACACTGTATAACATCTACACAAGAGACATTCCGAACATGGTAATGTTTATGTTTATTTGTTTTAATTTAGACTGCACGAGAAATGGGCATTGAGTTCATCTTAGATGATCTTCCACACGTACCTCGAAGTATTCTTCTGTTGACGCCCATGCAAGAACGCACCAGAAACTAATATTTAGGTGTATTTTAGCCTTAAATCCAGACACTTTTGTCCCTAATGTGGGAATTATATTTCAATTTGATTGATCGTCCAATGCGCAGACGGCATAGCTCTAATTAGTAGAGGAGGCATCATAGTTCATCTTGAGAAAACTCTCCATACCTACCAGAAGTGGAGACCCAATTGCGGCTTGAGGTCAATGCTGATGAAAGTACTTCAACAGATCGTAATTAGAGATTAATTACCCCTTTAGAGAGTAACTAATCCCGATTAAAGACGAGAGAAAATATTTTGGCATAATCTTCAACTAGCAGCTCTCCTAGTCAAACACGATCAAATATAATTGGCCAAAGCTTCGTTGGCTTGTCATCAACAACCTCATCGATGAAAAACAGCTTATAGCTGTTCACTTTGATGATAGTGAACAGCCCTTACATTTAATACCCACATGAAATATTGCCTTGGCCGTGTAGTTATATCACCATCAAAAATTTAAAATTAGAGTCAAGATAAGAAAAAAACAAGTGTAATTATATTTGTGCTACGCTAATTAATTTAAATATTCTTGACATCCCCTCTTTAGCAAATAAAGAGGATTGAAAAACAAAGTGGAAACTAAAACACTCCAGCCTTAAAATTAATTCGGGAAAGTGTAGAGTTTTTTTTATACTTCTGTGAAGAGTTTATGTTATATAATTAGTACCATATTCAAATTAGTAAAGATTTCGAATGAAAAAATAACAAAATAACTATATAACTTTTTATAGATAATACTAGTTATATGGGGATTATCCAATGTGTTCGAATCCATATTGACTACCCCTGTGTTGATCTTATCGCTGGCTGATGAAGATCAAGTTAATACGTAGATATTTTAGATCTAGCTGATGAATTATTTAAGAATGAAATACTTTAAAAAGGATATATAATTTTGTCTCTAAAAAGTGATTTAAGAATTAAACTTCTCAATAAACTACCTAAGGATACGTTACAAACTAACAAATATTGTAATAATACAGATGATGACATGGAATAATGCAGCAAGACTTTATTCTTTTATATAACTACATCCACTTCTTACTTTACTCCAGCCAGAGAGCAAATATTTTTCTTTATATTAAAGAGCTGTTTGTAATTTTTCAATATTACCTTTGTTGAAAAGAGATTACCTTTATAATTTTGAACATAGTAATAATAAACTGAAGAAACCAAGTTTATGCCTAGTGAAAGAGGAATATGTTTTTGGAGCAGAGTCATAAACTAGTTTCTTCCTAAATTGTATCAGTACACTCAAATTGTTCTTCCTGTATCTCCCAGGAAGAAATATTTTTCTTGATTTTAAACTAAGGGGTCTTTTAATAGAGACTTCCGAACATTGACGGTTGATAGCGGTCATATTGTTTAAGCTACAAACAATGAACCAACATCTGTACGACGACGAAATGCAAAATCTGTATGACAATCGGAGGCAGTCGATTTCGCGTCGCTCACAAGAACTCGACCTTTTTTAGACCACAACTTAACGAATTTTGTGTCGTGACTTGGGCCTGCACCCGTACAAAATTCAACTGACTCAGGAGTTGAAGGTAAACGACCATAAACAAAGATATGTGTTCGACGAATGGGCAGTTTTAAAGTAACCCTAATTTTCATAAAAATATCTTCTTCAGCGATGGGTCCCATTTCTGGATGATTGGGTACGTCAACAAACAAAATTGTCGTCGAATTTGGGACGATACTAATCTACATGAAATCCAAGAGCGTCAAATGAGCCCCAAAAAGTCACTGCTTGGTGTGGATTGTGGGCTAGTGAAGTCATCGGTTTATATTTCTTTGATAACGACGTTGGTCAGGCCATCACCGTTATTGACGAGCGCTATAGGTCGATGACCAATTTCTTTTGAATAATATGTTGGATGCTTGAAGCCATAACTTTGTGATACATCTAGAATCAGGAACTTTATTAAATGATAAATAAAACTTACTTCGTTAATATCACACACGGATTTCACAATTATTTTGGCCTGAATTGAACGATATGGACACCAACGATATGTGATTTCAACAGGATGGCGCTATCTGCTACACAGCTCATGCCACATTGAACACTCTGTACGAGCGATTTAAGGGCATGGTTATCTTACGTGGAGGTGATGTAAACTTGCCACCGACATCTGCGATTTGACCACCTCTGTTAGATGACATGGTAAATTTAGTATAAATAATTCTTATAGCTGGTGTAAAAACACTAAAGATAAGTAGTTATTAAAACTTCCTATTATTAATTTTAGTTGTTAACACTATTTTATTTGTAACAACCCTATAATTTTCATAGTAAAAGTAAAAATCTATTTTTTTTTAAATCTGATATTTTTGTTATATTTTAAAACTAATCATCATATACACTAATTAAGTCTATACATTATGCGAATTTTCCTTCTTTATAGTGCTTAAGTTTCGTGACTTTTACTCGTAGTGAGGATTTCTTGAATTTAATCGCATGTTCATTTTTTGGGGGGTTGAGTTTAATTTTTGCATATTTAAAAAAAAGCCGGTTAATGATAGATACGCATCGTGGTCAATAAATATAAAGTTTCAACAGATTTTAACAAGTTGCCCTAATTAAAAAAATACACATTTATTTATTTATATAACATTGCGGCTAATAATTATAAACTATAGGCAGATTTCATCAAATTACCTCGCTAGATGGAACTTATAATTAATTATTTATTTATTAGCGATTGGGAAATATGTTATTATTAGTAAGAGGTTCATCTTACTGAAGTATTTATATTTATTGCAATATTGTTGATTTAATTCATCTATAAATATAAAAGTGATAATTATATTTTAATAAATTAGTTTAAATACAAAAGTTAGATTATTGTATATCTGAGATAAACATTTAACTGGAAATAATGAATCAATTTTATTCTCATTTTGGCCTGTCCTGATTGTGTATCCCTTATCTATACATAAATCATGTTTCAACACTTTGGGTCAAGGCATTGAGGAGAAAACCGCGTTTTTAATTACATTATATTCAAAAGCGCAATTAATTCGCGAGAGGGCAAATACACGAAATGAAATGGTGCGTGCTTCGAAGGAATTGAGTGGCAATAAAAGCGAACCGGCTGGTAAATGGCTTCGTTAAGCTCTCGCGTTGAACTGTTGAAGTTTATGCGCTCGCAGTTATTTTGGAGGCTAAATAGTCCTCTTATCTTTCGATGGTAATTTCACTTTTGTTTAAAGTTTTTTTTTACGACTTCACAGCTAACTGATTGCGATGTAAATTTGCTTCAAGGATTTTAATGATTTAATTATTACGCTCGGCATAAAATTCTCGAGATGAATGTGGCGCATGCATTCGTTTAAATTTATTGTACTTTCTCGTGTTGTTTAATATGTGCGCGAAGTAGGTAAAACTTGATGAAATAATAACGAATCTGAATTATAATTAGTTAATACTATTACTACTCATAGGTTTTTATTTATTTCTTTGTAATTTAGATCTTACAGTATGAAAAAATTTGCAAAATTAATTATTTATCTTGCAAACTCTAAATTAATCACACAATTTCTACGAAGAAAAACTTAAGTAAAGTTTGAGATTTGATTATTATAAATCACAAACTATGCTTAAGTGTTTTTTCTATTCAGATTGTGATACGTGCGCTTTTACTTTGGATATCTTAAAATGCAGTTAACATGGCCAAGAATATGGTAAATGTTTTTTCAACGAAATGCTACTCTTTTTTGGGGTAGCAATTTCTTTCATTAAATTTCTGTAGTCTTTAGATTCAAATAATAACTTGATGAAATGTCGATTATGGAATATACGAGTATAAGAAGTTGCGGAAAAATTTAAGATCGTTGATCAAATTGCTTATTCTAATTCTAACTTAATAAGTTTAATTAAGAACTGTCGATGTATCATACTGTAGCCAAACTATCCATAAATCGAAGACAAATAGGACAATACTCCGTAAATTGAAAGAAGAGATCAATGAAACAGAGTAGGTGTCTATACTTTCTACAGAATAAAAATGTAATAAAAACGTTTTACTGATAAACTTTTCTGTGTAGATTTTAGACTGTGGTTGTAAGAGAAACAAAGAACTAAATACAAATACAAAAGAGTAATTCCATTTTAAAAATGAAATCGGAGAATTCAATTTTCCATATGGATAGATATTAAAACTAGCACGGTTGTAAATATATTCTTTAGCCCTGAGTTTTGATATTCCTTGTTATATTTAAACCATTATTTTTTCTTGATGAGATTGGTTGAATAGTTATACGATTGTTACCATTTATATTTCGGGAATAGAGATTTAAAAAAATCATCGTACAGGAGTTTATTGTTTTTCAAAATATTCTCCATGAAGATCAACATACTTTTGCATCCCTTTAAATCATTTTTGAAGCACTGTTTTCACGATTAAACATGCATTTTGAAATCATCAACGGATTCTTAAGGCACCGAAAAACCTTGACATCGTAATATATTTTTGATTTACGGGAATATGAAGCCATTGACTGCCAATTAAGGGCTTTATATCAATTCGACTTTTCCGGCTTGTTTCTCTTATTTTTTCGAAGATTTCAAATAAACTAGTGGTTGTGTACCATTCAGAATTGATCGTTCGATACTGCAATGGTCCGCCATGCCAGGTGAAGTACTTCGTGCACAAATAACTTTTGTTAGATTTAGTTCATTTAAAAAGACCCATAGAGCCGACTGATATTTACTTTCGGGCATATATGCTTGTATATACAAGATTCGTCACATGTAACAATATCATAGTCGAGTTTTGAAGCACCGCAATCGTATTTCTTGAGCATTTCTTTCGACCAATGTTATTTTTTATATAATTTTTATTATTTTTATATTAATTTTTATAAGTTTATATTCCTTGATTTTTTGAAATATTTTATACAGAGAAAATAAACAGATTCTAAGATCTATATCATTTATCTTAATTATGGAAACCTCGTTTGAAAGATTTCACAATAATCAGCACATTTTGTGAAATAGGTAATTGTGGAGGCCTCTACGTTGTGATACATTATTATTTATATAAATTATTGTAAATACCTTGTTAATATCATACTTTTAAACTTTATTTGTGACCTTAGTTTCGACAATAAATCCATTTTTAAGACTTTTTGGTTAAAATTAATTATCTCAAGTACATCTATGTCGTCAAAATTGTGATTATTATTTAGCAAATGATTAGCAAAAGTTTTCATTTTTCATTTTTGTTATTGTATAAACTCATATGTTCTTTTAGTCTAATTTTAAAATTGCGACCTGACTGACCAATATATACTCCTTTACAAGTGTTAATTTATAAATGGCTGATTTATTTATTTTACTTATCGGAGTATTATTATTATATATATATATAACATTGAAATCCTCGGAAAACACTTTTCTCTAAAATCCCCGAACAAATTATTCAATGTTATATACAGGGTGACTGACGAAAAACCTTTGGTGCTGTATCTCGCTTATTTTTTATCCGATTTTAATAAATAAAACATCAAATTAAACCATTTTTAAAAGACTTTAATAGGATCTGAACTGTTATTTTTTGTCGCACCCAGTTTTTGACAAAATACGATCAACATTTTTTTTTAAATTGCACTGTATATATATTTTTATTGATTCGCAAGAAGATTTTTTTTCTGAATATAAAATTGTAGAAATTGAGGATTAAAAAAATAAATGTCAAGTATCCATTGTAAACAATATACAGACCCTATTTTAAATGTCAAAAGTGACAGTGACAGCCATTAATACAATACTGCAACGGTTTTTAATTATTTCATAATTAAAATTTTGCAATATTTCAAACACTGTACTAGAATTTTGTGCTTCTACAGAAATCGTTTTTAAGTTTTTGAAATCTTGCAACATTTTTATTATGAAATTATTAAAAATCATTGCAGTATTGTACCAATGACTGACACTGTCACTTTTGACATTTGGAATAGGCTCTGTATATTGTTTACTATGGGTATTTGATTTTTAATTTTTTTTTAATCCTCAATTTCTCGACTTTGGTTTGATGAATGCATAAAATCGTTTACAAATTTAGATTCAGAAAAAAATCTCCTTGCGGATCAGTACAAAATATATATATACAGTGCAATTTGAAAAAAAAAAGTTGATCGTCTTTTGTCAAAAACTGGATGCAAGAAAAAATATCAGTACAGTTCATATTTAAGTCTTTTAAAAATCATTTAATTTGATGTTTTATTTATTCAAATCGGATCAAAAATAAGCGAGATACAGCACCAAAGGTTTTTCGTCAGTCACCCTGTATAATAGTAAAACTCCGATAAATAAGATAAATAAATCAGGTATTTATAAATTAACTTGCAACACTTGTAAAGGAATATATATTGATCAGACAGGTCGCAATTTTAAAATTACATACATTTTGTAAAGTGTTCAATATTAGCATGTAAAAATCTATATGAATCTAATTTTGTATATTAATATGTTTAATATAATAGGAAATATAACATAATTACCCATAATTAGTAGGTGTTTATCTTGTCTTGCAAGTATTAAACTTATAAAAATTTCAAGTAATCTTAGATTGCAATGTTGTTCCACTAGAATAATTAATTAATGCCAACATTACAGTATAATAAAAAAAATACATCCAAGTCACATAAAGATGTTGCTACACAATGAGTAATTAGCAAAATAAAGGCTTTAAATGCAATTATTAAATATGTTGGTTACTTATATAGAAGAAATAATTATGTTTAAATTAAAAATTAGTTATATTGATAATATTTCTTTCATCCTTCTTAAAAAATAGATTCCTATACAAAAAAAGAATTCTATTATACAGGAATAATTTGTTTTGTGTAGACTGAAACATCGCCAATATAACCTATTATAGTGTTGTGCAAAAAATTCAAAAAAGTTAATTTTTTCAGGAGAGCTCAAAGCATATATTTATTAAAATTTGAATTTGAAAAATTTCCGCCATTTTAGTACAAAATATGGAAAAAGATTAAGGATAGTAATGAATTACAATAACATTTAGAGTAATTAATAAATTTAAAAATACGAAAACATTTCGTGAATCTACAACAATAAGTCTTACTAAGACTACTTAGAGTAATTAATTACAACTTTTAGTTCCATGGAACATAACAAATTTGTATTTATCGATCCAGCAATAGTGCGTAGGAAAAGCAACATCTGAATTACAATAAATCTGAATTTAAAAAAAAAACCTAAAAATATGGGCATATAATTGAAATAATTAATTTTTAAATTAACAATTGATTTAAGAAGTAAAGAGAGAATACAGGAATTATAAGAAGTAAGATAATCCTTCAATCTAGCCATAAATATTGCAATTTTCATGATGTCTTAGCAAGTTCTATTCAAAAACACACGCCAAAATTTGAAAAAAAACCTATAAATATCCACACCCTCCATATATCCTTAGACTAAAAAATCAAAAGACTATACCGAAACATTAAATTAACTGACTAATCTGACATTAAAAGACGATTCAATAAAACTAACAAAGACATTCAGAATTTAATATTAGAATTCAAAAAATTACATCAGGATCTCAAAAAATAAATCAATCGCGTGGTGAAAGAGAAGACTGTCCAAATATAAATCGAAAGAATTTATTAAATCCATGATTGATCTTGACACCAATATAGAACTGACAGATAAATACAGCATTTCAAATACATTTGCAAAACACTTAGACTATATTTTTAAATTTTTATTAGACAATCAATTCGACCAATCCTTTCTCAATAATCAATAATATAAACAAATGACTTCTTTCCTTTCATTTATTCTCTATTCACCCTACTGCCGATGAACTAGACATAGAAGAAACCTATTTTAGTAAACTCAGAGCGGAAAGAAATTTTGCATCTGCCTATGACAAAATCCCTCGTCCTGTTATTAAAAACCTCACTCTAGTCATTTGTCATTACATTATTCAAATTTTTTAATTTATAATTAGTCACCAAAAGTTCCCACCCAGGTGGAAAAATAGAATTATCGTATGTATTCATAAAATTAGTTCTGATCCAAGCAAAGTCTATAGCTATCGCTCCATCACCCTTCTTCAAATCCTGAGCAAAATCCTAGAATCTATCTTAAACATCCTTAATAACTCCACTCTCGAATACCAATTTATCATTAAATCCAAACGCTCAACTATACTACCCTTATCCATTTTAACCTCTAATTATCAGGTAGCAAGAAAATAAAAACAAATTTGTGAAGAAAGTGTTAGTGTTTTCAGTACAATTTACTATAATAATTTCCACGTAACTCGAAAAATATATTTTTCGACTCAGTTTGACACAAAGGCTTATTATATAAATCAGTACATTTAAACCTTCCACTCGACTTAATTATCCTAATTTATTAATTTCTTACTAATCGATCCCTACAAATCAAAATAAATAACTGCCTCTCATCCACATTTTATCCCAAACAAAACTCTCTTAATGCTCTCTCTTATCTCCTCTACTTTACACCTATAGCCATAATCTTTATAATCTCAATCCTAATATTTTCGACACCTCAAAATATGTGCTATTGTTTGCAGACGATACTTGATTAATAGCCCACTCTTACTCTCTTAATAACCTCCCTTCAACAACTCCTAGACTCTACTATAGCATGGTTTAAAAAATGAAGAATCTTTCTTAACCCAACTATGTTAAAACCCAATTTTTAATCCCATTCCACCACACCTACCTGCAAACAAAGGGCAAATCATTTTAGAGGTAATATCTACAAGTCCGAAGGCACATCAACCTCAAATGCCGTCAAAAATGAAGTCATATGCAGGCCTTTGCTGGAATACGGTCCAATCCTCCTTTCTCAGTCTCTACCATCAACCATCAAAATCTTTACTGCAGCTGAACGCACTGCCCTGCGCATCCTCACCAAACTTCGCCACCCAAAGAATCCTCTCCACAAACCATCAAATACACTTCTTTTCGAGTCCACAAATATCATCCCTATCTTTGATTGTTTACATTACCTAGCCATTAAAATAGAATCCAATTTTAACATCCTTAACTTCAATTAACTTCTCTGGTGACAAACATCTTGATGTTATTAGCAGAAAGACCAACGGGTCGATAGTCCATTTACAAATATTATTTATTATAATAATTAAAATATATGTATCCTATTATGTACAAAAATCTCTAAATAAAGATTCTGTATATAAGAAGTAAGAAAACCACTTTATTTTGATGCTATGAAAAATATTAACAAACAAAGTGATGTGGGTAGTACTATGATACTCACATCACTATTTTTTGTACTAGTCGTTTTATTACCTTTTTAAACCATTTTTATATAAACTTCAAGTAATTCTAATAGTGTATATAATATTTCTCTTAGGTTTGATATTTTATTATTATTATTATAAAAAGGGATTGAGAAGTTTATATCCTCCAAATATATTTTATAATAAAATGTATTAAAAACCTTAGATCTTTATAGAAAATTATGTAATAAATTTTCATATTTTTAAAATGATTAGTATATTTCTTCCAGAAGTAAAATAATTTTAAATAAAATATAAAGAAAGGGTGTAAAATATTTTGCTAAGTAGTTCCATTAATAAATTCTTACATTCTTAACCTTAAATGTGCATAAGAAGATTTGATATTGCTATTAATATTCTATAATATATGTATAAAGTACTTTCTACTGTGTTAATACTCTTATTTAAATACAGAGTCCTAAATATTGAATTGTTAAACACAAAATGATTTTAGTATATAAAAAATGTTTTGTCATTTTCATTTTATATTTAATTTAAATGGAATTTGTATCAGAGTCCTATAAACAACCACATTTTAAACTTTAAATTTTCTAAAATGTTTATTTTTTTATGAAAATCCGAAGAAAATTAAATCCTATTGCATACATCCACTTCTGGTGCACAAATACTGACTAAAAATTAAGTAATTATTTATTAGTACGGTTTTTTTAAATAAAGCGTCCATGGGCACATACACAGACATAATTGTAAAAAATCAAAAAATGTTCATAATAAAGTAATAGGTAACAGTAAATGAGTATCTATAATTTATAGGTATATATCTTGCCTTGACAGATTATAAAACATACTTCTCTAAGATAATCTAAGATAAATAATTATAAAACCGCTTTGGTTTTTTATTAAGATTCAACTTAAAAATATTAACAATACTTCGCCAATAAAATACAACTAATGGAACCTTAGGATTAGAAGGTAATTTTTAAAAGTAACCAACTGAATTACACACATCTAAATAATGATCAAATAATGTAATTTTTTAAGTTGATTTATGTAATTTTAAAATTGGTATTTCCGACATTTTCGAAGCAATTAACACTACCAGATTATCATAATTCAAGAATAATTACAACGCTAAAAAAAATTTAAACGATATTTTTATTCATTATGTGCATAATCAAAAACAATATTTAATGTTTCTCTTCAAATAATAAATTTTCCTTTACTTGAATATGGAAAACCAGTTTCATTCAGCTATTACTTAAAAATGAACTTTGTTATTCGATAAATCAAGTGCAGATCAGTTAACATTCTAATGAAAGAGCATTAACGTAATGGATTTTATAATGAGAGACTTACTGGGCCAAACCGTCTTATTTATGAGTTATAAATTTTTGTTGTTCTTGAGAAAAATGCTTAGTTAAACATAGTATGAACATGTTTCTCTAAAAATCGCATGCCTCATATAAGTGTAATGAATAAATTATGTGCTGTGGGCCTTGGAGACTGTATAATATAATGGATCCACAGTTATTAGCCCAAAAGACAACAAAAAATAATAATTTCATCTAAAAACACGTATTTTCTATTTTGGTATTCCTATCGCTCACAATGTTGTCCAGTGGTATTTTTTATTATTTATCAATGATGTCATTATTATAAATTTCAGATATAATTGTTTGAAGAAACGCTTATAATATTTGTGGCGATAAATTCCACATCTGACTTACCAGAAGTATTTCAAAAATATTTTCAAATATCAATATTGTTTTTCTCTCAAAAACAGCCACGAGCTGGTTTTGACCTATTTAGACTTCTTTAGTGTAACACAATTGAATACGGGGTACTAAAATGTTATTATGTAGTTTTAAAACGACATATATTCGTGAATATAGATAACCTATATGGTTCTTCCTATCAAAATTATAATTATAATATATCTTCTAATCTTCTATCTACAAAAAAATAATACAGAAAACCAGAGCAAGTTATTGTAAATTGGTATCAAAACTATATAGTTTTAAATATGCAACTTTAAAGAAAGAAGGAGAAAAGGCAATAAATTAACCATAAAAATCTTCACATTGACAAGGACTGAACCAAAAAATATTTATAGAGTTATTAATAGAAGAAAACCAGTATATATTGTTATATTACTTATCTAGTATTAATGTTACACAATATTCGTCGATTGAGATGATATAAAAAAGTGTTGCATTGGTTGCATTTTAAATTCGTACATAGAAAACACACATTAAATTATTGAATAGTTTGTTGAACTTTATTATCTTAAGCAAAGCTTCATTTGTAAAAAGGAAAATTGAAAAATCAAGTGCTGTAAATAATAAATCAAAAAATAAAAGAGTATAAAAAGGTACAGTAAATTTTCATTAGAATTGAAACCTTTTTTTTAATAATAACAACTTTCCATATATTAGTATATGGTAAAAAATATACAGATTTATGTTTATAAATGTATGAAAGACATAATGTTTTTATTGTTGACGTGAACTATAACTATAAGTTATTAAACTTCATGGCGTTTTCATTAAGAAAACCGCTTAAATAAATCTACCCTTACGAGAGGAAAAAAGTTACGCATGAAAAAAACATTTGAATTGTTCACAGTCACACTAACCTTCTTTTCTTTTTCTTGCGCGAAGCTTAATTCAGGAAACGGCGACACGTCCGTACGTGTTTTTTGTATAGTCCTTGGCGGCGTGACGGTCACCAGTCACAAGTCGGCACTTGCTCCTTGTGTGCGGAGGACACGGTCTTCGAGGATCACTGCGCTACTGGCGTTAACCGAGCGACTTCTTCATGCCGAGGGGTCGAAAACCCGCCCCATTATGGACCACACGTAGTCTGCAGTTGGCCACACTGTGCTCGCACACACACACAGGAGCACCGTTTCGATGTTGCTGCTTCTACGCACTCACGAATTGAATTACCCGGCGCGAGGGTTGAACCACGAAGCGGTGAGCTTTCGTGAAAATGCGTTTCCTATACGCACACGCTTGTAAATATTATTACAACAGAGAGTACGCAATATGGTATTTTATCTGATTCTCCCTAACGTGGAATTCGCTCTTGACAGGGGGGATTGATCGTGTTGGATTATGACGGTTTTCGTTGATAGGATAACACACAAATACCTAAAACATGTAGCAATTTCTAAGTATTGAATAGGTTATTCTTTAATATGATCAAATTAAAGTTAATTTAAGAACACAGATTGTTATTTACTATTTGTTAAAATAAAATGTGACTAACAAAAGCAGTATATTATACAATTATGAAAGAATTTCACTTCCTACACAATATATTATAAAAATATGCTACTAAACACTAATACAGTAATATAAAGTACCATTTATAATTTTTAAATCATCAATTGCATCCTGTCCCTAGTACTTTCAAGATTATTATATTAACATTAACGTTATTTAATGTCGAATTACATCAAAACCATCATATGATTTGATACTCGAGATACTAGACAACTACTTAAACAATTTTTCATTGTTGATGATGCATTTCGCATATAAATTTTACTTTTGTTGTGTCAGATTTTAGAGAAAACTGTTTTCAAAATTGTGTTTAGGGCAATGTAGTCAACAGAAGATACTTTTGATCAAGTTAAAATTGAAGACACAAAGTTTGTGTATTATTATTAATTAAAATAATGATTTCTATATACTGTTTGTATTGCACCTCTTATGACATGTGCAATCATTTTAACCAACGAATATGCACTTGTATTCAAAAGACAAAACATATTACCAAATTTCACTAAATCACATAAATTCCCATTCTTTAAAAGTTCTAAAAAAAAAAAATTGTTACTAACTAACGGAATCTAACATTTACAAATTTTAATAGGCAATTTCTATGTTTTCTATTTGTTTTGCTTTACATGCCCAATATTCTAACATTTTATACATATATACACTTAACAATTTAGAGCAGAGGACATATGTATCATATATATTGAATAACAACATACAATTTAAATCAATAAAACACGTTAGAATTCACTTTCTTCACAATTTATTTTGTATTTACTAGATGTACCTTTCGAGCACTAAGTTCTCATTATCAATAGCTAACTTTTATTATTTTATTGAATTCGTATATTTGAATAACTTACTAGATGCATTAATTAAAATTAGGAAATGTATTCAGAATTCATAGAATTCCTTTCGGACTTTTCGAAATTTTGTTTATGGAATAATATTTTTTGTAGTTCTAAATAGGGTTATTAAATGGCAGAAAATTCATATTTTAGAATTTCAATTGTTTATTTTGAACTAAGAAAATTATCGTCTACTTAAAAAAAAAATATTTTCGAATTTGTTTTTAGATGAATTATTTATTAAACGCATTAACAAGTTTTAGAAAATGTACTAAGAACACACTCAGATTATTTCAGAAAATAAAAATTTTTTGATTGTCCTTCTAGTTCTCTGGTTATTGTTATAATTACTTATGCCGATAATTGTTATGAAATATTTGATTTGAAATTTAAAGAAACTATTCCTCAAAAATACCAGTAACAATTTTACTATTTTAAATACAAATCTCAAAATTAGTTTAGAACTATTCGATTACAATGTTAACAATAAAATCTAAAAAAATATTTTTATAGCCTTAAATTTTATCTTAAATATATATCTACTATTAGGTTCTCTTAATTCAACTTTGATATAGAATAGAATATATTTAAAATCATGTTTTACTAACTGATGGATGCTTGAAACCTAACACATATCACGTCATATTTAAATAAATATTTAACAAAAATGGTGATGTAGCCAACATAATACTTTTAACATTTTTCTCGAAAACTATGTAGTTTACACACAAAGACTATTCTTAATAATTTGCTCAATTTTTAATTATTTACAATTACTTGTTATATAGGCAAATATGTCAAAATTATTAAGTTAAGAACTAAATTTGTTTATATATATTTATTAAATTTTTCAATAATGTTAAGTTTATTTACTTTTTTACAACTTTTAATTAAAACCCTCGCTTATCCCACTGATTGGAAAGTGGGATAGAGAACACCCACACACCCTACATATACATGTAAATTTTAATTCCTTATCGTCTTGCTGTATCCAATGAAATTAATTACAAAACTTTTTGAATAAAAAAGGAATTAAAGAGGTAAAATTTTTGAGTGACTAAATTACTAAGAATTTGGTGCATAGTGGGTGAGCAGACTGTAAATATAAATTAGATAATAGTAGCTATAGAAAGTCATTTATATTTAAACTTAAATATAGATTTTACTTTATGATTTATTGCATTTAATTGACTGTTTTTAGCAGAAAAATCATTAACGATTAGCAATCAAAGTTTTCATGTATATGTAGGGTGATTTTAAATGAAGTCTTTATTCATAGTATACGAGTATATCATAAGCCAGAGCACAATGATTCTATTGATTCATGAGCTGAAGGATCCTGTGTTCCAAAAACTTCCGTGACCTTGAAGAGACCCATTTTTTCACAGCGTCCTTGAGTTCATCGTCCGACTTGAAGAATTTCTCTTTCAGATATTTTGTCAGGGAACATGGACATCGCAGAGCGATGGAACAGTGTGGACAACAATATGGACAATTGCGTTATAGAAAAGTATGCAAGCAGTGGGTTCCAAAGCAGCTTACCGACCATCAAAAGCAACAGCGTATTGGACTCAGCAGCTTTCTTGGAGCGGATCGTTATAGGTGATGAAAGCTGGTGCCATTACTACGAGCTAGAGACAAAGCACTCCTTATAAAAGAGTCCAACCTTTACAGGTCACCAAAAACAGAAGACATACTCTCTACATCACGGAGGGCATGGTTCTGCTCCATTATACGCCTCCAGGGTCACAACAAAAACATTCGTACATTAACAACGTACTTAAATTTCTATTTAAGACAGTTATGTCTGCAAGATATAGATAATCCAATTTTCAGCAAGATATTGTACGAATGCATACTGTAAGTTTCTGAATACTGCGAATGTTAATCTGCTTCTTTGGCTTTTTCATTGGCCAGTTTTATCATCAATCGAACAGGTTCTAGGTTTTCTAGGTTTTGTAGATCAGAGAACAAATGATCTACTACCGTCTATAAATAATATAAATGCACTCTAACTTCTTCTTCTTCTTCTTCGATGACACTACAGTACAGCTCGGGATCTGGCCTCCTGTATGCTTTGCTTCCAACATTCACGGTCATTAGCTGACCGTTTCCAGTTCCTTATTTTTCTTGGGCGTAGGGATACGTTATCCGCCCAACTTGCTCTTGGTCTACTAACTGGTCGTTTTCTTCCTGGTTGTTAAACTTCTCACGTTCCATGTCCCACATATTAGTTCCTTATTCCATTTGCTGGGGTCGTTTCCGAGGCTAGGCCTGAGGTTTTTTAATATTGTTTTTCTGAAGTGACGTTGTTAGCATCAAGCCCAACTCCCTTATCAGAGGGCCATTTCACCCTTTCTCTTTAGCTTTGATCTCTCATTTCTCCATATGGGTTGGTTACCATATCTCGAGCAGTTTCAATCAGGGTAGCAAGATTCACCAGTTGTGGAGGTTAGTATCGGATCTGGCTAGGAGAGGCTATGTGACAATATTAGGTTTAAAATAAATATTACAACGATTGTACAACGAACTAAAGGATTTTAATACATTTTATTATTCAATTATGCTCTAAGTGGGTATTTTTCCTTAATCCCGAACGTAATGATTTCTGTAGAATTCACAAATCCATCTCAGGTATAAATTCAGATCTTCAGTCGGTTTTATTTCATTATTGTGTCAGTTGCCGTATATGCCTGAGTAAGTTATTTATATGTGATTATATTTATTATTATATTTCATTATATTTATTTTAGTAAATGTTTTTATTTGTGTTTAAAATCAATTTTATAATAAAGCTGTACTGAAGAGAGCGAAAGCTCGAAACACGTATCTGCAGATGATTACAAACTTGAATGCTAGATTTTTTAATTGCTTTTGCTAATTTAATTTAATGAAATCAGTTCAAATTCAATTTTTTTATAATTTTTCATGTTACAGTCACATTTAAATAATCTAAAATACACTTTATTAATTTATTAGTTTATTCAGCAGAAATAATTTCATTCAAATTAGTGTTGCTTTGATAGTTGTACTATTCGTAACACGCAAATTAATTTTGTTTTATTCAATGTCTGTCGAGGTTTTAGCCAAAGAAGTAGTTGTTTCAAAATTAATTTGTTTTGTAGTCTTAGTAAGACTCATTGTTGTAGATTCACGAAATGTTTTCGCATTTTAAAATTATTATTAAATAAATATTAGTACTAAAAGCATGATATGATTTAACATGCTTCGCAAAATTTTGTATAAAATGATATCTACTATACGATGTAACAGAGATAAAGAAGCTTTTTTGCTTTGTACGAATTTTTTATAAAAGGTTCTGAATACTAGATTGATGAGGCTGTTACTTGTTGAAAGACCATATCACTTAATAAAATCCTGACACAGCCAGTACATATTTTTCGTATCGTGCATCATACCTTAATTGTGTACTTCATTAACTATATACGAAAATTTTATTGATTCATGTCTCTGGTATTAATAGTCTAGTAATGTGCCATCGATTTAAAAAACTATTATTACGCGAAACAATCGTGCTCTGTACTTTTCTATCAACAATAGCTTTTTATTTTATTCTTTTTTCACGCATAAATTCATGGGTAATAGATTTATTAGGTAATATCAGGTATGGAATTTGATTTTATTGAAAGTATGTAGGGTTACTCAAGTGTTCTCATGTTAATGGGTATATTATTTGAAAATTTTGATTTTTCTTGTTCTCTAACAGATTGCAGATCCATACGGAATACACAGATTAAACGTGACACTAAGATTCCGAGTGTACTAGAATTTATTATAGAGCTCGCTGTAAACTAGTTGAAAGCCGTCCTTCTGGAATAATATACCCGAAATACGATTTTATTGATTATAGCAAACATCGAAATGCTTCCTTAATTACACCAATATTCTTCATTGAAATATGTGTATACAGAATCATTCTACTCTGCTCCTATTCTTCATCAAATACAGATGATTGATGATTAATTTGGCTTCTGAAAAACAATTTAGTTGACTTATTTGCCAGATACCTCGAGATACAGTCAATGTCCAATCAAAAAAGGTTAGTATTATTTCTAGTTGTTTTACTTACTTTTATAATACTCATTAAAGAGCAACGTTTAAACGATTTTGGAGTCCGGCTATTTGTGAGATTAATTGCAGTATCTATCCAGAAGCTACATAGGTGAGCTACGGCCTTGTTTCCGTCGATGTCTTGAAGGTTAGTTTGGATTTTGGTTTGATCAATGTCCACAGACTCGGACTTATTAAATCCGTGATGGGTTTTGACCAATTTAAATTTCTGTCGAATATTAAGTTGAGGTATTGAGTCCTTAATAGGTATATGTCACTAATACCTGAGGTCAGCATAGAAACACTCAAGCAAACAATCCCCAGACGCCACTCCTCAAAAACTCTAGTGAAGTATAAAGAATCTTTTCGAGGAGTACTGTTGATGTTTCTCTATACAAAAATTTCGCAACTGTAGATACTCCTATTATGCAAGGAGTCTGGGCTGAATGACTACTAATACCTGAAGTCAGCATAGAAACACTCAAGCAAACAATCCCCAGACGCCACTCCTCAAAAAGTTGAGGGCAGTCTAAAGAATCTTTTCGAGGAGAACTGTTAATGTTTTTCTGTACAAACATTTCGCAACTATAGGTACTCCTACTATGCAAGGAGCCTGGGCTGAATAACTGCTAATATCTTACGTTCACTGAATGTCGTATTGTTATTTTTAAAACACAACTTCCTGACACGAACGAAATCGTCTAAAATTCTAATCAAATATTCTGGTTACTCCTGTCTAATCAGTTTAAACGCAAATTACTTTTGTTTAATTCAATACATGTCGAGATATTATCGAGAGAAGTAGTTGTATCAAAAAGTGATTTGTTTTGAAGCCTTAATAAGACTCACTGTTATACGAAATGCTTTCGTTTCGTTTCCTTAGTACATTCTTCTTCTGTAGGTGCCTCTAGCGGAGGTTGGCCATTATTTTAGCATATGATTTCCTATCTGTTGTTGCTCTCATCCTTGTCGACTTCTTAATGTTCCGAAGCCACAACATAATTTTCCTTCCAATACCTTTCCTTCCTTCTACCTTCCCCTGGATTAACAGCGTTCGTGCCTTTTTACATGACCAAAGTAACTGTTTTTCGCTTTTTGATATTGAGTAGGAGTTTCCGCTCTATGCTCACTCTTCGAAGGACTTCTTCATTCGATACGTGTTCGGTCCATGATATTTTTTGCTTACGACGCAGCATCCACATTTCGAAGGCCTCTATCTTGTTGTTCATAGTGGTATTGGTTCAGGCTTCCATGCCATATATCAGTAAGGGCCATATGTAGCATTTCGCCATCTCGATTCTATTTTTAGTTCTTTGTCGGGATCCATTGTCTGGTTTGTCAACCACCTAAATATTTGAACTTTGCGACTTGCTGGGTTCTAGCATATTCCAATATTACGTATATTGGAGGAAGTTTTTTTGTTATTACCGTTGATTTTAATACCTGTAGATGTAGCTTTACTGTTCAATATATTTAGTAGGTTCTGGAGGTCCTCTTCACTGGTTGCTATTAGTATTGTGTCATCGGAGAAGCGAATGTTTTTTACTAATACTCCATTGACTTTTACACCTTCCGTTGGTTGATCTCTGCAAATATAGTATACATTAAATAATAGCGAAGAGAGTACACATCCCTGTCTAACACCTTTATATATTATAAATTTGCCACTCTCTATCTCTTTTGGGTGTGTGGTTTTTGTTCCAATAGAAATTCTCTATGGTTTATAGTGTCGAACGCTTTGGTAAACTCTACGAAGCATAAGTACTTATACTTTTACTTATACCTATTTTACTTATTCTAAGCTAGAACTTTTAGTCTAGTTAATGCATCCCTCGTATCCAAACCATTCCTAAATCCAAATTGTATTACTTTTATATTCTCTTTGAATTTCTCTCAGAAATATTTTAAAAGTATATTTCATTATATTGATAAGTTTTGGTACAAAGTAGATTTTAACCATTTGCGGGAATGTGCCTTTTTCATATATTAAGTTGAAGAGATATACTCGTTTATCTATGTTTCTTCATCAACTAGAATTCGCCTGGAATGTCGTTTATTTGACAGGCCTTTTCTGAGTTTTGTTCTTCTGTTGGCATATTCGGCTTTACTTTTTAGAATGAATAGACCTTGATTTTGATTGTTTGACTCTGTTGTTCAAATTCAGGTCTATTTTCGTAAAATAATTCTTAAACGTAGCTTTTCCATACTTGATGGCTCTCTTCTGGCTGAAGCATGAAATGACCTTGTTGGTTTTATTTGACTATGTTGTGACACAGTTCTGAGCACATGTTTGTGTACAGAAAATCTGTTATATCTTTAATTTTTGTGTGAGTATGTCGAGTTTCTGCTGTAAGCTCTCGATTTCGACACACTGTTTTTAGTAAATTTACTATTAATTTATAATCTTTCAATAATACAACAATTACAAAAACACAATTTAAATTTGAAAATTAACAATTCTATTAAAAATAAAAGATCAAGCTTAAAATTTTACTTTAGAATTTTTGATATGAATTGTACAAACACAGAAATATTTGAAATGTGGTTCAATAGTCTCAGGGGACTATCCTAGTCACGATTAAATATTATTATTATTTTTTGTGGTACGTATGGAAACTGTATAAAAATTGGTTTATATTTCATTTGTATCGATATAATTAATTAAATTTGTACTTCTAAGCGCCAGCAATTGTTTCTTTCATTTTATTTTATATGGGACCTACTTAGTTATTTTCTTAAACCCATAGATTACTCTTTATTTGAGTTTAGAAGATTATTTTGTTCACAGTTAACACCAAAAGTTACTATAAAATTGGTTAGTATGCGTTTCCTTTAAGATTTGGTTTATTTCTTGGAGCTTCTTAATGCTAAAACAAAAGGAATGATTATTTGGGGTAATTATTTATTAAAAGTTGTACTTGAATTACTATAGAATACAGCTTAATCTTTAAAAATTTAAAATTTAAACTGAACATAAATATGAACTAAAAGCGTAGGTTCAGTCTCGTGATTCTGAAACTTCTGAACCTTTATTCTTAGGATTCATTTCAGAGCACAATAATCTAACTTTGACATAGTACACGATATGGATCTCGAATCTAATATCTTGCGCATATAATGATAAATAAAGATGTTAGCATAAAAATATGATAAAAATGTATTAAAAAGCTCATGATGTATTTCCAAGAAACTTAGAATACATTTAGTTAAAGTATTTCTCTGTATAAAACATTTAATGATTCTCAATTCAGAACCTTATACCTTCTTTTATCGATATAGTTAAATAGCAAAAGAATATGTATTTATAAAATGCATAATTTCAGCAGTATATTTTCTATAAAATCTAGAATTTTTAATTTGGTTGCTTTATAAACCTATTATTCCTGTATGTTTTCTAGTAAATAAAATATCTGTATTGAACGAATTACTCTATACCCTTGATAAATCTATTAATTTTATTTATTTCCTGCTAGTATGTATTGGCCATAAAAAAATAGTGCCCAAATTGGAACTAGAATTCACCGTCAAATTGTCAATAACAGATTAATTAATGAAAAAAGAATAATTAAACATATTTCATCATTTTGCTAAAATATATTTATGCAAATAATTATGACGCCCAATCTAGAACTCGATGGGCAAACCAGGCAAGTGGCTTGTTGTAAGATTTCTAGTTAATTGACTCTAAAAGAAAAAATCAATTTTGGATCACGATCAAAGTTTAACTTAAAATATAGAAATCATACCGATTTTTGGAAATTACAAATTATTGCTGTTTGCATGTTGCTCAAAATTCATCCCAAATCCCGTGAATGGAAATCGAGCGCTTAATCACTGCACGCATTACGGATTCATTTGAATACTTGATAATTACCTACAAACCGATCGATTAGAGCAATATAAAATTAATTTATGCTACCAATGTATATAGCCATGTATATTTAAACGGATCATCAAATTAATTAGATGTAATCTAGCGCAATCCCACTCGCGACCGCCGAACAAATAACACATAATCTAATTAGAACTACCCTCTACGTAATTACAGAGGAGCGGGGCATAAATATCGCTTAATTGATTGATACCGGACAATAAATTGCAGGAAGGTTTTCGTTCACTTTTTTTCCGTTCAGATGCGCATTAAAAGTTATTAAGTGAAGTTATTAATTTTTCGTGTTCGTTATAATCCGTCAGTGGATAGTGATCTGGTTAATTAAGGCCTCCTCGGAGCTATTATAGATTATTAAGTGTCCTGGGCCCCGCAGGACGGATGGCACGTGCGCACGTGTAATGTGTGTGTCTGGTGCGATCGCTGATTGGTGCATCCGATCGGAATCGCGACGTCCCATTGGACGCTCGTGCCCTTCGTCGGTAGCAGATTGGTCGTGGAACGCTTCCACGGAAGCTCATCATCCTTGTCAAGGGGCAAGGATAGTCTGCAGTCGCAAAAGCTGCCCCGACAACGATGCGTTACGTAACGTGCTTTGATGATAACATGCTTTATATACATGACCCATTTCAAATACTGAAGTTCATTAAGTTCATAATGAAAAAGCATTTTATTGCATCTTCAATGGAAAACTATCAAATATATCTTTGCCTTTGTAATACATTTATTTTTAAGAATGTTATAAATGAAAATATATTTAAATTAAGAAAGATAAACTTAGAGTAGGCTTACAAATAAATTTTGCAATGTATTGGTGCAGCTAAGATTAATAATTTAGTTAAAAATATTATTAGAATTTATAAATAAAATCTTTTAAACTGAGCTTCTACCTTTTAATTACTTCTACTTTACTTTTCTTAGGTTTTTTGTGGTACATTTCATATGGCCAAGAATTTTCTATTGATATTATAATTAATAATCCTTTAGGAAGTTATACCTATACTAAACCTTCAATATTAAACAGAGGAATCATTTGAAAAATAAATGAATTAATGACCGGTTTCGGTCTATTTATTTACAATAACAATGTGAAAATCTTGAATTACTGTTTGTGTGTCAACAACTGCTACGAACCGGTTTAAAATTATTTTCGATCTTAGTATTACCATACTGTGTCGAAAATCCGTAAATCATTTTTTTAATAATTTATTAAGTTTTAGTCATAATGATGGTTGCGACCGTTACTATGTGGTAATTCATAATGAACACTGAATAAAACACTTACAATGTTTTTAACCACTATAATTAGAACACTGAATAAAACCACTATAGTGGTTAAAAACATTGTAAGTGTTTTATTCAGTGTTTATTAAGTTTGAATTTAGATCTTACATCTTTATAGGTATTTAAAAAAGTTGCAAAAGAATATTGATGTATCGCTCTTCATATATACTTTTTGTAATGTTTTACCTGCTATCGACACGTTTTAACTCGATATTTAGGTACACACATCGATTGAAGGGCTTATTTGTGTTCAGATTTTCAAGTTTAAATATTTTAGAAGTTTTTAAAAGAATAAAGAGGCTGAAGGTGGAGTCTCAGGATGAGTAGTGGTGATGTAATTTGTTCTAATTAGTTATTGACAAACCGACATTTCCATCATTTTGGCCATGTTGTCAAACCTCTGCACCCAAATCTTTAGCTGCACAAGTCCGGCAAGCATATGTTAAAACTTCCGTTGGATCCTTGTCTAATAGTTTTGAAGTCATTAATTTCTTATTTGCTTAGTAACAGCGCTTTCCACTTAGTTTACGTGCCTTGATTCCTTCGTTTACAGAATTAATATAGTTTACTTCCGGTTTGAGACATTTGAAGGTTTCCACTCGTTCAAATGTGTAGGTGCCAATAGTTGCGCTGATATCATTGGCGGCGCTACGGTTTGATATTCTTTTGAATTTTGCTTTCGTTAATTGTAACGCCCTTCTTTTCTGTTTCTTCCGCAATAGTTCTTATTGTTTCTGCTTATGCCATCCGCATAGGCATTGTTTTAATAAAGTTTGGTGCCAATGTATCCGGTGATGTATACTTACACTATCGAAGGCTTGTGAAAAATCTATAAATGCATTGTACAGGTCTATGTCATACTCGTAGGGTTTTTTCTGGGTTTGTGTAAATATACTGTCTATTGTCGATCTGTTCGGGCGGAATCCGCATTGGTACTCTCCTATGATGTTCTCAGGCCATCCTGTTATAAATAACGCTTGATAGAATATATTTAACAGCGAGATTCGTCTATAGTTTTCACATTAGATCTTGTCTCCTTTTTTGTATATGGGTTGTATTATGCCCATTGACTATTCTACTGGAATGTTTTCATGTGTCCATATTAAGGCAATAAGTATTTGCAATCTCTGCCATCGTTCACGTCCTTCGCTCTTCAATAGCTGTTCTGTTATCCATTCATACATTATGGTTCTTCATTTTTGGATCAGTTGTTCTGCTTCTTCATATTCTGGGTTTTCGATTTATACTCCTACTAGGGAGTAGAATTTCTTCTGGTCTTTTTTATTATCTGTATGTTGCTGTCCATGAAGTATTACCTCATTACTTTCAACTTCTCTGTTACTATTTGGCCCTGATTATCTGTCCACCATGTTAGCCTAGGTCTGAAAGGCAATATGCTTTCTTTTATAATTTTGTAAAACTTACTGCTTTCTTTCTAATTATTGTGTTGTTGTTATCGCTTGTTTGCACTTATTTGGTTTTCATTGTAATTTTCTCTATTGTTCCTAGTGTTTCTTTGTAGTTATTTTAGCCACGTTCTTTTCTTTTATGCGATGACTTGTTGAAATTTATCGTTATAGCAATCAGTGCTTTTCTGTTGTTTAATTTTTCCGATGGTTTTATTTTCAGTTCCTATTATGGAGGTCTTCAGCTGCTTCCATTATACTTCTACGTCATTACTTGTAGCATATATAATTAGCTTCGCGTGCAGTTGTCTTTTGTAATCTTGCTCTTGTTGTGGTAGCGTAAGCAGTTTTTTGTTCCATCTTTTGCATTGGCCGGTTTTCGTTTTTGCTACCATTGTAATATTTTCTCTTAATTTTCTTCTACTAAGTAGTGGTCCGAGTTTTATCTGCAATTACGTACATTAATTATGTCTGTAATCCACAATATAGTTATTTTATGAGGCGAATGGCCCTACTCTGAGCCCTATATTATTAGTGTTATTATGTAAGCTATGTTTTCCGAATATGCTTGCAAAAACTTCTTCTTTTCCTAACTTGGAGTTAAAGTGTTCAAGTGTGTCCACTACATCATGTTTTGGCATCGTATCAGTAGCATCTTGCAGATGCTCCTAGAAGTTGTTAGCTTCCTCCTCATCTGACCCTTCTGTTAGCGCGTATACATTGATTAACGTAATACGTATTATGTAACTATGCTTTTAACTTCACTATGCGTATTCGTTCAGACTTTTATTTTATGTAACTAAGAAGTCAACTCTTCTTTCACCTTGTCCCGTTTGGTATTCAGAGTAGTTGAGTGAGAACTTATTTTTATGAAATTCTCCATTACCTTTCCATCTTAACTCTTATAGGGCCACTATTTCCATTTTTTATCTCTCTAGTTCTGCCTTTAGGCTATTTATGGCTTTTGCCTTTAGTTAGGATTCGTATATTCCATGTTCTGAATTTTAATTCCACAATCTTGTCCTTTTCCGTTTGTCTAAGTCGTTTTGGTGAGAGCCGTCCATATTAACCATCCTGTTGTTTTTTTTTTTATAGCGTACAGTTTTTGTCCTAACGCCTAACACCACACTGGCGTGAAATGTTTCCGGAATTAGCAAGAGATGGCGCAATAGTTGTTTTTTAAGAGTGTGTTTTGTACAACAAGTACAAATTTTTGCAGTTTTGCAAAAATAGATAAAATCGAATTCAAGCAGTGATAAAACACTTCTGGATGGCTGGGAAAACGGCCACGGAAATTCAAAATATTTTGCTAGAGATTCAAGGCGATGAAGACGATCTACTTCATCGTTTTCGATTTTCTGGGTGAGCGAGTTGAAACGTGGCCGCACAAGCACAAGTGACGAACCACGCAGTGTATTCCCAAAAACCGTTACCAACGATAAAATGGTCGACAAGATTCATGATGTCGTGTTTACCGATCGCCGATTGAAGCTGAAAGAGATAGCATAGACAACAGGAATCTCGTTGGCCATATCCTACACGAAATTTTGGGAATGAAAAAAACTTCCGGCGCGATGGGTACCGCGATGGCTCACACCAGAGCAAAAACAAAAACGGGTGGCCATTTCGGAGGAGTGTTTGGTCACGATTCAAGGCAATCCAGGAGATTTCTTCATGCGTTTCGAAACTGTGGGTGAGACTTGGATGCACCACTACATACCGGAGACCAAGGAACAGTCGAAGCAGTGGACTTTTCCGGGCGAAGCAGCTCCGAAGAAAGCAAAGACCGTTCCATCAGCCGGGAAGGTCATGGCGAACATTTTTCCCAAAGTGTACAAAAGAGAAGGTCGATCAATACTACAGCGATTTATTGACCCGATTCGGGGTAGTATTGAAGCTTTTTCACCACGATGAATGCACCGGCTCATTCATCCGGCATAGTCGTGTCCAAATTGAATGAGTTGCGCTACGAATTAGTCTCTCATCCTCAATATTCACCAGACCTAGTCTCCAGTAACTTTTTCCTATTCCCAAATGAGAAGGTCATCGCCGCTTCAGATGGTTATTCTGCAGTCCTCGAAATATCCTACTTTTCCGACGGCTTAAAAAGATTGGAACACCATTTGAAAAAGTGTATTGATCTTCGAGGAGACTACATCGAAAAATAAGAAACCACATTAATACCGTATTTTTCTTGGCAAAAATCTTGGTCGAGATTGTTCAGGGTTTCGGGGTTCCCCAACATGAGAGTCGGAATTGAATAGTCTTCCTATTGCGACAAACTTTCCTATGCGATTGTCATGCGGTACGCATTCACTACCCTATTGAACCCCATTTCTGGGAGATTTACTCTATCTAAATATTTTATTAAATGAAGTACCGTTCCAAAAAAAACTTTTTATAACAATTTTATTTTTACATGAACTGTATTTATCAATTTACCATATCGAACAACAAGATTTGTATCCCGGTGTCATATAATCATAATATATTAACTGCCAGAATAACCGAAACCACATTTCACACTTACTTTAAGAAAATGGCTCGTATATCGATTATAGTGGTATTCTAGGAAGAATTGTAATTAAACGGCATAACCAGCATGATGGTAAAATATTAGCCAAATTACCTCAATTTAAATACATTTCAATAGGCAACTAAATATTATTATGTTCCTTGTTAGTTTGATGGTAGGAAACAGAAAAAGAAGAAATTGTAATGATAGAAAAGCATAAATAACATCTGTTAAATTTATGTCAGTTCGAATTATGTTTGGTTCATGATCCAATCACTACTTAACTTTATTATATTTCATGAATTAAAAAAATTATTACATTTTAGCTCCATATAATATTATAAATACATGTTTTTTCTTTAGATGTATGTTTTTTCTTATCTTTGAAAACAGAGACAAATTCAGTTCCGTTTTTCAGGCTGGTGTACAGAAATCCAGCTGAAAAATATTATTTTATTATTTACTTTACTATAATGGTCTATTATCACAAGGTTATAATTTTTACAATATTTGAGGAATCCTTTATTGTTTTATTTTAATGAAGTTAATAGACTTAGCATGTTTAAGTGCATTTTGTTTTTGAATTAAAATATTAAAATATATTAATAAAATGTTTTAGATGAAAAAGAGAAACAACAAATACAAGCTTTGAATTTTAGAATTTAGATGTTAAGTAATTTTTATAAGTAACCTTGTATTTTAAATTTTTAATTCAATAAATTGATATTTAACCAATCAGAGAAGCTACTGTGTTGTGTATTTGAAAGATTAATAATGATTTTGGAAACCTAAAATGAAAATTCGTAAAAATAGTGTTTTTATTGAAGAGTAAATAAAAGGAATAGTAGGAGTGTTGCAAGGATTTTGACGGCATTTTTCAACATCCTTACATGTTTTAAATAGTCAAGATTGTTTTATAGAACTGATTTTGGTGGGCAAATCAATATTTTTTAAATATTCTAAAACATAGATGCTCCGTTTTTTTGTTTAGTATCAGCGGTTATAAATTATTTATTTTAGAAATAAGAAATTAAGGTTTTATATAGAAAATTGGTGTTGCGATTATAAGGAAGAAACAATTGGGATTTATTTTCTCAAAAGTTGTTAGTAACTTACCCATAAGAATTTATTGACACCCATTGCATCTAATAGCGTACACGTGTAGACTAGTGTTATGAATGTTATTGAAGTAAATGAAGTTAATATTATATTGATCCATATCATACGAATTGGTTTATGAGATGGAATTTGTCTAAAAAACCCTTACGTAAGATAGAATAAAAACTTTTTGATTTACTAAAACATAGACTGCAAAAGATTTATTGTCAAGCTTAGGTATTTAGAGATTTAGAAAGTAGATTAGAAACTTAGTTTAAAGCTGATTAAGATATCTAAAGTCATATTCAGAAATGCGATTAGCGATGCGCAATTGAAAGTTTCATATATCTTATAAATGTACGGTGGGATAAGATAAGATAAAAACTATATACCAAATATTAAGGGTGATCTCATTTAGAAATGCAAATTATTAGTTTTATATAAAGGATAACAAATTGAGAACTTTTTCAAACTTGGTCAGATCTCTCCATAGATACGAATGTAAGTATACAGGGTGACTGACGAAAAACCTTTGGTGCTGTATCTCGCTTATTTTTTTATCGGATTTTAATAAATAAAACATCAAATTAAACCATTTTTAAAAGACTTTAATAGGATCTGAACTGTTATTTTTTCTCGCACCCAGTTTTTGACAAAATACGATCAACATTTTTTTTTAAATTGCACTGTATATATATTTTTATTGATTCGCAAGAAGATTTTTTTTCTGAATATAAAATTGTAGACAAATTTATCCATACATCAAACTTAAGTCGAGAAATTGAGGATTAAAAAAATAAATAAAAAGTCAAGTATCCATTGTAAACAATATACAGACCCTATTTTAAATGTCAAAAGTGACAGTGACAGCCATTGATACAATACTACAACGATTTTTAATTATTTCATAATTAAAATGTTGCAATATTTCAAACACGGTACTAGAATTTTGTGCTTCTACAGAAATCGTTTTTCAGTTTTTGAAATCTTGCAACATTTTTATTATGAAATTATTAAAAATCATTGCAGTATTGTACCAATGACTGACACTGTCACTTTTGACATTTGGAATAGGCTCTGTATATTGTTTACTATGGGTATTTGATTTTTAATTTTTTTTTTAATCCTCAATTTCTCGACTTTGGTTTGATGAATGGATAAAATCGTTTACCAATTTAGATTCAGAAAAAAATCTCCTTGCGGATCAGTACAAAATATATATACAGTGCAATTTGAAAAAAAAAGTTGATCGTCTTTTGTCAAAAACTGGATGCAAGAAAAAATATCAGTACAGTTCATATTGAAGTCTTTTAAAAATCATTTAATTTCATGTTTTAAAATATTACACATTTTTATTGACAAACTATACATATTTACATTTAAATAATGAATAATGGATGATGTGTTAGTGAGTTAGTTCGTCAAAAGGCTATCGACCAGAGGTCTTTCTGCCTTTTGATGTTTTATTTATTCAAATCGGATCAAAAATAAGCGAGATACAGCACCAAAGGTTTTTCGTCAGTCACCCTGTATAAGGATATGCGATAAATCTCTTAAATTGAAATTACCTATTTAGTTTGTCTAATATTATGTTTTTTACAAACTATTATGAAAATACGAAATGTGGATACTGAAGCAAGTTACAAAATTAAAGAAGCATTTGAGATGTAGGTATATAGAAGATTTCTTAAAATAACCTAAACTAATCATATCATCAACAAAATGATTTTGAAGATAATGCTACAGAACAAAGTGGATATTAAACATAAAAATTTCAAGAAAACTTCATATCTGGGCTACTTTATTCGTAACAAAAAAAGTCCATTATCTAATAATGATAGAGAGGAAAGAGGGTAGAACTAGTTCTTTGTGCCGAAATGATTTCCAATCTCCAATAAGGCGGAGATAAGGTATAAGAAGTTATAAATAAAACATGATACTGGCTTATTTGTAAAGTAGAATAAAGTCATTATATTTGCAGTAATAACTAAATAAAACCGATATGCAAAAAGTAGTTAATACAATTTAGTCATAAGAATATTTGCCGTTACTACGTGGTAATTCGTGATAAACACTAAACTAACACAGTTACAATGTTTTTACCACTAAAATTATTGATAATGACATTAAATAATATTTGTAATAATATATACCGTATGTCTCAGATGATCACGTATCTTAGGGAATTTACATGTAAAATATGTATTGTTAATTTTTATTTCGTACATTGCGGTAATATGATCGAAATTAAATTAGAGTTATTATATCACTTAATGCACATTATTGAGAAGCATTTTTCTTTGTTTTGTTGAGTTATACGTAAAATATAAATTAATTTATTTATATGATGGTTATTATAATGACAGTTCATGGTAATTATTATTTTTTATAAGATATTAATTGCTAGTTTTTCACTTTATTTTTAATTTATATTTTAAGTAAAACTTATCAAATCAAAGAAAATATGTATCTAAATAATCCGTATTAAGTGATATAATAACTCTAACTTCATTCCGATTATATTAACAAAATGTATGAGATAAAAATTAACAACACAAATTTTACATGTAAATTCCCTATGATACGTGCTCAATACATAAATTTCAGTGGTAAAAACATAGTGTGTTAATTTAGTGTTTAAAATAATTTTTATTACGATCACGATCTCGGTACCTATAAAATGTATAAATGATGAATCTAAGTGATTTGAATAGTTTTAATGACAATAAAAATAATAATAAATAAATATTGTAGTTTTGGGTTCGTCGTCTATGCTGGTGACATCAATAACGTAACCAGCACATTTGAAACTTGTTTCCTTAAGCTTGTGCCGCAAAAAATCCGTCCAATTAAAAAATAAAAGCACGTGTTTCAATTAAGTGAGAGTAAAACTTAAAAAAAGTGAATCGGACGAACCAGCATCCGTCCTCGAATATCCCGCCAGAAAGTAAAATTATACAGCAGACATGCACTCAACAGCCTCCTTAAATGCAATCGAAACCAGATTTAATATTCACGGGGTACCGAGCGCACATGCCGAAATTTTCAGCCCGTGCGTGGCCCGGTGTAATCTTTCTGTAACTACACAAGAACCCACAGCACGATAACGCAATTATTGAAGTTAAACCCGAGAAAAATGTATTAGAAGCACGAACGGACAGTTTTATGTCATATTTAACTGGTTTTCGGTTACCGACAGATGCACCGGTTAAGAAGGGTAATACCCACCCCGGGTAATTTTAACACGTCCATTCCGTGCCCGAGGAAGGTTATCGACCACGGGATCTTTTAATTGTTTTTGCATACCTCTGCCACTTTAATTTGGGTATAAAAAAAGAAACGGGCCGAAGAAGGACTAGCCGGGGTAAATAAACCCGGAAACCCACCGAAGGCCCTTTTCGCCACTGGTCGATCTTAGATAGCGGTAAGGTGAGCCCGGGGTATAAATTCAACAAATTTGACATTAAGTCGAGATGCGGTCCGGATAAGCGGCCTCATTAAATGAATGGTTCGAATTAACATTGTGGATTCGTGTTGATTCAATAACGTCGTAATTGATGTGTTAATGTGGATATATGAAATTTAGTGCGTATTTATGTGTAATTAAATACGTCATAAACTGATCAATTACTTTGCAGCATTTATATAGATAACGTGTATAGTGCATCTTAAACACATGGTTATTACACAAATAATTCTTAATTTATTATTATTAACAATTTACTGCTTTTTATACAGTGCTTCCCAAAAGTAACGGATACATTCTGTAAAATCGTAAATAAAAATATTTCAGAAAAATGCTCTGACACGTCGATTTTTGTTTTTAAATTACAATCCTAACATACACTTTTCAGCACGCACCCGATTCGCCCCTAGGGGGTGGTAACCCCAACTTTAAAAATTCAAATAGCAAAGTACCCCTTGCGATACCTCAATTGATAATTTTTTAAATTCTGAATACAACGAAAAATAAATTATCAAAATCGGTTGATAAATAACGGCGAAATTTACCCAAATATATTCAAAGAAGAGCGTCAATATTCGAGTAGGCAATATCGTTAAAACAATGGCAACTTGTTTATTCTTATGTCAAACACAATTCAGAGTTTTTCGTGATTGAATAAATAGTAGCAAAATGAGACATACTGAATCCGAAAGAGTCGATGTTTTATTTATTCATTTATTTATTCATTTGTACTTTACAATATCCTGTTAAAATATGGTAAACGAATTGAGATACATATATTAAAAAATACAAAAAATTAGGGCACAGGATTTGCGGGCGGAGTTCACCATGTTTTCTTCCACTCAGGACCCTTCTGCTTCAGATGAAGATATTCATTCTCTGCAACGTATTTTTACCAATTGGGTAATATATTGGCCATTACTGGCATTCTTATGTCCATTTTACATGGAACAATTTTAATAACTGTAATATCTGTCAGTATGACATTTAGTTGTAAATACTTTTTAATGATGATTAGGTTTGGGGATAGAAGCTGGACGCATGAAGAAGTTCGTGTTTTGTTCAATGAAACGCACCCGGACGGTCCGCCAATATCGCAATATAGAGTAAGTCGAATCGAAAACAAATTTCGCGATCTCGGACATGTACGGGATAAGTGCAAGGCAGGACGTCCATTGTCCTTAAATGAAAACCGACAATTGTATATTATTTGAATGATGCAAGAAAATCCACGTTCAACCCTTGCGGAGGTCGCTTCACTAGTTGGTGCGTCAAAAAGTATAGTGTCCAGATTATTTGGAAAACACAAATTTCACCTGAATAAAGTGCACTTGGTACAAAAATTGTCCGATGATGACTTTGATCGATGAGTGCAATTTTATGAGACAATGATGGAACTCTCTAATTCAAATCTTTGTTTAATTAGAAACATCGTATTTTCTGATTAGGCTACATTTTGTCTGAATGGTACCGTCAATAAACAAAATTTGGTCGAGGTCGAGCGGCATAATTTCGCTGCTACTGATTTCCCCTGACTGTTCCAAAATAATTTGTTGTCAAGATTTATTCCAAGAAAGGAGGTTGTAGTTTTCCTAGAAATATCTGATCGCAGCGAGAACAAGAGATTGACCGTTTTGTTCACATTCAAAGATAGCTTATTTGAGGCAAACCAAGCACTAACATCAGTACTGGATTGATTGTTTTTATCAATGCTCTCTAGAATATTTCTAGATTTATTTGTAAATGACGTATCATCAGCAAATTGGAAAAAAGTTGCAGAAACAGATGCGTAAGATACGTCGTTTATATATAATAGGAAAGGCAACGGACCAAGAATGGAACCCTGGGGCACACGATACTTTAAAAGTACTTCCCTAGATTTTTGTTTGTTAGAGACCACGGTTTGCTGTCTTTCGTGGAGATACGAGCTAATTAAACGACAGCTACTCGCGTGGAAATTATAGAAGTATAGTTTACGTAAGAGAATGCCATGATCGATGCAGTCGAAGGCCTTATTGAGGTCCAGGAATGATGAGGCGCTATCCATTCCAGCTTCGAAACCCTGGATAGAAATTATCCGTGAGGGCGGCAACCGCATCGGTTGTTGACCTTCCCCTACGGAAACCGTACTGCGTTTCAGCCAGAAGTTTATGTGCGTCAAGAAAAGCGAGCATTTGTCCGAGCAGTATCTTTTCAAGTATTTTGGCAATAACAGGTAATATAGCTATAGGTCTATAATTGCTCACATTATCTCTGTCTCCTTTTTTAAATATCGGTATAATATTTGCTTTTTTGAGTGAGCCATTTCTAATGCACATGTTTATCAACTTTGTTATAGGTATAGTAATAACATCTACTACCCACTTAAATAGATTTGCGGTCATGTTGAAGATGTCTTTAGTTGAAGAGCTTTTTAATTTAATAATTGTATCCATAACTTCTACAAAACTAGTTTCAGTAAATCGTAAATATGGCGTGGAATTAATTGGAGAATTAAGCATAAATGATATAGGCGTAGTGCTTGTATCAGGAAGACTGCATGCTAATTCGTCCGCAATATTAGCAAAGAAGGTATTAAATTGATCAATATCATAGGAGATGATTTATTATTGATAAGGGACCACAGTGCTTTTGGACTATAATTGGAGTTTTTTATAAAGGATTCGTTCGCAGATGTCTTAGCATCTTTAAGAGAAGCACGGTACAGGATCTTGAATTTAATGTAATTTTCTCTTAGATCAGAATTTATGTCGCTTGCTTCTTTCATTAGTAACCACTTTACATGACTACTTTTAGACGACATTTTTATTTTAGGAAAACATTGGGTAGAATATACATGTAGAATATCTACAAACAAATTAAATTTGAATTCAGGGGTACTATTGCCATTGATGAAACTCCAGTCTGTTGATTCAAGCAAACTATAAAACATGTCGGTACCAGCTCCTGTGATGGGCCATATTGTATTTTGATTATGTAAATTAATGCACTATGTGGTCGGACAGATCTGAAACACACGGATGTACTGCCACATTAGAATAGCTCATATTTGTAAAAACATTATCTAAGCAGTTATGTTTACGTGTATTGAAATCCACTGTACTCACCAGTCTATACGTAGCAAGAACATCACATAGATCAATCGCTCGAGTATCACAGGTATTAAATTTTACATTAAAGTCTCCACCAAGGAATATGTTCATGTGAGAATCAACATTATCCAAAAGTTGACCTAAAATTGATAAAAATGTATTAAAATCTCCATCAGGTGATCTGTACATACATATAACAATAATATTAAGGGATGGCAGGAATGATGCAGCTATTTCGCAATGTTTGTCGGAAGAAAGGCTGTTAAGGTTGAATAAGTTTTGACTAAAAATGTGATTTTGTATTAGTTGCATTACTCCGCCATGTTGGAAATCACGTCAAGCATAACTTGTGGCAACTGAATAGTTGGCTACTCGTAAGTGAGGAATTTCAGCTTTTTTGAGCCAGTGCTCGCTAAGACATATAATGTTAAAATTGCGAGTTGACACAAGAAATGCCTCCAGCTCGTTGGTTTTGTATCTTACACTTTGGATGTTTAGGAAATAAATTGATCTCCTTTATATCAATTTATTTCGAATCCGAGTTACAAGACGCAAGAGGTTCGTTATTTAACAATTTGGTACACGTGAACCCTCATGTCCTCTTCTGAAACATTGCTCTCAACACGTTTAACAAATACCCACGTCTTTTTAGGTTCAGCCTCTATTTTAGATTTAATAGAACCCCCTGTTCCAATAATTAATTTTCTTTGCGTATACTTGCGTGTCTTTTTGTGAGAGACTGTGGTGAAAGCTGAATCACTACTGCTATCCATAATATTTCTCGGTTCCATAGTTACGCCTGTAGAATTGGTTCCAAATTCCAAATTTGAAAGGTTTTTAATGTTAATGTTTGTGTTTACTGGAATCAACTGTTTCGCCGCAGCGCGTGAATATGAGAGTGCGCGCCCGGATTTCGCGGGATTAACATCCTTGCTCGCTGCGAGATTATTTGGAGTTTTTTACTTGGATCGAGTAAATTGGAAGATTTAATGGCTGGAAGACTGGCGGCCTTGATACGAAGTTGGGCATTTTCCTCTTCTAACCGTTCGATTTTCTCGGCCATAAGCAACGTAGTTAATTTGAGCTCTTCAACTCTTTCCTTCATGCAAACATACGCCTCTTTTTGGAAGTTGAATTCCATGTTGATGTCACATTGAACGCATTGAACACCTGACTTGGCTATGTGGCCACATACGCATGATTTTACATTTGAAGCACTATTTTTGTGAGTTGCATTTTAACTCGATGTATCACGACCGTCCTGACGTTCGGCCATCTTAAAAATTAAGGTATCGAAGGAGTACTTCCCACTCCTTAGGGGCGAAGGGATGGGGGCTGAAAAGTGTATGTCAGGATAGTAATTTTAAAACAAAAATCGACGTATCAAAGCATTTTTCTGAAATATTTTTATTTACAATTTTATAGAATTTATCCGTTACTTTTGGGAAGCACTGTATATTTAAATGGAAAAAATGGTTTTATTACAATGTAACATGAGACCTGATTGAAGGCATCATATAAATCATCTTATTATTATTTCATCATTTTTGAAACAATATAGCACTGTTATTTTCCACACTAAATTTAAATAAACAAACAGTTTATTTATTTACATTTACAATTATACAAAACATAGATGTACATGTATAACGCAAAAAAATAAAACAATCTCAATTTAAGAAACAAAGTTTCTAATATTTTATATGTATATCTGATTATAGATTTTCAAGAAGGTGTAAAATCCGCTGCATTTGTATTTATTTAATCTATGTTTTTGCTCAGGTTATCCACTGTTACTAATGATTGATTAGTTTTGAATAGTATGTATTATGTTTTGGATTTATTTAAAACTAGATTGTTAAGGTAAAACCATGATTCCAATTCAGGCATACTAGAAGTACCATTCTCTATAAGCTCCATAAAATAATCTCCCTTGATTGACAGGTTCGTATCGACTGCTTATTTTAGTATTTGACAATTGTTCGGCTATTTGTTTGATATATCATTAATAAATATAATGAATAATAAAATGGTCCCAGTATAATACTTTATGGGTTTTCTCTGTTTAGGATTAGCGGCTCTAAAAGTACTGGGTGGGCCAGATTCAAGTTTCTTTTTAAAAATGCAATAATATGCACAAAATTTAATTTTTTTCCACTTATTATCGCTTTATTAGTAAGAGCAAACATTCCCATTAATTATAAAACACAACTTAATTTGAGTGGCTGCCTCGTCTGGCTTCGTAGTAGCGCATTCCGTCACTCCAATTTTCCAAGACCTTGTTGATGATTTCGGGCTATAACTCACGGATTTCTTGGATGATATTGCATGCATCGTTTCTGAATTGTTGGCACAACATCGGTTCTTCATCGCAGCTCTGAGGCGGCCCATTGACATCACCAAGGCGGCTGATAACACGATTTGGAAATTTGGTGCACAAAAGATCGATTGTGGCATGGGCTGTGTGAAATAGCGCGCCTTCCTGCATGGACTAGGGGTCATCCAAATCCATGTCTTCAATTTCAGTGAAAATTCGCATAACATGGCTCCGTAACGCTCACCATTGCCGAAACCTTGTTCCCAGCCGCATTTTCGAAGAAAAATGGTCCAATGATGCCATCACTCCACAATTCGCACCAAACTCTCAATCTCTGGGGTTGCATTGCCTTCTCGACAATAACATGCGGGTTTTCTGTCCCCAGATGTGTCAATTTTGTTTGGTAACGTATCCGCCAAGATGAAAATGAGCCACGTCAGAAAAAATGATTTTTAAGTACTCAAAATAGGTTTGGAATATTTCTTAACGTCGTTCAAGCGTAAATCGACTCATTTCATACCGCGGAGGTTTGATACTGACTTTCAGTCAAGATTTCGAACGGAAAAAAGCTGTGAGTATCAAAATAATCTATGATTTAAAAAGAAACCACTAGTTGGCCCACCCTATATATTATTGCCATCATTTGTTTTTATTTTGGTATAGTAAACTCTATTGCTTAGGTAGGATATTATTAACTCATTTTGAGAGAAGCTTCGGATAATCAGTTGCCTTTTGAGAAATCTAGAAAAATACCACATGCAAAATTGGGGCTTTTGATATTATAGGCACCCAGTAAATATACTCAAAAAGAGCTATTTTCGTGATCATTTCCCTTTAGGAACCCATACTGATGTTTTAAAAGTATTTATTTTTATTTAAAAAATCAATAAATTCCAAAAATGTCTGCAAAAAAAATTGAGAAGGCTAATTGGTCTATAATTTTTATATTTGTTTTGGCCACCTTTTTAGGAATTGGTATTAAAATTGTTGTTTTGAGTAAATCAGTCCATTAATTGTTACTGTTGTTGTTTAACATGGAGTAATTTACCTTTTTCGATGCGGTGGTTTTTATTTTTAATGATTTGTTTGGTCAAAACTATTTGAATTTACATTTATATACCGTTTGTCACTTGTAGCTCCATCTTTTATGATGTTATCGTATCTATTGCTAGAAGACTCCTTATTCGTATAAAGAGAAATATGGTGTTATTCATATGGTTTAGAACTCGACTTAATTTTATTTGGTTGAGTTCATGGGTTAAGGCAGTTATATTGTTATTCTGCTTCGAGATATTTCTTGATTGATCACTTACTTGTACAGTTAGAAGAGCTATCTTCTTCTTCAACGCAATTAGGACTTGAAGAGTACATTTTTGTTTGCTATTCTTCTCACACTTATTACAAGCAGAATCGCATATTACACATTGTAATAGTAATAGTACCTTGTGGCTGTGATTGATTGACGTAGACCTGGTACATTGTTCCAATGCTTATGTCTTCTGGCCTCTTCCCATTTTTGCACCACCCCTCTTCTGTGCGCCATGGGAAGGTCACAAAACGGCTCTGGTTCTATAGGAGTGGCATTTGCACCTCTTTTTGCGAGTACATCGGCCACTTCGTTGCCTTTAATATCCCCGTGCCCTGGGACCCACACAAGGGTCAACGAGTTATTGCGAGAGGGATCTTCGACATTCCCAGACAATCCGTGAGCCGTGACTATAGGCTCGAATGGCCTTTAATGCGGCTTGGCTGTCTGAGCAGATGTATATATGTACGCCATTTAAGTGCCTGTCCATGCATTCTCTAGCGCACATATCAATTGTAATATATAGTGATATCCTTAAAAAACAACAAAAACATGATAGGACGACAATGTGATTCTTGAGGTACCCCAGACAAAACTTTAATTAGTTCAGAAATTAAATTATTAATTTTTACATATAAATGTAAATCCAGTTTGTAATTTGACTTGATTTTTTGCAGGTAAATACCAAGGTAGTTCTTAACATCTTCCCTTGAATCATTCTTAAAATATGGATCTATGAATATATTTTTCCAAGAATCTGGGAAAACGCTTGTGTCAATAGAGTTTTACATTTTTTTAGAAACAGTTGTGCAACTTGGAGTAATGTACTTACTTACAGAAATTTCATTATATACGAACAGAAGCCTTTGATAGGGTAGACCATAGCATTCTACAGAAGCTCTGTTACGTGTTAAAAAAACGAAGCCGCACGCATTGCCCCGCCAGACGCTCTCACTCTGTCCGTACCCTAACACTTTGATATTGACGATGACATTTTTGACTGGCTTTAGACTCACTTAGTTGGCAGATCTCAATCTGTTTGTGTGGGTAGTTCATGTCATCGGAGTTTAAAGTTACTTCGAGTGCTCCACAAGAGACGCACCCTTGTGATTATTTTTTTATAAACGATATGCTTAATTGCTTCTATCATTCAGAATGTTTATTTTTCATCGATAATACGAAGATATTTAAACAATTATCTACAACGAATCTGCGCATATTTTGCAGCAAAATCTTATTGGGAATCGTTTCGATTCCTGATGTAGTATAAATGGGTTGCGTTCAGGATTGATAAATGTAATATTGTTACATTTTCAAAAACTTAATCTCAAACGTCAGGATTATCATGCTGATCAGTAAGCTTAACCATAGATTTCTGCGATTAAAATATGATTATTTTAAACCTATCAAGTTCAAAGTTCAAAAAAATATTTTCAATTTAACAATTGAATGACTATTTATTATTTTTGATAGAAATAAAGAAAATTATTATTGTTGATAATCGTAATTTAATTATCATTTTTTGGTAGCAAACCGTACAAGAAATCAAGCAAATGAAACAAACAGGAAACAAAGCCTCAAAATGAACAATGTTTTCAAGCACATAATTTCGATTTTTAAGGTGTATATAAAAGTTCTTGAAAAACATGTATGATCGAGAAAAGGTTAATCGTAAATTATAATCAGTGTGTGAGATATTCTCTACTGGTTGAATATAATACAAATAGTACATTTCTTCCTTAATAATTTATGAATATTGATTTTGGAAGTTTGTGCCACAAAAGTTAAGAAATTTGTAGACAAATTCCGGCTTATTGAATCATCGTATTTTCATCCCAGGAATCCATTTCTCACATTAACGAAATACCCAGTATATACATTTAACAAGTAATAAGATTTTTATACACTGTTCATAAATCAACACCATTTAAAAACTCATCGATATTTCTGAATAATCTCGTGAAATTTAATTAATTTAATTAAGTCTACTTGTTCCAGCGTTAAAACATTTTAGACCAAAATAATTTGTACCCATTTGTGAACTTCAAAGCCACTATCTTTAGTGATATAGGTCGTTTTTGCAACTCGTGTTGTAATTATGATATGCATAAAACATGATTGGTTTTAATAAAATATAGATATTCTAAAATATAAAAATAGAGAAAATTCTAGTGCTAATTAGCATTTAACATTTTTACATTCATATCAAAAAATATACTAAATTAATGGTAAGAAATATTTAGAAATGAATTTCGTTCCTTATGCTAGAAGTAAGTATGTTATTTAATTTAATAATTTATTTATTTATCTATCTATCTAAAATTGTTATTTGAAATACTTTAACCTTGAGAATGTTTTTCTTTTCAAGTACGTAGAATTATACAAATACATAGAGTGTTTCCTCTAGTTCAGAAATAATTAATCTTATAAAAAATTGTAAATATTTAATTCTTTATGTTCTTAGAGCAATTTATTAAACTTTTTATTTTTGCAATAAAAAAACTAAAAAACGGAATAACTTCAGGATATGATGAAATAACGACAGAAATGATAAAATACATGGGAAAAAAGGGAATTATAGAAACACAAGAAATATTAAATGACAGTTTAAAAAACGAAAAAACACCAAAAGAATGTAACAAAGGAATAATCCTACCAATACACAAGAATAGAAGCAAAAGAGAATGTGAAAATTACAGTGGGATACTATTAACAAGCATACCGAGTAAAATATTGACAAGGATACTAGAAAAGCATGAGAGCAAAAATTCAACCAACATTGGAAGATAGTCACTGTGATTTTAGAAGAGACAGAAGCACACAAGATCTAATATCCATACTAAAGAAACTAAGCGAACTAATGATCAAGAAGAATAGAGATATGCATATATACTTTGTAGACCTCGAAAAAGCTTTTAACAGGATAAAAAGAGAACAAATGTGAAGAGAACTAGAAGAAAGAGGAATAGAAATGAAAATAATAAAAGTAATTAAAAACATGTATGAGGAGAATAAGAACGTAATAAGAACAAACAAGAGGAATCAAAAGAGTTTTCAATGAAAATAGGTGAACTAATGTTTGCAGATGACATTGCAATATGGGAAATCGGGAGAAGAACTACAAAATATATGGAGATAATAGAGGAAGAACTCCAGAAAATAAACATGAAAATAAACTATAAAAAACAAAGACAATGATAATATCAAAAACAAAATAAAAATACAAGAAAAGGAAATCCAACAAGTAGAGAGCTATAAATACCTAGGAACAATAATTTAGGAAAATGAAAAAATGGACAAAGAAATCGAAGAGAAAATATAAAAAATAGCGAAAATCTTATATGTTAAAAAAAACTCGTTCTTCAGAAGAAAGAATAAAAACAACAAAAATAGAAATTGTGAAAAAGGTAATAAGGCCGATACTAATATATAGCAGCGAAACATGGACGAAGACAAAAAACAGAAGGAAAGAATAAATGCAATGGGGATCAGAATACTCAGAAAAATAGAAAATAAAAACGAGCCAAATGAGATCGTTCGGACATATATTTATTGTATTTATTTATATATCTTTGGTCTTCTTTCTTAAAAATTACGTATACAACAAATCAATTAAAAATAACATACATCAAATTTTGGGCGAAAGAAGAAGAGTTCACAATCATAAAGTATTCTTCCACTCAAACCCCTCCTTTTTCCATGATACCGAGGGTGCAAATATCCTCTTGGAAAACAAGAATGAGAGAAGACAGAATCAAAAGAAAAAAATACGAGACGTGAGTAATAGGAAAGCAAAAAAAGAATACCTAGAAAATAAAGGAAGAGTCAAATTAAGAAGCAAGCGTCCAGATATGGTACTACCTGGGAAGATTTAAAAGAGACAGCAAAAGACAGAAATTTCATTATATTTATTTTAGTAAATGTTTTTATTTGTATTTAAAATCAATTTTATAATAAAGCTGTACTGAAGAGAGCGAAAGTTCGAAACACGTGTCTGCAGATGGTTATAAAATTGTGTATTGAATTATTTAATTTCTTTTGCTAATTTATTTTTAATTACATCAACCTAACTTCATTTCTTATTCCAAATTTACCATAGTATAGTCACTCATAAACTATTTAATGTACCTTCAATCATTTTTAGTTCATTTTACAGAAAGAAATACGTTCAAACTAGTGTTGCTTTGATAGCCTTGCTATTTTGTAACACGAAAATTACTTTTGTATTATTCAATGTCTGTCGAAGTATTAGGTAGAGAAGTAGTTGTTTCAAAAGTGATTTGTTTCTTGTAGTCTTAATAAGACTCATTTGTTGTAGATTTTACGAAATATTTTCGTGTTTTTCTAATTATTAACCACTAAGGCTTTTCGTACTGAACAAAAATCATATGTACAATTTATGTGCCAAAACTCCTATGGAGATAAAAAGCAAATGTGGAGAGAATTAAAGAAACTTAATGTTTATGGTAAAAGTAAAATTAAAATTCCTTCTGGTCTCCTGGATGTGAATCTAATAAATGACTATTTTGTATCTCAAGTTAGACAGTTGCCAGCAAATCAAAATACATTAGATTTCTACAATAACAATACCAAAGCTGAATTTAAAACTCGTTTAGAATTTTCTACTGTGACGGATTTGGAGGTTTTAAAAATAATTAATTCTATAAAAACCAATGCCACTGGTGTTGATAATATCAATATTCGGACTATTAAGTTATGTTGTCCAGTTCTTTTAGAATATATTAAACACATTATTAACGCATCTATTACACAAAATTGGTTTCCTGATTGTTGGAAAGAGTCAATTATAATTCCTATCCCGAAAACTAATACCCCTTCCACATTCAAAGATCTGCGACCTATAAATATACGATATCCAAGATTCTAGAAATGGTTTTAGCAAAACAACTCATCTAAATGAGTATTCTATTTTACCATTCCAACAATTAGGATTACGACCTGGTCATAGTTGCTGTACTGCCCTTGGTCATATCATTGATGACATTGTTCGATCAGCAAAGCCTTCTATATCTTAGATCATAAAGCACTGATTAGCATATTGAAATATGTGGGTTTAGGCCGAGCTAATGTTGACATTATGAATAGTTATTTACAGTAATTAGTAAGAGTAACTATTGATGAAAATACATCCTCATCCCGAGTAATCACTTGCGGTGTAGGCCAAAGCACAATCCTAGGACCACTTTTATACACAATTTATACTTGTTCCTTGTATTCCGTCTTAAGATATACTTCTTATCATCTGTATGCAGATGACACTCAAGTGTACCTCTCCTTTGATATAAATAATCTTGACATTGCACAAAACCAAATAAATAATTGTTGGATTTTAAGAGTACGTGAAAATGTTTATAATTAAATAAAACACTAGTTTGGCACTTTTTTCACTTGGTTTATTAATCGCTAGATGTACATTTCGGTCACAAAGTGACCATTATCAATAGCATATAGTTTTAATAAACCAAGTGAAAAAAGTGCCAAACTAGTGTTTTATTTAATCAAATAAGTAATGATCTGAAACGTCTAGTTGAAAACTCTGTTGATCATGGACTGTAAATTAATCCATCAAAGACTCAAATTATTTTTTTCGGTCCCCAAAATAGTAGAAATATTGCAAAACAAAATTTAAAAATAACTCTTAATGGAATTGTTCTAACTATTAGTGACTGCGTTAAAAACTTAGGATTATTTCTAGTCTCAAATTTGAAATTTAAATCCAACACCTCTTATCTTTTACGAAATGCGTATATAGCATTAAAATCAATATTTATGAACAGACATATGCTTAATTCAAAAACTAAAATAATGCTATGTGAAAGCTTGGTACTATCCAATTTTAATTATTGTGATGTTATATAAACCAAATTTTTGGATCAAATTGATGTGAAACGTATACAAAAAATGCAAAATTCCTGTTTACGTTTGATATATGGCATTCAAAAACGATCTAGAATATCATATAAGTTGCAAAAAGCATAGTGGTTTAATATGGACAACCGTCGCAATCTACACTCTGCCTGATTTTTCTACAAAATTGTAACAACAAAATGCCCACAATATTTACATAATAAAATAACTTATAGAATTGATGTGCACAATATAAATGTTAGATCGCGGGGCCGTATTGACACCTAAACATAAACTCTACATTTTGAAGAAGTCATTCAACGCAATGCTTTAACCGGATACGTTTTGATATTGTAACTATCATGATTTTAAGTCAAAATATAAACTTATGCTACAAACTGAGACCTCAAAAAATTAACTATAAGTTATGATTCATAAGTACATGTTGCATTTTCTTATTTTTTTCACTTAATTTTTGTCTATGCTTTTTTATGTATTTTGTATTTATGTGTAGGTCTGGTGGAAGAACAGTATAGTTTTTAGCCATTCGGCTAATACTAATACTGATCCAGATCTCTTTGATCATTATTACTATTTTTTGTCTTTCTGTATAATATTTTGTATTTCAATTATAATGGTCAATAAATGATTTAAAATTTAAAAAAATATATGTTTCTGGACCGGTTCACGATCTATCACATCTGCTATAAGAAACTAGTTGTCAGTATTTTCATTAATTCCAATTAATTCAGTAACATTATACATTTAGGCAGGTTTTTCTGGATTAAAAACATCTAACTACTTATAGAATTTGTATAGGCCAAACACAGTCTGGTCTAATTGCTGAAACTTGTGAGAGATATGAGGCGAGACGGTTAACATCACCACGCTTGACTACATTTAAAAATTTCAATTGAGATGTATATTATATGATTGTCAAATATAAAAAGAATCGGTTTATCTTTATGCCTGAAAAAATGATTTAAAAATTCAATAAATAACACTTAAAAAAACGCACATTAAAAGCACATTGATGGAATGTTTTTACTGATAGCATTGTTGTCCTCTCTCCTCCAAAATGACAGGATCAAAATGTTTTGTTTCTTTTTAGAGGGCTCATGATAGGTTGAATTGCCAATTTCATGTAAATAGTAGATGTTGTCTGTTTAAAACTGATATTTTTTCAAAACAAGCTGTAAATTATAGTAAAAATGTTGTATTGTATTGTATTTTATTTAATCTTTATTTAACATGCATTACATAAATAAATAACGGGTGTCCAACAATTATTGCAGTCCCGGGTGGCGTTGGAATGAAAAACGTAGGTCGATTCTTACATGTTGCAAATAAATGAACTGACATTTTTAATGCACATTCAGGTTATGTTTGACAATTAACATGTCAGTTCATTTATTTGGCACATGAAAGAATCGACCTACGTTTTTGATTCCAACGCCACCCGGGACTGCAATAATTGTTGGACACCCGTTATATAATTGTACAAACAACGTAAAACAAAAATATATACAAATAATTTTGAGTGCATGTAAAAGGGGTTCACTCTTACGAATGATGTCTTTATTGAAGCTTGTAGCTCTTACAAGACTCGTAGCCTCGGGTTTACGTAAGCTTATGCAAAGATGGCGTTTCTAAAGCTAGGCAACCAGATCTCTCCAGCAGAATCTTGAGCAACCCATTTTTATGATACTTGAGATTCGCTTTTGAACTATTCTGAAAGGGCTTTCACATACTGGAAAAATAGTTTATGCTTTTTTTATTTTGTCATAAGTTAAGACAGTTTATTCTTTGAGATAACAACCTAACTTTAGTTCTTCATTTAAATATACTTTTTAGCAGAATTTTTTCACTGTCATACTCAAACTGATGCCTGCTTAAGGTATTTTTTATAATTATTCACTTTAAAATTTCCCTTCAGTATATCATTTACGGTAGTTTTCAGAGCTTGAGAGTTGATTTGCTACCCCGACTTACCATCGTTGCTGCGAGACATAGTTATGTAAAACATTAATATATTAGGCTGCGTATAAAGTAGTTTAATATAACTTCACTAGTAATAATAAATGCATCAGTGGTGTGGCGTCAGGACAAGTTCAACTTGCTTAGTTTTTTCAAAAATAATATTGATTTCTATTTATATTTATGGATAAAATATATAAATTAAATGTACCAAACCAAATAGTACATAATAGTTCAATTTTTAGTGTATTTATTTTAGAAGTCTATGGGTGGTGTACAATATATAGCAATAATTGAAAATCTGGCTTGTAAAACTGTTTGAGGTTAGTTGTTAGTGTAGCATTAAATAGAGCACATTCCATAATTTAATAAAACGTTTAAACACAAAAAAATACTTAGCAATCAGCGTTTCTTTTTCTCTCGTGTATCTAAACCACTACTGACTTCAAAGTTGATAAACACTTTTCACCAATACTACAGTGACTAACTGAAGAACTATATCAGGTCCAAACTGGTCACTCTATATGATAGTTTCGTAATAAACGCAAACCTATTATTTTCGAATAATCACTGAAAGTTAAATATATAATAATTTTTAGTGAATGTTGTGATTAAATTTAACATTGCCGAATTTTAATCATTTACCTATTTTATTTGAATATCTTGAATGGATTTGCATGATTTCCAAACACATTCTGACAACCTGAAATGTAACCCCACAATCATTAAAATATCTCAATAGCGGTGCTGAATAACATAAATCGAATATCCAACACTTGTTCATTGTGGTCGGGGGATTCATATGTCCGACTCCCTAAATGTTTTGTAATAGGAGATCACCGACCGTGACTTCGGGATGCGTTTGTATTGCACTTGCACACAAACAGCAATTACGCCAATGTCACCCAACAAAGGGGTGCCAAACACCCTGTTAATAAATTACGTTCCTGCCCGATCGTGGATTTCGGTATTGTAATCTCAGCCGGTGTTAAATAATTTAGTTTGGTGGTCATAATTAATGATGATTGGGCCTTAATAGTGGTAAAGTGCAGCGGGTGCGCAGCTACCTGACATCGAGCGGATATTTGTTTCGGTTAGCCAAAATGCCATCTCACTCTCGGCACGTGAAGAGATGAAAACATCAAGATTCCTTAATGAAATGTTGTGAAGTTGGCTGTTAAGTCCTCAAGTCGGCGATTTTTCATGAAGATAAGGGCCGCGCACACACCGGGCCGCCCTTTTTTTATTAAAAGGCCCGAGTCAGCGACTTGTCATAACCGAATTACAATTTAAACTCTTCTTCTTTAATGGCCCTCTCATTTATTACCGCGCCGTCGAATTTGCGACCCCTTTAAAGGCATATCATTAGCTTTTATTATAATGTTGCACTGTATAACTTAAAATGCAAATAGCGCGTGTATCCCGGTAGACGAATTAAAAGCCGATTTATTCCAGCCACTGGGATGGTGTCATTATTTTTCAATAAAAGTCATTCGGCGTCTAATTATTCTTGGCGATTGACGCCTGCTCACGTTTAAATTATATATGATAGGTGTGGATTTTAGAATAAATTAAGAAAATTGGATTGTGCATGGACGTGTCTTAATGAAAGGATTCGTACATCATTAGATCCTAATTTAATCCAAACAGTACGAATTACTTACAAAAAGGCATTTACAAATAAAAAAAATGCGTTCTTACATTATTATAAACAGAAGTTTTCAATTTAGTTGTTAAGGAATTTTCCGATTTACTTATATATGTTACCTTGTCTATAACATATGTAAGTAAATAATATATATTAAATCAAAATAGACCCATATTGTACACTAGATATAAATAAATGTATTCTATCTAAACCTTTAATTATCAATAGTATTGATCCGGCAACGTAGTAATTATTTTTTATTCTTCTTAGAGTTACGTCCAACCTTAAGTATTTATAACTTAGTGACTTTATTGTCTTCATTATTCTAAAACGCTCAACATTGCGAGATTTTATGTATTTAATTTATATGAACTGAAACTAGTTTTTGGGGATGACATCTGTTTATTAGTAAACACAGTGGTGTCGGGGGGTGGTCGGTCATGTATGACCGCGCTAACAGTCGAGGTCTCGCAACAACGGCCGCATTATCCCTGCAACCTGTCCACATTTGCCATTATATAATAATAATCACACTCCAGGGTGAGCACAATGGACAGTTTTAGGGGTGTCTTACTTGTACCTCGCTCATCCCGGAAAATTAATGTAATCTATCAAATGGGCTCTTAATAATAATTCGCACTTCATAAAATATAGGTCTAATTTTCTGAGAGTATAATTATAAATGATATACTTCTAGTCAATCAATAATGACCATAATAAATTAAATAATATTAAATTAATCATTAATAATAAATTTCAGTCTGTCAATTGTTTAGTCTGATCGAATATTCAATTGTTATAAATCAAATGAATAATATTTTTTGAAACTTTAAAGATTAAATAATTAAATAAATTTCGGCTTAGCTGTAAGCTTTTGGATATTAATAAGCTATGTTAAATCATTATATTTTGATCCCAGTAAGTAAAATATTATATATAATATATAAAATGTTTACACACAACGTTTGTATTTTATTAATCTACGCTGCCTAATAATTATTTTGATTCTGATATTTATATATATACAGGGTTATTCACGCTATACGGCACGGAATATTGTGGCAAAAATACGTGACTTTCAAAATGTTTCACTTTGGGGATATATGGGGGTCTATTAGGGCTACTTTTTAAAATTACTTTCATAATATACAGGGTGTCCCAAAAACCCTAAAAGTATCAAAGTTGTGTTTTTTTTAATGAAACACCCTGTATTTTATTGCATTTTTGGATCCTTCGATCAAAATAAGTGTGTGTTTTAATAAGGTTTTTATTACTTAAACCTTAAGGTTTTTGAAATAATTTGAATTTTGTAAAAATTTAACCTAATTTTCATGTTTCAAATACTTAAAAAGTAATTAAGTTATGCATACCAAATTTACACTGAAATGTAACAATAGATCATATTTTATTTTCCAAGTATAATAAATTTGACATCTTATGCCGGGTGTAAAAAAATTGGAATTAAACAAATGAGAACTTTAAATGGCTATAACTTCATTTATTTAAATGGAACGCTATATTGATTAATTTATCAGCAAATGCACGTTTTAATTACCTATCGAATGGTATTTATATCTTAAATGTTAAGTCTTCTCGTTATTACAGAAAACGCCAAAATATTGTTTATTGCACCGTTTTAGCACTTTTTAAGTAAAAATTTTAATGTATCTAGTTTTCTATGGTATTTAAAAACGTCAGATAATTAATTTAGTATGCCACTTTAGTTTAAAAATCCTGTCTTTTGTTATAGTTGTCTTATTTTGCATTTTTGTGTTAGATCGTTAGTAATCGTTATTGTTTGAACATCGCTGTTGTGTTTTTTAGTAAAAAATAAAGATTTACTCAAAAGAAGGGGGTATTGGAATTATCTTTATGCTTGGAGAATGTCATCAAAATTGTTTATTGGCTTGTCGAGTTTATACTTAAAGGTTTCCCGAAAGAAATCACCCTAAGCCAGCCATTTTTGAGAGACTATTAAACCAATTTAAAGAAATTGGAAGTATAAGAAAATCTGTGTAAATTTTCATTTTTTACTATTAAATACAACAACGATGTTCAAACAATAACGATTACTAACGATCTAACACAAAAACGCAAAATAACACAACTATAACAAAAGACAGGCTTTTTAAACTAAAGTAACAGACTAAATTAATTATCTTACGTTTTTAAATACGATGGAAACTAGATACATTAAAATTTTTACTTAAAAAGTACTAAAACGGTGCAATAAACAATATTTTGGCGTTTTCTGTAAAAACGAGAAGACTTAACATTTAAGATATAAATACCATTCGATAGGTAATTAAAACCGGCATTTGCTGATAAATTAATAAATATAGCGTTCCATTTAAATAAATGAAGTTATAGCCATTTAAAGTTCTCATTTGTTTAATTGCAATTTTTTACAACCGGTATAAGATGTCAAATTTATTATACTTGGAAAATAAAATATGATCTATTGTTACATTTCAGTGTAAATTTGGTATGCATAACTTAATTACTTTTTAAGTATTTGAAACATGAAAATTAGGTTAAATTTTTACAAAATTCAAATTATTTCAAAAACCTTAAGGTTCAAGTAATAAAAACCTTATTAAAACACACACTTATTTTGATCGAAGGATCCAAAAATGCAATAAAATACAGGGTGTTTCATTAAAAAAAACACAACTTTGATACTTTAGGGTTTTTGGGACACCCTGTATATTATGAAAGTAATTTTAAAAAGTAGCCCTAATAGACCCCCATATATCCCCAAAGTGAAACTTTTTGAAAGTCACGTATTTTGGCCACAATATTCCGTGCCGTATAGCGTGAATAACCCTGTATATATGTATATAGCTGATTTAGGAGCTGTTGCAAGAATAATACAAAGAGTTAAAGAACGAAGAAATTAGAATTCTGATGGCAATTTTAGTAGCAATATTATTATGCTATTATGCTGGGTGTTTCTGTTCTTACTATATTAATGATCGAAAGAAGATTATTGTCTATATGAAAATAGGAACATTAAAAAAGTCCTTTATTGGCATATAATATATAATTCAATAATACCGTTATTTATTTTTTTCTGATTGTTTCCACCCTTTACTGGCAGCCTCATCTCTCATCGATTCTGTTACATTTTAGATTATTTTTACCAATTCTTCACACACTCCTCTACCAAGTGTTTCTAACTATCTTTTTTACTCACACATAATACACAATTTTATAACTTTCTCCTATTCAAGTTTTCCTCCCTCTCTTTAACATATGTAGCTTTTATCAAGGTGACCTGTTTCTGCATACGGAGCTGAATGTTTTTCAAGTACCTTGGTGCAATGTAATTGTATCTATCCCTTTTCAATACATTCCTGCTTTTTATGAATTTCCACCTACTTTCTTTTCTCTTAAACTTACTTAAGTTGCTACGTTTACTCCAGACTCTAATTTCTTTTCAATCTGAATTTAAGAAAATCAGTGAGCAGATTACGGCGTTAAAAAAGGAAAATCATGAATTGCGAAAGGAAATTGAGCAAGTAAAAAACCAAAAATGTATTAATAACTCTGACTGGATTGAAGAATTTCAAGACCGAGAAAATCGTTCAAAAAATGTAGTTGTTTATAATTTACAAGAGTCAGAAAACAGTGTACTAATCAAACGAGTGGAAGATGACACTAAAGCAATAAATAATATTTTGTCAACATCTGGCTTACAACTGGAGCCACAGAAAATTATTAGATTAGGCAAAAAAGGCAACAATCCGAGACCTACAAAAGTTATATTTAAGGACAAAAGTAGTGCTTTACAAGTTCTAAAATTAAATAAAGAGCATTTACCATCTAATATAAAAATTAAATCGTATCTGACTAAAGCGCAGCAGTTACAGTTGAATAATTTAAGGGATGCATTGGAGCGACGTAAAAGCAATGGCGAGAAGTTAACTATCCGGTACATTAATGGAAATCCCCGAATAGTTAACATCAACGGCCCAACGACAAAAAACGTAAAACTGTAAACATTTACTATCAAAATATTGGAGGAATGAACACAAAACGGACTACTTTTTCGAGGAATGTATTGTTAAATGATTATGACATATTTATTATTGTGGAAACATGGCTCAGTGATAATATATCAAATAATGAATTTAGGCTGTCACAATATGACATATTCAGGAAGGACCGTTGCCCATTTACAAGTTCTAAAAAATCTGGTGGTGGTGTAATAATTGGAGCTAAAAAAAGTCTTCAAGCCAAGGTTTTATTAAATAATCATAATGATGTTGAACATATTTTTATTAAAATTACGTTACACCAACAAAGTTATATCGTGGGTGCCGTTTATCTACCGCCAGCAAGTCCTCTAGAAAAATACATATCTCACTGCGCAGCTATTGAAAATATTATTGAAAATCTTTCGGTTGACAAAATATTAATTTGCGGTGACTACAACCTTCCATCTGATAAATGGGACAATGATGAATTTGGAGCTGTTGCATTGGAACAATCAAGTGACAAGGCCAAGATGATTATTGATACAGCAGGATTTCTAAATTTATTCCAGCGAAATAGCTATCCAAATGGCCAAGGAACTTTTCTGGATTTAGTGTTTGGTAATAAGGAGGATACACAGGTCAGCATAGCGGAAGATCTATTGGATAACAACTCACATCACCATATCGCTTACTCGATTGAACTCGTATGCAAAAATTATTATAATAATTTAACCTCAAACACGGTGCGCTATGATTTTAACAATGCGGACTATTTAGCTATAAACAATTATATCGCTTCATTTGACTGGCACAGCTTAATATCGCGGAGCTCATGTATAAATGAAGCTTTAAATATGTTTTATGATATAATTCAAGCAGCGGTGGCGTCCTACGTCCCAGTAAAAATCATTCATGAAAATAAATTTCCGAAATGGTTCAATGCGCAATTAATTCAATTAATATATCAAAAAAAACAAGCGCACAAAATGTACAAACAATCTAATAAACAAGCGCATTTCATACGCTTTCAAGAACTTCGGGCAAAATGTAAACAACTCAGCAATGAGTTATATAAACAATATATTAACAGAGTGGAATTAAACTTGAGACACAAGCCTAATGAATTTTGGAAGTTCGCGAATGTTTTGAAACAAAAAAGTGTTTTTCCAGCAGAAATGCACTTACAGGAGAAAGTCAGTGTTAACGGGCAGCAATGTGCGGATCTCTTTGCAGATCATTTCTCGACTGTTTACTGCAATAATGATATATATATTCCTACGATATCTGATTTTAATTCTTTTAATTCTTACGTTGACAGTACATTCTCCTTCAAAGTTGATTTGGTAACTGTTTTCAAAGCGATTCAAGCCTTAGATCCCGCATCTTCTTGTGGCCCAGATGGACTGCCTAATATATTTTTAGAAAACTGTAGTTTTACTCTTACATATCTTATTACCTACTTGTTTCAAAGATCAATTACCGAATGCTGTGTCCCTGAATGTTGGAAAAACACATTTGTCTCACCAATTCATAAGAATGGCGACCGCACTGATATATCTAACTATAGAGGTGTTTGTATATAATCATCGATACCAAAATTATTAGACAAAATTCTTTCACAACAATTAATCTGGATATGCAAGAATTTAATTGCAGAAGAACAGCATGGGTTTTTTTAGAGGTAGATCAACGACCACTAACTTAATTCTTTTTCAAAAATACTTATTACTAGTCATGGAAAATCAAGATCAATTCTCTTCTAATACACAAACTATGTAATCTAGAATTAAACGAAACTATAATTAGATGGTTAAGTAGTTGTATTACTAATAGAACACAACAAGTTCGCATTAATAATAACATTTCTAAAATACTAAACGTGACCTCGGGTGTACTCCAGGGGTCACATTTGGGTCCACTTTTATTTTTAATATTTATTAATGATATTATTAATTGTTTTGAACATTGCAAGGTGTTAATGTACGCCGATGATCTAAAGTTATTTGCAGTGGCAAATGATTATCAAGATTACGCATTGATACAAAATGATCTCAATCGCCTTACGGACTGGTGTTATGAAAATAAATTACATCTCAATATAAAAAAATGCAAAATCATCTCTTTTTCGCAAAAAAGGAATACAAATTTTTGGCAATACACGTTAGATTCCAAGGCAATACAGAGAGTATCGGAGATAGATGACTTGGGAGTGACATTTGACACTAGTTTAACGTTTAGACTCCACATTAATAAAACCGTTAATATATGCTTAAAATTACTTGGCTATGTGTCTAGAACTGGGAAGGATTTGTCGGTTGAATCTATTAAAACGTTGTACTGTTCGTTGGTAAGATCACGACTTGAATATGCTGCTATGGTCTGGGCTCCTCATCAAGATTATCTAATTAAATATTTGGACAAAGTTCAAAATAAATTTTTAAGAGTTGTTGCGTATAAACTTCATATTCCAATAGAATCACTGAGCTACACAAATTTAACATATTCTCTTAACATGCAATCTTTAGTTTTTAGGCGTCATGTGGGTGACTTAGTATTTATATTTAAAATTGTGAACGATTTTATTTCATGTCCGGATTTATTATCAAGTTTGTTATTTAATATAAAAACTCTTGGACCAACTATTCGAAGTATCACTGCGTTTAATATTCCGCATCACCGTACAAATTACGGACTTAATGAACCTTTAACAAGAGCAACCAGATTAGTGAATAAGCTTCAAGTATATAGCGGCTTTAATTTATATTCTACAAACTTGATAGCTTTCAAGTCATATTTATACTTGCTTGATCTAGTGCATATAGCCAAATAATATTGTGTGTTTATAGAATAAAATTAGTTTACTTTATAGAAATGTATATTTTAGGTATTATATATTTGTGGAGGGCCTATATTTTTAGCATAAGAGTATTTTATTATTTTATAGAAATGTATAATTAAATTTGGTTATTGTATATATATGTAAAGGGCGATGTCCCGTTAATAAATCATTATTATAATTATCCTTTCACTTCATTCTTAGATACCCCCACTTTTTCATATATTCTCTTTTCCTGTATTCTTCACGCAAGTTTTACATACTCTTTTCACCAGTCTATCGTCCTATAATTCACTCAATTTTATTTCATCACTCGCTATTCTCTCCATTGCCTCTTACTACCAACTTACTTTATTTTTTCTAAAACATTATGTATCTTGGAACTGACTTTTTAACCTCTCGGCATATGCTTTAGGAACCATAGCTACTTGATATCTATGCACTTATACACCCTTTCTCCCTAAAATTCCACATACATTAAGATCGACTTCACACAAGCTACCCATAATTTACCTGCCACTTGGGAATTGCTCACCAACCATTTTCTCCACTTATCTCTCATGGCACGCTTATCTCGCCTTTCCCTGCATCTACTTCATATATTCCACGTATCCGCCTGTACTTTTAAAAATAAATCCTATATATCTGAATATATCAACCATTTTCTATACCTCACCCTTCCATTTTAATTCATTTACTCTTACCTCTTATCTTTATTACTAAACCTCATCTATTTTGCAATACCTCATCTTTACATATAGTCTTCTCAAGTCTACACATATTTTCACGCTATTGAACGTATATTTCACTCCTCTTCAACTTTTTGTCATGATGACATGGTAGTCATTTCTAACGGGTTCTTCTCCACAGTTATAGTAATTTTGTACCTATTACTCATTATCCACATTGATCTGTAGGTAATCTACCAGTAATATCTCCTTTGTGTACCGGGCACTCATTTCCCACTTTCCATGACGTCAGTATTTTAGTATCCCCTCTTAATATTTGATTTCTAAAATCTAAATCTCTCCCTGAATCTGTTTTTCCCTTCTATTCTATCTCTCTTTACATTTCAGCCTTTAGTCCGTCTATGCCTGCTGCTTTTACTTGTTTTATTCATTTAAAGCTTTTTCCACCTCTTCCTCTGTGAAATCTTTAATCACCCCGCTTAGTATTCCGTCTCATATACAACATAAAAATCCACTGTGTCTTCTACATTTCAGAAAAAATCGCACTTCATGTCCCCTCGTAGCGTCATGAGTCTACCTGGAAAATGTTCTCTCAAAAATGCCATAATGTCAATATTATATCTTGTCAACTCTGGAAGGAAAATGTCATGATCGACGTGTACTTGCTCTTACTGCCCTTACTCGAGCCTCATTTTCCGGGGTTCTGACACTTCTTTCTCCACCTCTAGGTATTCTAGGCTTTAACGATTCTCTAGTACGGAGGTTTTGCGCACACTTTGGAATGGTGTTTTGTGTAGGAAGACAACCGCGCCCTCCAACATTGAATTGTGTTCAAAATCTGCGTTGTGTAGCAACAACAGAACGCCAAATTTCGTAAGCAAATACGTATTTCTCTAGAATTCATGGTTCCATATCGACTAAATAAATGGCAAGGTCGGGTGGTCCGAAAACGTTAGGATCTCCCTGCGGTGAGTTATACGCGTTCCAAAAATATAAATACCTCCTTGCTAGACCCTGTACTTCGTTCTATCTGCCGTCACGGTTTTCTTTTCTCCTCCTCCCCATATGCAGTCACTCTAATTGTCTTCCTCACTTCTCCCTTTGCATAACGACATTTTTCATCAAATCAAGTACACATTTTCCATGCATTCTCTTAACATTCCATAAGCATCCTACTATGATATCCACTAATTCTTTTATTGATATAACTTCATCCCACTAAAACTTCCCTAATCTGTCCTCCATATCCATAATGACATTAACACCACTCTCAAATTTCTCACAAACTTGTTGCTGCTCCGCTTCACCTTTGCCTATCTATAACTCTACTCTAGATAGTTTGATCTCATTACTTCATTTATTCTTCTCACTTTTTTTTTTGAAAAGCCTCTGATGTACATCACTGTCGATCCCTGTAGCCTAATATTATTATCTTACCATCTCAATTCCCTTCTGTGCATTAATTTAATATCTCACACCTCTCTTTCACCATCCACTCGTTCACCTTCCTGCGCTTGATATTTATCCACTTATCCGGAGACCTTCTTTCAATCATTGCACAGTCATCCATGTGGGACCTGAATTATTTGTATATTTTATATGCAATTTATACCATGTATTAGATTTAAGTTTTATAAGTAGGAGTAACGAAGATAATATAGACTAAATACTTAATTTACTTTCGTAATTCATTCGAGGTTTTACTACTATATAATACTCTTATACTTGTATCCAGTATACTCCCTTATGATATTTTTAACCCATGCCAGAATATGACGCTCCATGAACGACACCTTGTCTTCTTTCCTGCTCTCTCATTCCTACTATTATTGTGTACATTTTTGACTACCTACTGCCTGGTAGCCAGCCTTCCTTTATCATCAACATGTACAATAATCTCACAATCCCCTGTCCAGTACTTTAATTTTTGAAATCTTATTACCACACAATATAAATGTACTTAGTAAGAACAACCCCCCCCCCCTATATTCCAAAACCCTATCATTATAAAACAGTTGTCATTATTTTTTTTGTGTTTCATACCCTTCATTAAATCATATCTCTCCGTTTATTATGATTTGACTGTATCCCACTGTAACTCTGTTTCCTTTTACATTTTCTACCTAGCTATGGATCTTATCTCTTTTGCACAACTATTTACTTCAAGGTTAAATCGTTTTCTATATAAAACATAATATTTTTAAGCATATATTTTTGTTTCATAATTCTTATTTCCCATGATTATATTACGGAATGTATAATTTATTTCGTTTTATTCAACATAAATGCCTTATTTTGGTTTGTTCTTTCAGTTGGTCGTCAATAAAAGTTACTACATTTTTTTTCTATGTTTTATTTACCGATATACTAGTTATTACAATGTTGTTTTTCGTCCCTTATCATTTTCTTACTTTTTCGTTCTTTTTTCTAGCACTCTTCGTTCTTGCTTCCTCCAATCTTTCTTTTTTTAATCACTTAATAAAACACTGATATAGCACTGATATTAAGTGATTATAATGGAGTTTCAACAAGTAACGGCCTCGTCTATTCAATACTTTCTTTTTTTGATTGCCTGTTCTTTCTTTAATCTCTGCTTTCAATTCATTATAAAAGTTAAAATGAAAAACAAAAAGTTATTTGCTTTTGATGTAAATTCCTCAAACCATAATCATACAGTTTAGTTAAACTTATGAATCTTTTAAAAAAAGTTCCAGAAATGTTAATAGATAATAACCATTTTTATCTATAAAAAATAACCGTATGAAACTTGTGCTCTTGGAAGTTTTGTAATTGTTCAAACAGGTTGTATGTTACAGCGTTCCAAAATGGAAGAAAATGATGTTTATGGGCACAACATAATAATGCAATACCAAATCGGTGATTAATAATTGTTATCATGGTAATATGGACGTCGAAAATGAGGCACGCGCTTTGGTAGACCAATCGTCGAAAATGTCGATAAAACCATGGAAATCGTCAAGTCAGGCTAGCATGCGAGTACCTATATAATTATCTAGGCATTGGAGATTAGTTAGAAAACTGTATGTAAGCATTTTCATGAAATTGGTCTCAAGAACAAGCTTGATGTATGGGTGCCATATGATTGACACAAAAAAACCTTTTGGACCTTATTAATGCTTGCGATTTGTCATAAAACGAAATCTACCCTTTGTTTGAAGAAGCTGATGATGATAAATAACAGATGAAAAATATCGATTAGATAATCACGGTGAGCCGGTTCAAACCACCGCCAAGCTTAGATTAACGTCCAAAAAGGTTTGTCCACTATGAGCTCTTCTTATTGCGCCAAACACTCAATTCGGACCTCTACTATCAATAACTGATCTGTTGAAACAGGCGATTCAGAAGCGGCCAAAATAAGATAACGTTAGTCCGCACACATAATTAATTACTAACCAGGACCTATAAATGGTAGGATAGAAGTTTCTATAGCATCCGCCGTATAGTCGTGGTACCAAGCGGTTATCGTCTTTTCAAGCATTTGCAAAATTTTCTTGGTAGTTCAAAACTAACTTCAAGAGAGTCTTGTGAAAATGAGCCGGTCAAGCTTTTTACCAAAAGGGACGATGACTTCTTCAATTGCTAAATTATAAAATTGTCTACAAAATTGATCAAAGTTATCTAACAAAAAGTAACATGTTTAATTTAAATGAGATAATCCTATCTTATATTAATTGTTAGAATATTTTTGTTAAGTGGGCATGTAAAGGAAAATCAATAAAATAAATAAATAAATTCATTGTCGAAATAAAGTGAAATAACGCTCAGAATTTTTGACTTCATCTATTATACTTATATTCTATGTATAAGAAGGTGCTATATACAGAACTCCTATTCCACCTGTACCCTATGTAATTTGATCAGTTTGGGAATTATGTTAAAAGATTATAATTTGAACACTCTGGTAAATCTAATCCAAACACACATTCAGTCATGTCCAACTTTCATGTTAGAATAAATAATCTATCTTATGCACAATTTTCAAATCAACAAATGCCACTTTTCAACTTTGGCCCCTAAATATAAATTGTTGAAACAGATGTTTTAATAAGAAAAGTCAATTGAAGAAATATAGTAAAGGCATCAGGAAAGTGTATAACGTACATTCTTTCGATTCTTTTAAACACACAAAAATGAAGGATACTTAATAAAAACATATAAAACATAAAGTGAAAACACGAGACTTCATAATAACAAAAGATAATTTGAGAGTAATTCTGAATAAAGCTAATTATATTCAAAAAAGAGATAATTTCATTATTGACTCTTAAATTGAAGAAATTCGAAAGAAAGCTATCTCGCGATTTCATGATAGAATTGAAATAAACTATATGTACTATTGTCCCTGTCAGAAACGAACCGAACGCCAGTAGTAAATTCAAGATGAAGATGAGGTATCTGGCCGTTCATCCTGAGAAACGACCAAGTTCGAATTTATAGCAGACATCAAAGGTTCATGTTCTGTAAATGTTATAACTGTATGATCTTCAGGGTAGTATTTGAACTTTCTAACTGCCTGAGGACGCAAAATTTTTGGGCTTCCGCCCCGTAGGGTAATATCTTCGTTCGCTAAAGGGCCAGCTTTAAACACTGATAACTCGGTAACCCTTCATCGGATCCAGTTGCAACTTGGTGTATGGTGAGTCGGGACCCAGTCACCTGTGCCCGACAAGTAAAATGGAATTATCCTTGGATAAGGCCGCCAAGGACAAGCCGGCGAAAACGGGAAAACCAAAGGTACTAGTGAAACTCAGCCTCAACTTAAACGTCCAAAAAATCTCAAGGAGCGCACCGATGGAGCCCAGTACCTACTATGAGACTATCGTTTATTTGGCGAAGGACGGTGAAGCCAAGAGCGAAGCCTAGGCCGAAGCATACAAGGGAGTGGTTAGGAGTTGGCAGGGGCGTTGGGAAAGGGGCGTGAGCGGGCAGTGTATCCGTAAATTGATCCCTGAAATCAAAGAGTGATTAAGCAGGAGATACTGCAACATGATATACCACTCAGCTATTATCAAACCACGGCTGTTTCAAAACATATCTGAACGGAATCGACAAGGAGGGCAACAGAGCATGCAAGAATTGAAGGGTCGGGAAACCTGACACCACGGAACACACCTTAATGGAATGTAGTGGAGTGTAGTGCATGGAAAAGCGAGTGACGTGACTTGGAAATGGCTCTTGGCTCTCCTCCATGAGTCGACATCCTATCTGAGCTGGAACGCGGCGCGTATGGTCTGGTCCGCCCCCAATTATGAGGAGACAACTACTCCCATCAAACTGCTTCCAGCTTGAAGTGAACCGCAGAGCTACCTCTGTTACTATTGAATAGACGAGGCCGTTACTTGTTGAAACTCCATTATAATCACTTAATAAAACACTGGTGTTTTGAAACCTCACGCTATACCAGTGTTTAATAAAACACTGGTATAGCCACTTAATAAAGTGATTACCTCTGTTACATCAGTGGGACAACGCAGCCGGACTGTCGTAAAGCCCCGCCAACCGGTGGCGCCGAAGCGCTGCAGTGTGGTCGCTGAGTGATAGGGATTTTGCCTCATATACCAGATCAGCTGGTCAGAAGCATCGCGCCCCGCATACAGGGCGGGGGCCTTAGTGACGCTCCTGGGAATTCGAGCGGAACCCACCCTTACCCGGTAGCTCAGGCACCATGCATGTGGATGCACCGTCCCCGCCCTCTAGCATTGAAACCTCTAACCCCCCAGAGTCCAACACCTAACGTGGGCTGGAGCAGCAAAGCCAGCTACTGCTCGGGTTTGGAATTCGCCCACCCCTGGGTACCATTTTAAAGTCTGGTGGACTCGCGTGCCTCCGTTAGAGTCTGAGAAAGTCGGACCCCAGCCACGTGGAGGTGGAGGTCGCACTTGACTGATCAGTCTAGGCCTCACAACCCATTGAGCTTGTAAGCTATTAACTGAACCCATACTTTGTAACTAAAGTAGAGAGGGACATACTCGCTGGACGGGCAGAGCATCTCTGCAAAGCGACAAGATTGCCAGTCGCGGCACAGGACGGACGGTTGAGCCAGTGCCTACACGAGCTCGCGAACACGAGACGAGCAGGCACCGACTTCCCATGCGTTCCTGCAAGAAAGTCATAGTTACTCCCACTATGAAGGCAAGTGGGCAGCAGTGGCTTCCTTTGCTGAAAAGGTACTAACGACCAAGGACGAGGCACACAAAGCGAAAGTCGTGCCTCTGACGGGCTTAGGTACATAAAAGGCTTTAGAATGCCGATAGTGATACCACTGGGTTCTGTACCAAGATGAGAGAAGGTTTAGTGGGTAAGATCTATTTTGAATAGTACGGACCACACTCTTCCTCAATAAAAACAAAAAAAAACTGGACAGAATCTGGTAAACCAAACATAACACAATTGGGTAGTGCAGCCTTAATTATTGTTTATGCTTGAAATGCGTGTCCAGACAAATGGTTTGTTGTTGTAGAGGTGAGTTGGTCACGAAGTGCTAAAATACTTGAATATGATTTAATTAAAGTTTACTATGCCTAGAAATTGTTTAAAGATTGTGGGCAAGACAAGATCGCCTTGACCTTGAACTGGAAAGATTTAATTTCTGCACCACTATTAATATAAACAAATGGTGATGTGGCCAAAAAAATTTAATCGCTCAAAAATTTGTTGGAAATGATGAACGTGTTCCTATTCATCCCTAATAAAAACGTATAATTCCGAAACTCAAAACCTTTGAAACGTTTCAGCGGTGTTTCTCAAACCGAAACTCATCTTAATATATTCATAAATACCGAAGTGTATCGTGATTGCTTTTTGGAATATTAAAATGAATGGGAACTTTTGGGTATGTCTTGATCAGTTTTTAAAAATAACGTGTAACCACAACACTTATACATGAAATCATGAAATATAGGCAACGGATATCCGTCTGGAATTGCTCATCGACTAGAAGAGAGTCTTGCAAGGTTTATGCGGTGGTAAACGCCGTGATTAAAATACAGATTGTATAGAAGTTTCAATGTAGCATCTCATTTTTGTCGGGTGAAAAAGGGTCGTTAGGTTTGATTGGCAATTAGTGTTGAAGAGTTTATCCACCGCCAAATAGCTACCATATATACTAAACAAAATTACGAGAATTAGTATTGCGTATGAAAAATAATAAGAGAGAACGGCTTGGGCTGACATTAGACATCGTTTCTCCACTTTCACGGCAGAGTGCTATGAAAATTATAATGGTAGTAACAAAGTTCGTGTTACGGGTTATCATTTAGTTGCCTGCGTTTCCATGACGTTGATCGACTTCTTTTTGAAATTTGTTTTTAGATTGTTTCCTCAAACTGGTTGTTAACGATTTTTAATTTTACGTCACTTATAGAAATTGGGATTGGAGTTGACGTTCATAAAATTGAGTTCCTCAAGGGACTGTTTGGGCTCTATTATTGTTAAAATTTTCTTAAATAATATTTTTGACAATATACACGCAAATAGTTAAATGGTTTGCTATGCTGATTATACTAATTTCTTACTTTCGATGAATTATATCCCGATGTCATTGATTCTAAAAATATAATTATGAAAAGTATTAATCAGTGGTTTATGAAATAATCGATATATTTAAATGCAGATAAAACTAGTACAATTTTTAAGACAGATCTATCATTAACCACTTCCCAATCTATGTAATATCTTATTTTGTCACTACTTATTAGTTCATTTCTAATTGAGCAACTATATTACGCACATTAATAGAATCAAACACTTTCTAATTCTATTTGTTCGCATATTCACGATAAATGTAATAATTAATCCATATGCACGCATACTGGACGCATTATGTAAGCGAATTATGCATGTTACACTGTGACCGCAGTGCCCTAGTGAGTAACATTCTAGTTCTTTATCCACTAGGTCATATGTAGGAAATCTATCTTACGTTACTGTATGCTACAATCAAACTATCCATTATCTTAAAATGACAATTAGCAATAACATATTTTACAAATCAATTATACTGTCTTATATTAACATTTTGACATATTTAATTTATCTTCTTAAGACTTTAGCGCTTATTATTATTATTATTATTATTATATATTAATATGTTACCTAATTATTAAAGATTAAATTAATTAGCATTCATTTATAAAATATTTTATTAATAACTTCCAAAAAGACACAAGAACTTATTTTATTATTATTTTTACAACAATGTTTTACTACACAGTATTATATTTTCAGTTTAACTAGTTTAATCTGATCCATAATTTTAGTGTTAATTAAAATCTCGATACACATTATTGCTTGAAATTAATCAATTCAACCAAAGTATTCAAATATACCCCCTGAAAGTAAGATTAAAATGTTAATTTATTTAAAATACTCACGTTGACCCATTAAATAAACATGATAAAATTAATCAAAAAATAATTTTTGTAAAATTCAAATTACTCTTTGCACCTTTTAAATTCTACACAAAATGATCATTATCTCAATTCGGTACACTTGATAAGTGTGAGAACATGTAATTACATCATGCCATAAAAAAATCGAGAAGACTCGAGCGTTTAACCATTATCATAATTGGGTACAGTCTCGTTTGCATACGCGAGTGTCTCGGTGTGTACTTTTCACCACGTGCATTGGATACTATTTGCTTTAAAGTTGGCTTCTGGCTGGTTAATTGAGGTTTACTGAGCACCCTATCATCCTTCGGTAGGTAATTGCTACTTATCACATTACAATGCACACACTGAGAGGTGTGTGCATAACATATTTTTTTAGTTAATTGGTAACTCACCCGATGCGATAACAGTCATTTTGACGTTTTCGGGAATTTCGCTAATTTAAAGCTTGCAAAACTGTTCGTGATGTTGAGTAATAAGATTTTTTTCTTCTGAACTTGAATTACCCATTTTAAATCATTCCGACATTAAATGCATTAAATTTTCAGAATATTCGGTTTTAAAACAGTAAGAAAGGGTTTATTCGCAATCACATATGTATTAATGTTTTGGTTGTAGCAAAGTAAAATTTAAGCAATACCTGGGGAAAGTATCACTGCCCTCGAAATATTATATAATTGATGGTTGCATAACATCTACGTTCAGCTTTTGTAGTTGATTTCCTCCATTATTTCTTCCTTTTATTTTCTTGTACTAATTCATTAATTTTCTAAAAGTATAGTCAGATATTTCATTTTTTTTGCCAATTTGTCTTTTACATTACTGATCAGTATTTGTCATTGCGGCAAATAATACAATCCAAAACTGATTAATAATGCGAAAGACAAAGAGGTAACAACTGGCGTCTATTTATTAGTGTGTGGTGATTACCAAAAAGTATACGTTGGTTAATTAGGACGTTTAAAATAGGAAACTGCATTTTTATAAATTAGATAAACGTAATGATTTTTTATGCAGTTTTACTTACCGAAATTAAGTTGGTTGTATATTTAAAACAAGAAACACAATAAATGCAATATCAAATAGTACAGATTTAAGTTGTTATTAGAAAGGATTGTTTGGCTCATTATATTTTTTGTGAATAAAAATGTAGATTGGGTGAAATATAAAATGTTACAATACGCATTTGGGGCACATAAGATGTGGAAATGTAAGCCGTGCATAATTAGAATCAGTTACTGCAGGAGAAGTTTCCCTAATAACTTTTAGTTTATTAGAAAACTATAACGTAAAGGACTTATATATTTTAGTTTATTAATTATGATTTCTATAATTTATTTGTTATAATCCACAGAACAAGTAAATACATCATTTAACAATACAACATTTAAAAATAATACAATACAATATAATCCATAATTAAAAGAAACATATAATTAAAATAGGGTCCCGCAGATTAAAAACAATTAAACATGCAAATAAATGTACAATAAAGTAATTCAACATAATGGTTGATTTCTCTGCTTAAGTAATTCAAAACAATAAATCTAGGTATTGAGTAATATTTATATCACTATTTAAGGAGTGTGGGTTAAATTCACACAATAAATCTTCATAATTACTCCACACATGGATACAAACCAAGTTTCCTTAAATATAGATACTTACCAAACCTTTTTTGTGCCGATTCAACCATTAAGGAGTAATGTGAGCATACCAAATCCAATATTCCAGTTTTTATCGTACATATGCATAATATAACGTTTTATGGGGTTAACATTCTTGTATAATTTGTTATTTCAATGAAACAAAATGGTGATGTGGCCTTCATAGTACTTTCCCTAGATTTTACTCGAAAAGTATGAGGTTTACGCAAAAAGGCTATTCTTAATTATTTGTTCACATCTGAATTCTCTACAATTATTTGTAATATAAGTTTCATGTAACTCTAATAGTTTATTGGTAATTGGCAAAAAATGTCAAAATTTTCAATTTTTATTATTTTTCTTGGAAGTTAAGAATTTTATAAAAAATATGTTTAAATAAAACATTTTATATCGTTTTTGAATTTCTCTACCTGACCAAATTGTCCTTAAGAACAAGGGAATCTATTATACAATCACATCATCGAATAGTGTGGAGCTCTTTCCAATAAATTTAAGTTATGTTTCGAGTAATTATAATTAATGTTTGTATTTCTAGTATTATGGCAATTGTATTTAAATGTATAATAAACATATGTGATTTTTGATAAATAAAGGTTGAACAATCATAAATACGAGGTGTTTCTAAAAATTTCGCGGAATTCCCTCCCCACGGTTTGTTGTGGAGTAGTGGGGGCAAGCCAGTGATCTCGCCCCACTCTTTGTACTCTAACTGAACCTCAGACCAAGTTTCATCAGCTTCTGAGTCTGTTGTGCGGTTGTGTGAATTTTTTCCTTAACCCTTTCTAAGTATCGCGTCGCGGACGACGAACGAGAAGGACCTCCTTCCACTTCCAAAACTGAAGAAAACATTGATCGCGTAAAAGATGCAGTGTTGCAAGACAGACGATTATCTATCAGACTGTTGTCTGATCATCTTGGTTTAAATAAGGACACTGTGCACACAATTCTGAAGGAAAATTTGGGAATGAAAAAAGTGTGCCCCAAAATTGTTTTAACTCTGACAGAAGAAAAAAAAATCGAAGAATTCAATGCTGTGAAGATTGGCTTTCTGCTGAACAGGACATGGATTTTCTCGACAGGGTCATCACTGGTGACGAGTCTTGGTTCTACGAGTACGACCCTGAACTTAACTGTATCAAACTTGATGCAGAAGGCACTAAATACCGTAGAAAGATGGTGCAGGAATGAAGGGTTAACTGTAAACCCGTTCAAAACGGCGATCGTCACCTTTACTAGGAGACAAAAAACCAAATACATAAAACACTACGTATGTATGAAATGGAAGTTCCAATCAAAAATGAAGTAAAATATTTAGGGGTTATACTTGATACCAAATTGAACTTCAACTTCCACCTAGAGAGCATCAGCAAAAAGGCCATGAGATGACTTTTTGCAACCCGAAAAATAGTAGGACGCACATGGGGACTGAGACCTATACACTGTGGTCATAAGACCTATAATGACATACGCGGCGCTCGTTTGGGGAGGAAAGACCCAAACCAAAAGTGCAGCAGTAAAACTCGAAAGAGTGCAAAGACAGGCGTGTCTGCTGATCACTGGGGCAATTAGGACAACGCCCACGGCAGCCATGGTACACATATTATCGCTACCACCAATACATCTATTTGTAATGATGGAAGCTAGACAGGCAGCCTATAGGATGCACATAAATGGACACACTTTAAATGTGGGGCCATCAAGACCGGCAACATTTAAAGTACTACAAGAAGAAGAGACACTAAAAATGAGGTCCGATTTCACCAAAATCGTACACCCATCCCGCAGATTTAAAACGATCATACCACAGCGAAGTGAATGGAAAAATGAAACATACCCGGGAACGAGTAAAGGAACCATCTGGTACACAGACGGGGCCAAAAATACTAAAGAAACCGGGGCTAGTATCTATGGAGGCTGCAACCAGAACAAACAATTCGCGATTGCTCTAGGGAAGCATGCCTCTATCTTCCAGGCCGAAATAGCCGCCAATGACTGGTGTGCTCATCACGTAATGGAGTCGGGACTTAACAAAGGACCAATTACCCATTATGACAGATAGCCAGTGCAGTCCAGGCTGGTCATGACTTGCATAAAAAGACTGGACGCACTGGCGACAACAAGAGAAACACAGCTAGTATGGATACCCAAGGACCAAAAAATTATTGGACACTTGGGGGGCGACTAGCTGGCTAGACAAGGAGCAGCAGGTGAATTCATAGGACCTGCACCCGCTTTCGGTATACCCTATGAAACCGGAAAGGAAATAATCCGACGCAAGTTAGCAGAGGAGGGCAAAATGGCATGGCAAAACCAAAATGGAATGAGGCACACGAGACTCTTCCTAGATGGTCCGGTACCTGACAGCATGCTGAAGCTGTCTAGACTGAGCAGATTGAAACTAAGAAAAATTACAGGACTAATTACTGGGCACTGTGACCTGAACAAGCACAAACATAGGATATTGAGAAAAGCCCCCTATGCCGTGGGTGTTGCACTTGCGAAGCATACAAACAAGAACGCAAGGCGAAACTCGGGAAGCTCATGCTTCCTGTAAAACAGCTAAGAAATATCCCCTGGCAGAAACTCCTGGACTTCTTAGAAGATACAGGAGTTCAAAAGGAGTAAAACAGCCAGAGGCGCACAAAAGGACCACGGAGACCGCAGTGCAGGGACGCTAAGCGAATAAAAAAAAGGTAAACCTTTAAACATGCATAGCCTATTTCCAGCAGGTAAACTGGGTAATGTAAATTTGGAGATGATTTCACTTGGTTTATTAATCGCTAGATGTACATTTCGGTCACTAAGTGACCATTATCAATAGCAAAGTGTTAATAGCTGTTTGCTATTGATAATGGTCACTTAGTGACCGAAATGTATATCTAGCGATTAATAAACCAAGTAAAAAAGTGCCAAACTAGTGTTTTATTTAATTATAAACATTTTCACGTACTCTTAAAATTCAACTAGCAATACCATGTTCAAATTGCTAAAAAAGGAGACATGGAAAGCGCTGGGTGACAAAATGGATACCATAGTTAGAAACCAAATCGACTATGTCTTACTCAACAAGAAATTTCGAAAATGCTAAAAACCGACGAAAACATACCCTGAAACAGACATAGGTAGTTATCACAATCCGATAGTAATGGACGTATTTATAAAAATGAAGAAATCTCGAAAGCTAAATAGAAAAAACATCGGCATTTATATCAGGGAATTACAACAAACAATATAAATCAATATAAATTAAAAGCGAGACGAAATGGTGAAAAATTGAAAAGGCTACACAAACAACACAAATAGAAAAAGTTAACAAGAACGAGAAACAAGGTATACAAAGTGGATGATGCAGGACATTTTAGCACTAATGGAAGGAAAGAGGAAATACAAACCGAGAAATTACAACAAATATTTAAAAAAACACAGAACCTAATAAGAAGCAAAATAAGAGTCGTAAAAGAGAATTGGATGGCAGAAAGATGCAAGAAGATTTAAAAATTAGACGCACTGTTGGTCTAATTTTTAAATCTTCTTGCATCTTTCTGCCATCCAATTCTTTTCAATTAGTTTCAATTTACACAAAAATTAAAGACATCACGAACATTACAAAAAAACGAAAGTCATACATTTAGAAAGACGAACATGCACTGATAGCTATCGAACCAGAAAATATCAAAAATATAGGAAAAATAAATAGCCCTTCACTCTTTAGTGACGAGATGCCGCAATAGTGCGAAATCGCCGAGGTCGAACATATCGAACTATTGATATGTATGAAGTACTAAAACTACAAGACAAATATGTATTCGCTTTCATCATTGAATTGTTTAACGATATATACAGAACAGACCAAATCCCAAAAGAATGACTTCTTTCCACCTATATCCCAATACCGAATAAGCCCCGAGCAGGTGTGACTACCATCGGATTATAAGCCTAATGAGCCTATTCCTAAAAATATTTATAAAAATCTTACACACCAGAATATATAACAAGTGTGAGACTGAGACCCCAGACACACAATTTGGGTTCCGAAATAGAATGGGGACCAGGGGGGCCATAGTAGTATTTAATCTTTAGTTTTACTATTTAATCCAAATGCTTAAATATTTGTTATATACTTATGAATTTAGTATTTACAAAGAATGATTTTATTAATTGCATAAAGTAGCATTTGTTTTTTTTTAATTAAATGAGTTAAAATTGACATATAATATAATATTATCTTAAAATATTAAAATTATTTAGTTTTAATAAGCAATAATGAAGAGATTTGGACAGATAGTAATCAAAATTAGTCACATTAAGTGTTGAAGATCATATCTTATGATAACTGACTATCGTAAATTTATCAAAGCAACGGCAGCTAAAAATGGCGAACACGTAAAGTCTGAACTCGAAGGGATAGCTACAAACATGTTTTGCATCCTGAGGATCGGTCAAAATTCAAAACTACTCATCACGCTAGATAAGCGCGATGTATTCCATATAGAACGTTGAAATATAAAATAAAACTATCTAGGTAGCTAAAAACCCAAATTCGAAATCCCATTCAAACAAAAAACCAAAGAGCCTTATGAATCAGGGGGAATAATTAACTTAATATTCTCACAAAATTTACATAGCCTTAAGAAGAAATACTATAACAAGAAATGTAGGCTATAAAATAAGGATATACGAGACGAAATGCAGAAGAGAATGAAAAATCACACTAGATATATCATCAAAATCATATGCGTAAGAGTATACAAATCAAATAAATAATTCTTAAAAACATTCTTATCCACAAACCGACATCGCCGCTAAACTGCAAATATTCTCTGATACACATCACTTAGGCCAAACTTAATGGAAAAAACCATTGCCGAAGTTATAAATGCTTTGAAATATATAAAAACCCAAAATATCCAAGAAGAGGGATGGGCAGGACATTTTGGGGGAAGGGAGGAAAATACCAAGAAAATGAATAAACGTCGAAGACATTTTCCTACACAAAAAAGGGGCACAGCACAAACATAAAAAACGCCGTCCGGTAAATTTTTATCTCACCTATAATATAAGAACTTATTGTGGAATTATGACAAACTGATCGATAAAATTATTGAATTTAAAAAAAAAACTCTTTGGCAAAAGAGATAATCTACAAATAATCTAAGTATGATACTAATTGAAAGTATAACATAATTCACCATTTTAATACATAAAGCATTTATTGTCTACCACAAAGTATTCTGTAGTATCAAGACTTTCCTTATGGAAATTAATAACGCATGAATAGACTCGAGGGATATGACTTTTCAAATGTATATACATTATCCATACCAAACTCAATTAATTTCGCAGACTATTTTTACAAATAGATGAATATAGAGATCTGTCAGAAATAACGATAGCCGAAATTTCATAAATTGGAAACAAATGAAAAACCAAAAAAGCCTAGTTAAGGACCAAACAATGTCAGGTATACAAATAAAAATAAATGCATGTTCGAGAGAAAAATACCGACAGTCATCATCGTGCACCAAAAAGGAAACTGCAAAAATAAAAAGCACCATCTATTAAGGTTATTATACCACTTTTATAAACTAATAATAGAAATTATCACAACCTAACACAGATATAATGGATAGCTATTAACTAGTATTAATTCTAAAAACTGAATAGCTTTAGGTAAATTTTGGTGGATATTTACAGCGAAGTTAAAATTGTCGATTATTCTCAATAATAATTTCATTTTATCTTTGGAAAGATTAGGTAGGACACCTATTGGCCTATAAACGATGATTAAAAAAATGAAATTTGAAACTCAGAGCGTTGTATATATGATGAATTGTACATATTTGCAGACTGCTGGGTAACAGGTACTTTTATCATTGAGATTATTAAAGAAATGGGAAGGCCCCTCAGAGTGAGAAAGTAATTTATACGTACGCAAATTTACATAGCGAAACTATCGATGTCATCGATCGACATCTGTAGTAATACTAAGATGATCGTTCAATTATATGTTGATATATGCTATACATGTTAATTTGTCAATACACATGTTTCTGCTGAGCACGGGGTCTGTTTTCAAGAGAAAATTTCTTTAATTGAAAGTAGGTACCAAAGCAAGTAATACTGTAATATAACTGACTACTATTAAACTAAAAAGAGAGATTTTTAGGTCAAAAAACTATGTCTGAAAATAATAATCTAACACTTTCTACTAGTCACTGGTTGCATGGACGGCCGAAGCTGGTTCGTGTGTACTACTCCACCTTGAGGTCTCAACAGCAACCCTCGCAAAATACACCAGTTTGTAGTATACCGTCCCGTTTGTGGCTCTTTAGTGGTTAAACAAGATGTGGCCGATAGGATTGCAAGCCGAAAGTTCTGATTTTGTGGTAAACCGAAGGATTACAGAATGACCTTTGTAATCATGGGTCAGTAATTGATCTGGATTAGAAGAATCAGAGTCTTGTTACAATAAGTCGAAGTTGATAGTGCAAAAAACTGACAAGGCCTGTTGACCCTTCTTGCAGGTACCTTTTACATGGCTCCAAAATACCGGAAAAGGATTAGCGGAACTAAAGCTACAAGAAGGAGGAAGACGCGTCAAGGATTAACAATTGATGGTAGCCCCTAGGAAACATTAGGCCTTACTGAAAGCGGTCACCTCTGCAAGAGCTGGAGGTTCAGGAGAAAATAAGAAGAGGGACAGATCGGAAGACTGTCTCCACGAATTAATTTCGAGCAAAAATTTACACATACTCAATAGGGGCGGTGAACCCACATTTATTACCTCAACAAGACAAGAGGTGATTGATATAACCCTTGCTACTGAGAGTATAAGCAAGCACATCCTAGAACTAGCATATGGCGACGGATACTCTGTCAATGACCTAGCGTTGCTTCTGGAAAAGGCACTCATCACTTCATATGAAAAATCATGCCCACTCAACTCAGGTAGAGTTTAATCCGCCAACCCTTGGTGGAGTAAGGAACTCTAGATGAGGAAGCAAGCAAGAAAAATGCAGAACAAAGCGCAACTCGAAGCAGGAAATAGATTTTATATTATAACAACAGAAGGAATCCTGGACAAACTTTTGTGAACAAATTTAGTCCACAACGAACTTTAAAAACAGTTCTTTCCAAAGACCAAAAGCTACAGCCTGCAAAAATGAAAAAGAGGATGGTAGTTATACTAACAACCTCTTGAAGTCAATGGTTTTGCTCTTAAAAACTCAAATAATCTGGGCCGTTCAAACCTTCTCTCCATTTAAGTATCCAAAAATGTATGGAGTTTACCCAACACTACTTTTATAGGTAAATATTCTTCAACCCCAAATGTCTCTATTCAGGGCTTATACTACTTTTTGATATATTCCCTAAAACTGGAGAAAAGTTATTTTATACCCAAACCAGACAAGGGAGACTACAGCTATGCCAAATCATTCAAACCAATAAAACTCATATTGTTTATGATGAATACCTTGGAGAAGCTTTCTGATCGGTACATCAGGGTCCATATTCTAAAGACGAATCCTCTTCACCCAAATCAACACTCTTACAAACCAGGACGCTCAACCGAATCGGCACTATACTTTGTGGTTACCCATATTGAGGAGGCGTTGGTAAATATTTATCGACATAGAAGTAGCTATTGACGAAGACTATTTTAACAGCATAAGACAAGATCTCTCAATGCACGGCACTCGTCACACTTATTGAATGGATAAAACAAACGCTAAGCAAACGCATGGTCCAAATATTAATAGAAAACGTTGTCTCCAAAGCAAGGGTTATTTGTGGCTGTCCACGGGGAGGAGTACTATTTCTTCTCCTGTGGAACAACATGATAGATGACTTGCTAAGGAAACTAAATGACTCTGGCCATAGAATATGCATTAGACATAACAATTCTGCTTAAAGGCCGCTATGAAGGTGTAGTCAGTGAACTAATCCAGAGTGCCCTCAATGTAGTAAAGAAATGGTGTATAGACAATGCCCTTTAGGTAAATCCAACTAAGACGAAGCTAATGCTGTTCACCAATAAAGAAACCAGACAGAATAATCACCCTCGCTTTGGACACCACACTAACTCTGGTTTCACAGGTAAAGTATCTGGAGGTTATTCTTATTCCTAAACTGAACTGGATCTTTAAACCAAGGCGCAGAAGGCGAATGGCATTCTGGCAGTGTCGGAGAGTCATTAAGAGACCATGACGACTATCACCCAGAATAACTAAGTGGCTATAAACTGCTGTCGTAAGACATGCAGCAGTTGTATGGTGGCTATAGTTAAACTTAAAATTGCAAAAAGTAAGTAAGCAATGGAGGCGTTATTGTCTCTTCCTCCCCTGGATATACACATACAAGGCCGAACTAGATATGTGACAATCCTTGGAAGAGCGAGAGAGATGTTCTTCTAAGGAAGTGTCAGAACCGTGCTACTCCGACCTACCTATTCGAAAGATACTACACGTCAGAAACCTCTAAGACTCCTCAAGCTATAATACATTCAGTATAGTTGTAGTTAGTAATCGTTAGTGCCCAAAAAATAACTGAACTGGGTATATAAAGAGAAAATATCTGCATCCCCACAGACAATAATACCAGTCTTGCTAACTCAACGCATCCTAAGGTCTCATCAAGACTGGCAAATAAATGTGATGTGTTACAAATTCTTTCTCTACGGTGGTTAGTTAGCGCGTAGATAGTGTATTTTGAAAGAAAACGAATTTTTCTTTAACATAATATACTAACTAACGGTAGAAGAATATTGACTTAATTATGTTTGACATTTATCAAAAGACAGAATACAGAAAAACAGCAGTAGAAAATAGACTGAAAGTAATTGAGGAGTTACGGTCGACACTTGACAGGAAATATAAAATAAACGATAGCAGAATATTCACTTAATTCAGTTTAACATTTGACAGAAGACAGAAGATATAAAACAAATGATAGAAGAATATTGACTTAATTCAGTTTGGCATTTAGTAGAATACAAAAGAAAACAGCAGTACAAAATAGACAGAAAGTGATTGAGAAATAACAATTGACAATTAACAAGAGACATTTAATATGGTAGGAGGTAGTAGAAAATTGACACAAAGCAATAAAGAGATGACAGTTGAGACCTGAAAACATAACACATAGAATACAAGAAAGAAAAAATCAACAATTTATTTATGATATATGATAAAAAATAGCCAAAAGACAAAGGTTAAAAAAATTCACAAACGAAATTGATAGATTTTATGTGGCAGAGAAAATAGAAGTTAGTTGACAAAGCACGGAAGGCAATTGGCATCTGTGATGTTAAAAATTTGTTAACCAATTAGTGATGTTGGATAATAGTTGTCACTGGAAAGAAGGCATTATATAGAAGGCAAAAGTAAATTAACAAAGAATAATTGAAATATTAAAATATTAAAATCATACATAGAAGATAGAAGAAAATAAATAACATGACATAAGACACAGTTGATACTTGAGAGAAGATATAATGCAAATGGCAGAAATAAATTGATGAGAGGCAATTCAGAAATAACAAATGATACTAGAAAGAAGGCTGATCTGGATTTATTCGATGGAAGGGCAGAGTTCCGCTGCACGTAGGTCAAATTTTGTTCGTTGTCCCATCTGAGCCCTCATTCTTTGCTAAGGCCAAGCCAACCCAAGGCATCGATATACGCCAGGACTGCAGCAAGAGAGACTCTAAGGATGTCTGATGACTTTAGACAACCATCTCCCACTCTGGATTCACGCAGGTTGGATAACATCCGACAGTCTAGCGGTTTCCTCTGTCTCTTCACACCCTCTGCAGGTAAGACTAAATTGTAGTCCCGGTCTGTTAGGGTGCGATCTTAAATTGCAGTGTTTTGTTAGGAGCCCTTCAACCCTTCGTAGGTTTTCTCTGGAGTGTTGCATACATTATATGGCCGTTTTGGTGTTCATTGCCATGACGATTTTTGAGACCCTACAGCCAAGTGTGTTGTCCCATCGCTCCTTGTGACATCTGGTTGATGCAATTTTCAGTAAGGTAATCGAGTTGTTTCGTTAAAATATTCACGCATCAGTCGCATTACTGGCATGTCTCCAGAAGACAATCATATGAATGTTGCATATATCAGGAGTTCTGCTCCGCGAGTTTTCATGTGGATGCCGGATATATCCGTCGTTTGGAGCGAAAGGGCTAAAGACGGCATCTGTAGATCACAGAATTGCTCTATCCTGGGTCAAGGCACATTCAAAGGGCAAAAGAGGGGGCATTTTTGAAAACCGACAAGAAGTCTGTGCCCCTATCCAAAAGCAATCTCTAAAACACACAGCACACTGCTACTCTAGTAGCACACAAAGCAAGGTGGAAGAATGTGTCATTTCAGAAACACATTACAAACACCTAACCCCTATTTTGCCCAATATTGTGTTAATATGTATGTCAAATCTAAAATCACAGACTGGTATCCTAACTGGATACTGTCAGTTAAAAAGAGTGCAACGAGGAAGCGGAGTCAGGGGAGTATATCCTGTCCTACTGTCCCGCTCTGGCACCTTTAAGGAAGATAGTGCTGGGGACATTATGGCCAAAACCTTCCGACTTGTGAAGCCTGTTTCCCAGCAAAATCCTCAACTTTATCAAAGGGGTAGGTTGGCTGAAGAGCTGGTTCTCCCACCACTGGAGGTGTATAATGGGCACAATTAGGGGCCTGTATACTATTACTTCCTCGCCTTCTCTTTTATCCGTATCTGCATCCGTACTATAGAGAATTATTATTACTAGATGAAATTTAAAACAAATCCATTGCGTATCTGTGAGCCAACTTTTTTCATAAATGCTTAAATAAAAATTGGCTATTATCTTTTCTTATCAAGTTCAAAATCATATTTTATTAAAAATATAAACACCATTCAATTAACATCTATTGTCTAAACCTTGTACTGATTTCTTTAATTAAGTAAATAAACCATTGAAAATTAGGAAGCCGTCAAAAGCGACAATTAACAATAATAATGATTAACATTAAATTATTATTTCCCCATCAGTAAAATCTATGGATCAGTTTCGATCTATTTGGGTTTCTTAAGTACATATAATGGTGCAATTAACAATTCCCTAATTGACATCAGTTAGTCCACTTAATTAAGGTAATTAGTACAACGTTTAAGAAATAGATGTCACCTTGGTGTCGAAACCGGCTGTCGTTAACAGAAAAACAATAATCTAATGTTTCTATTAATATCCAAATAATTTTGTTTTTATCAAGATAATAATTTCGGGTAGATTTTGGAGAGAAATTAGAAGCAACTGATAATTACATAGAAAATAATAGTTACACTTTCTTTCACAAAATATTTTTGATTTGCTAAATGTATACATTTCGAGTGCAAAGCACTCATTATCAATAGCTTACTGCTTGCAGTAACAGCTAAACGTATACATTTAGCAAGTAAAAAATATTTTGTAAAAAAAAGTGTTACCATTAATTTCAGTGTAATTATCAAATCTATCTTTACGTAAATCTATCTCAAAACCACGTTTCTATTAGAAGCAACTGATTGATTATTATTTTTATTAAGATATCATAATATATTGTATCTTTTTATAGAAGTCACGGATCTGAAATTAATAAATTCATAATTTGCTTTTTTTTACTATAATTGGAAATATGATGGTTAAATTGATGAATATATATATATATATATATATATATATATATATATATATATATATATATAATAATATAATTAATTATTTACATTTATTAATTACCTACATATTTTATTAAAATAGAAAATGAGCAATATATTCAATTTATTTAAAGGCGAAATGCTGGTTTTAAATCATAGCAATAATATAATAATTAATCAACTTAATAAATATTTGATATTTAAAATTATGTATTTTGAATCATCAACTAATATATAATGAAAATATACTAAGCGTATATAAAAAAATTTGTTAAACGATTACCAATATTATAATTAATTATTATTATTATTATTATTATTAGAATATTACATAATTTTACTAATTAAATTTTGATTATATTTTCTGGAAAGTCAAATAGTACAAGTGTAACATTATTAAGAATGGTATGTTTATATATAATAAGTAATTATTTTAAAATGTATTACAGTTTTTAAGAAATATAGGATATATAAAAAGATAAGAATTATTAAAATATAATCATACCGAACTCATTTACTCTAAAAATATACTTGCAGAAATTTCATGACTTGATCCAACCTCACGATGATAAATAAAATCCGTTTCTCCCTCAACACGAATTACATTATTTATTTGCTGAGAAACAGATAAATTTTTCGATGTAAATGCATCGGCCGTCGAAACCGATTTGAATAAAAATCTCCAGACCCCTTGCTTATATACAGCACAGTCCGAGTACAATTAGCGTTAGAAAGCGCACACACAAATGTTCTCCATCTGTGTGGGAAATCATTTTTTTTCTCAATCAATATTAACGCAAAGAGGAAGTTATTAAAACCCATATACAATTGCTCAACAAAAGCATTTGAATGACACACGGACACATATCAACCGGCATTTAAATTTACATAATCTGGCGACATTCTGAACGTTCGCTAATGGAAAGAAATCACCGTCTGGAACAGTTTTCAGAGTATCGGAAAATATCGGCATTATGTGCAAGTGTTCTTTGTGCATAAGTGAAATTGATTAATGAACGGTTGGATGCAGGAAACTATCGATTCTGATTTAATGCGGCTTGAAAGTTTCGATTGTGTTAGTGCTTGAATATTCATTTTACAACGATCGTAATAAAATTGCAGGAAACGTTATTCGCGCCGCCAGATGATGATTATATAGATTATAGTAATGTTATGTTAAGAAAATAATATAAGGTTACAGTGTTTTATATTTATAAATGGTTAATTATAGTGAATATCCTAAAGAAATAGAAAATATATGTATATACTATTAAGGTGACATATATTGTCTAAAGCGTTGCACTAAACTTCCCTAATTGAGATAAGATCTAAAATAGATCCATTTTTTCAATTTTAATTTTGTTTATATCAATAACGGATAAAAAAATAAAATAATTAAAGAAAATTGTAGAAAATTGGAGAAGCGAATATTTCTGTTAATAAAACATGTTTGTTTTATAGTATATATCCATAATATCTTCAACATTCTTCATTCTTTATAACCCTATTAGATATCAATATGAATTTGTGAGTTATGTGAAGTTTACTATTTAATTAAATAAACACAGTTATATTTCTAAATAAAATAGTGAAGTAATAATAATAATAATAATACTTCTTTATTTCATACAGATACAGAATTAGTATGTACAAAATAGCGTCTAACGTTATATTTTATACTCTAACGACGCAGACAATTTAAGTATTCCTCGATTGTGTAAGGTTCAATTTCCCTTAAAAGGTTATATACCTTGTGTTTAAAATTTCTAAGGTTTCTTTCCTCTTTAAAGGACGTTGGTCAATGATTTGAGAACTTCAAAATTGCATAACCAAATCCTTTTTGGGTATGAGTCCTAGGTAATAGTGGATAACGCATATTACATTTATTACTCATACTCATATTCAATGTTATAACAGTTGAAATTATTTCTGTTACTTTTAATAAATACTTAACACTCGTAAATAAAAAACAACTATCAACTAAATACCTATCATAGTCAGGGATTTCTATTAAAATAAAACGAAATTCAAACAGATTTTCTCTTTTGTGCCAATTTTAATTAACAAATACATCACTTACTAAGATAGTGCCAGTAAACTAGTCAAGTGGATCAGATATCCTCCTTCCTGATATATATACAACATCTTTATTACAGTAACATTATTTACAAAAATATATACATACATTATGATTGGTGTTAGTCCGTCACTGTCTGGGCTATCGACCGTAGGTCTTTCTGCCCTGTCGTAAAATTTTTTTTGAAATATATAAAATTGAAGCTAGTTGAATTTAACTGTCCGGATGATGCGATCTAATGAATTGATGAAGAGTGTTTGTGGGGTGTTTGTATTTTGTGGGAATATTGGGATTGCGGGGAATACAGTATTTCCTTCCTGATATTTATTCAGATTAATTTCTTTATCAAATCTTTACTGCAAGACCCCTCATATCCTATAGTCCTTATTATAAATTTGATATCTCATAGCATACCTGTCCTAATCTACCTCTATATATACTCCTATTCAATTGAGCACTCCTCATCTATACTATTTCAAGATTCTTAATTTAAGATATTATATTTTATAATGTATACATTCTTATTACTATTAATATCTAATCTTAAATCTTATTTTAATTTAAATTTTAGCGGCTATAAGAATATATATAAACAACGTAAAATATGCAATAATTACTGATCAGGTTTTTTGAACCTGAATGAAGGTTTTAATGTATATTTTGAGTTATATTTGATAATAAAGCTGCAAAAACTATCAACTGATAAATGTCAAGCTATTCTCGAAATTGCAGAAACGGGTATAATCTAGGCCGGAATTATAGAATAGAGATTATAGATAGGCGATTCGTTTTTAAAATCAAAATCTTAAGTCGAAATTTTGGTAAAGAGATTGATAGAAGAGTTCAAAATTTTGGTCAAAATATAAACTCCGACATTATTTTTTTTAACTTTAAATTTACTTGCAAATATCTATTTACCATCTAACAAACTAAGCATTATAGAAACAATTTAAAAAGTAGGCAAGATCTGTTTTAACTAATTCAAGTATCGTATTTTGATTCTATATTATTTGGGTCTCAATGTGATAAAATGGTAACTTCATACTGCCAAAATATAAACAAATTATGACGTTAAATAATTCTTGACCATAACAAAACTAATATTGGGAACCAACTGATAAGAATAAGCAGCATAAAAAGGAATACTATCAAATGGTATTGATCTTTTTTAGTTTGAAGTAAGAAATTTGAATGAAAATTTTTCAACGTTATTATAAGTTATACTGGGCTTAATAGTTATTTAAGGAACAAGTGTAAAAAGTGATACTTTATTGCACGAACTGGCGTTTAAAAACACGAGAGAGGAAAGCCAGAAGTGCAATAAAGAAACTTTTTACACGTGTGCCTTACAAAATTTTATCTTCGATCGTGCAGCAATTTTTAGAGAATATGTTCATATGAGTAATATTTTAATGTCATTTCAATTATACAATGAATGAAAACATATTTTACCCACAGTGCATTGTTGAAAACGTTACTTAGCAACCAGTAAATAACTTGCAAACATGTCAGCTACCATTATTATTTGTGGAATAAAGATTCGCCTTATTGTAATCGCTCGACTTTTATTAAATTATATCTTCAGAGTTCCCAAATCTGCCATTTCGTTAATATTATCAAGTTTAATAGTTATTTGTATAAATTAATAAAAATTTAAGTTTATCGTTCCTCGCTCGTGTTTTTAAACGCAAGTATCACTTTTTACACTTGTACCTTAAATACGTATTAGAATGCTTAAATTTTATATTGAAGTTGCAAGAAGAACAAAGATATCTGTTAACAAACTAAAACCGAATGATGAGTATGTCAACATTTATAAAGATAATCTACAAGATGGATGTAGCCCTGTCTCTATAGAGAGACAATTAATTGAAATATTTTGAAATAAAACTATACAGCTGGGAGGGTTTCACTTTGTATTGTTACTCACTGCAGTTTCATTTAATGTTTTATTTCAATGTATTATAAAGTTTCATCATGTATCACCATCTCGATATTTAAATGATTGGAATATGTCTATTTCGGCAATATATAAAATGTATGTAGTTTTTTTAACACCACATAATAAGTTTTGAAGCTTAAATAAAATGTTAAAAGCGTTTATGCAAAATTAGTCACAGTGAAGTAAATAAATGTACACGCTTTTAGTGTTTTATAGAGATTGATTTCTTCGTTAGTTCATATAATACTTAGAGAGAGTGTTTGACGGGGTTTTTAATTTTGATATTATAACTTCAACACTATCAAATTAAAAAAAATACTTTTAACTAAATCCTAATTAGTAACATGTTCATTTATTTTATTTAGTTTTATTTTATTTTATTACATCTTTGCTCTCCTTTCTTATACAATATCTCAAAAAGCATATACAAAATTTGAAAAAATACTTAAATATTGGATTGAAGAGGCTGTTACTTAGTGAAATTCCATTTATAGGTGATAAATAAAACACTTCGGTTTTGAGAATTTACACAATTTAATGTCGATGCACTGCGACAAAATACTTAAAATTTTAGCTGAAGGGAGAACGGGCGGAGTTTACTTATTCAAACGATCTTCAACTTGTCTTAAAATCTAATTCTACAGAAAGCGCTAATAAAAGTCTTAAAGTGCAATGACGAACTACTGGGGAGAAAGTTTCATCTTAATATATGCCTTGCTTTTGTGTAACGCCTTTGGTCACTAGACGCGCACGATACCGCACTTCACCTCGAACGTCACTTTTTCTTTTAAAATTCCATTTGCAATTCACTACACAACCGGTTCTCGGCGGTTCTCTTAGATCTCAGGCATTTGTATTATTAAATAACTTTACCTCTTCTCTCTACAGTGCTTCACTCACCGTAAGGGAGTCACAGTCTGGAATTGTATCTGTTGCACATGGATACGTTACATAGTTCTCAAACGATTTCGGTTTGGGTTCTCTGTATTATCTTCCATTTTTAACAAACGTGTTTTTTCATCATCTGGGATTTGTTCTTCAGAAGTATCTTGTTGGTATAGAAATAACACAACGAGTTACATGAGAAACTAATTCAAGAAATTTCAAGAAGTATCTTGAATCTAAAATTCCACTGAATCTAAAATTCTCACCCACATGCTCTCAGTTGTATCTCCATTAGAATTACATCTCTACTGATGATTTCCTTTTTCCTGGTTTCGTTATAGAGTCTTTTCGTGGGATCACTGTAGCTCAAAAGAATAATCTTTCTGGATTTCTCATCCAATTTTGAAATGTGCACAATAGCTTGGCTTCTAAAAATTCTTATGTGGCTTACATCAACTGTCCCATTGTTCCACATTTCAAATGGCATTTTTTCCTTTATTCCTAAACAAATTGATCTGTTTCTTAGATATGTGGCAGTATCTACAACTTCTGACCATAACATCTTGCCTTTTATACAAAAGTTCTGTTGATTCTCTCTGTTGAGCAGTTTTATTCCGGATTATATGGGGCAGTTGATTAGTGTATTATGCCATGATCCTCCAAAAACTTCTGAAATTCTTCATTACAGAATTCGGTTCTTCTATAAGATCGTATAATTGAAACTCTTCTTTCTTGCTGGTTTTCCACTTTATTCTTTATTCTTAAATATCTTGAAATATTTTAAGACTTGCTCCTTGGATTTCAGAAAATAAAGGTATACTATCCTGGAGTAATTGTCCTGAAAAATGATAAAATATTTCTATCCCGTAATAGACTTATTTTTCATTGGCCCGCACAAGTCAACGCAAATGATATCCAATATTGCTTTAGATCTGGAGCCTTGCTTGTTTATGGTAAGTAATACAGTTATAGGCTGCGACTTTAATTTAAATGAATATATTTTTAATTCCACAATGAATTCCTCCTCTACTTGCTTACATGACACCATTCAATTTCTGAGTCTCGGCCAATTAAATTTTATTAAAAATTCATACAATCGTATACCCGACTTCATTTTTAGTACGAGTTATTGCACGGTATGCCATTGCAAAAATCCACTTGTCCTCGAAGATAAACATCATCCTGCACTTGAGTTAAGTGTCATCTTATCTTAAACAATCAAACCCCATCAATACTATTTCAAAATGAAACATCTAATCGATCTTTTAATTTTAAGAAAGCAAATTTCTTAAATATGTACCCTTCAATAACAGTATTAGATTGGTCTGATGTCTTTCATGCGACTTCCGTTGATGATGCATGTACATTATTTTATACTAAAATATTTCAAGTATTCCATGATAATGTGCCGTTCGTTTGTCGGAGACAGTGTAAATATCCGATTTGGTTTTCTCATAAGCTCAAGAAAAAAGTTAGAGAGAAGACTAAATTCCTTAAGCTGAAAAATAAATATCCACTCTCTTAGTTTTTTAAAACAAAATATACAAATATCCGCCATGAGGTAAAATTATTATTTCAAGATGATTTTAATACTTATATAAAAAAATAGTGAAGAACAGTTAAAGAAAGAACCTATGAAATTCAGAACACTCGATCTAACGAACCCTCAATTCCTTCCTGTATGATATATGAGAAAAATATTCTATCTTTACCGGTTGATGTAAATGCTTTTGCAACTAACTTTTCACGAAACCGAATTTCGAGGAAGTGGATGAAAGTTTTAATAATTCTGAACGTTACCTTTACATATCTGAACTTAAAGAATATACCGTAATTAACGCTCTTAGTAATCTAAGCAATAAATTAAGTGCTGGTCCTGATGGAGTGCCTGTACTCATTTTTAAAGACTGTAGATATGGTTTAGCTACTCCTCTAACACATACCTTTAATTAATTTCCCTCATGCTGGAAGACCGCACGTGTTACAAATCAGGTGATAAGAAATTGGTTCCTAATTATCGACCCGATGCTATTATTTCAAACATCGCTAAATGTTTTGAAATAAGCATTTACACATACATAAATCCTTTTGTTAATAGTAAACTTTCTTCAAAACAAAAAAATCAACATTATCTAATTTGCTATTACAAGCACAGTTATTGTGTAATAATGTAGACAAATGAACTCAGGTTATTTACACTCATATATCAAAAGCATTCGATAAGATTGATCACGATATACTTGTAAATAAACTTAAGTTTTTTTGGTTTTTCACCTAGTCTTTGTACTTTATTTAATAGTTATCTTACTGATAGATCATTTTTCGTGGAGTATAAAGGATACCAGTCTCGTCAGTTTTTTGCTCCATCAGGGGTTCCACAAGGTTCAAATGTTTGCCCGATACTTTTTAATTGTTTTATAAATGACATTACTCTAAAGATTCATGAAAATATTTTAATATTCGCGGACGACTTAAAGATTTTTGCTGCTGTATATAGAATGAGTGATTGTTTAAAGTTACAGCATTCTCTTGACCTGGTGGTTGAATGGTGTAAGGATAATAACATCTCATTGAACGTGTCAAAATGTAAGACCATATCACTTAGAAATAAAACTAAAATTAATTTTGATTAAAAGATTGACGGCATCACTTTGGCTAATGTTGAAACTTATAAAGACTTAGGTGGAGCATTTAAAAGTAAGTTGTTATTTCATAAACATATTGAACAAATAGCATCAGCTGAAAATCGCTTACTGGGTTTTGTAATACGTAATTGTAAGCTATTCAAGAACATTGATGCTTTAAAAACATTATATTTTGCACTTATACGGTCAAAGCTAGAATATGCTTGTTGTATCTGGAACCCACACTATATCAAATATTCGGCGATGTTAGAATCTATACAGAAGCGGTTTATGAAATGTTTATATTTTAAGCAATTTGTGCAGTATTCGGACTTTTACTATAACTACAATAATTTGTTAAAACTTTTCGACATGCAATCTTTAGAAAGTCGCCGTTAGGCTCTGCTGGTAACATTCTTGTTTAAGATACTAAATAATCAAATTGACTGTCCTGATTTGCTACAACAAATCAATTTACATGTCCCTAGCAACTCTAGAGGAGAAAAGTTACCTGTACCGAAAACAAATTATGTTAAGATCCCCTCTCTATTCATTATGCGCTATATAAAACAATATTGTAATTCTCCTAAAGTATTCTTCAATTTAGCTCTTAAGTATTTATTCTAATATATTATTCCATTTCTTGCGCATGCATTATGAATAGTTTTGTTTAGTTCCTATGTAACTTTTTATAAATTTTTCAATCTCTAATTGGACCTTGGTTGATTGAAATAAATAAATTTAAAAAAAGGGTAACCTCTTCTGCTTGCTCCCACAACAAACCATGCAATGCTTGGTGCTACGATTTACGAATTTATGTACTCAAGTCTCCTATGCCATATGTATTCTGATGAATTATTTTCAGTAGCAAGCACTCACTTGATTTAGCAAAGTTTAGTCTATATACCTTTTATATAAGTTCAGATACACCAACTAGAACACTATATTAATTAAAGTTGTTGCAGGAATTCTTTGTGAAATTGACCGAATTTCCATTTCCAATAAGTCAATTGACAAATAAAAGATTCGTCGTTAGACCAGGAACATAAAATACCTTTTTGATAACTGCACTATGACTGACATTATTTACCACTGTTGTTAAATCAATGGCTCCCACACATGTGACTGTGAGTATTCCTTTCCTTTATTTTCCACTGTAATTTCCCGAACACTATAATTGTACACTTTGTTGTTCATAAATTGTTTACTTGTGGCAAGATGAGCACCAGCCCCTGAATTCACGTACCAATCATCCCTTTTAAACTATCCTGTTTAGGTGGCCCTAAAAGCATTTACTTCTCCACCCCTTGAACCGCTTCGGTCATTCTTAGGATAATTCTTCTTAATACATTGACTTTTAAAATGTTCGATTTGTTTACATTGGTAGCATCTTATTTCCTTCTTATCGTTGCCACCAGGTATCGTCGTTGGCGCAAATGCGTTTTCTTCTTGTTACTAAGCCGTGTGGCAGCGAACGCGCTTTATTTCCAGCGGCATCTGTCTCTATATCCAGCAACTTGGACTTGATTTCCGAATGCTCGACCATGATTAGATAAGATAATCTTTCAGACAAACCTGCTAGTAGGAGAATCCCTATCCACACATCGTCGATGTTCAATCCGGTACCTTTTAGTTTCTGTCCTGTTTCCACCATTTGGTTTACATATTTCGTCATGGAATCGCAGTTTTCTAAATGAATATAAATTAACTCACTCTTCATGTAAACCTTTAATCATCGAATAATTTCTTGAGGCGGTTCCACAATGCTTTCGTCGCCTTGTGATCTTTAATATGAACGTATAAGGATGAATCCATATATAAGATCAACTTGGATTTCGCTTTGCATCGCCCGCCGTCGCATCGTCCTTTAGGCACTTTTCACTTCCAATATCAGTAAGTTTTCCACGGTAAATGCCCCATTGTTATAATTTTCCTTTCCTTTTAACTTAGGAATACACAAAAAATAGTTTCCAGCCATTATTGCGCACTTTATAAGCTATTTAATTAAACAACACGTGGGTCCTGGCCCATAATATGTTAAATTAGCCACAGTGAAGTAAATAAATGTACACGCGTGTAATGCTTTACACAGTCTGTTAATATATTTCTTCGTTAGTTCATATAATACTTACAGAAAGCATTCAATGGGGTGTTTAATTTTGATATTATAAATTTAACCGTATAAAAAAAGGAGATGGATTAAGGTGATTGATTTGCTGAACTGTGTAACAAAACCCAAGAACCTTTCTATATTATTTGGGTATTAAAGCGATAGAAATAAAACTTCACACGGCCCAAAAAAGTTAAGACATTACTTAGTAGACATAATAATAACAAAGAAATACTTCTGGGCTATAACAAAACTAATGCTGCATTAGACACCATATACCAAATAGCAGCTATATGCAGCGTAGAAGGAAGTATTTATCGACAAACTACAAACAATATGATTTTAGTAATTGAAAATGTCCATTTAGTGTACATTTGGCTACTTCGTAGGTTCAAGCAGAAGTATCGTCAAAAATAGTTTATTGGTTCATTTTAATAGTATACACTTGAAAATCAAGTTTTAGGTATAAAATAGCTTAGCATCATGTCATAAGTTTAGAAGTTGAAAGTATGTGAAGAAAAACTGAAGAAGACAGACAAAGAAATCAAGGCAAAACTATGAAAAATTGATTAAATAGATTTAAAACCTTTGACAAAATATTTTTTTTAAATATTTATTTACTTTATATTCACTTTGCCGGCCCCGTTGGTACAGTGGTTAGCGCGCCGACTGTAGTCGGAGGGGCCCTCGGTTCGAATCCGAGCGCGGGCATGGTTGTTGTGAGCGTTGATACATTTCAAATTTAATTTGAACAATACAAATAATCGGTCGTGGCTGAATAGCCTTGGTAGCTTAAGCCAATTTCCCTATATCATTCACCACCCTAACCCGCAATTCCATCCAACATCCTTCCTTTAAAAAAAAAAAAAATTATATTCACTTCGAAGTTAGTTTATTAATAAGATTAAGCATTATAGAAAAAAAATAGAAAACGTAAATAGGACTTGTCCAGTTGTTTTACAAACTCCAAAAACATTGTAATATTTCCACATTTGGGCCTCGAATCGATAAAATGTTGACTCACTACTCAAAAGAACAAATGGTGACGTTATTTAGTAGATGGTATAATTCAAAAAACTCTGTAACTGATCCAACAAGGAATTTTAGACTATAACTAAACTCCTGCGACATAATTGATCAAATGGCAGGAATATACTGAGATTATCAACATTTTATCTTTAAATATGTTCAATATCAACATTATCGGTGCATACAGATCATGGGTAACTTTTAGTTAAAATTATAATAAAAAGTTGCATAAGAGATTATCTTTATTTTATAATTCGGAAAACTACTAGCGTAATATAAGAAAAATCCTGTAGAATAGGTGTCGATGTCTTTGGAAATAGATAAAAACCACTTGAATAATAATAATTTTATTCCATTACTCATCGATTATTGTTCCATTAATACCGGAATTCAACGCTTAGTTACTAAACATTATGTGTTTCCATCATTTAGGCAATGTCTTTCTTGGCACCATTGTAATGCTTTTTAATGCTGCCTTAAGAGTAACGTCGTGAAAATATTGAAGCTCCAAAACTGCTTTATATTCGATTGATTAGGCTTTTACTTGGTGAAATTCCATTTCTTACCTCATATTTATTTGCAAACTATCTACTATCAAAAAGCTAAGCGATTAGGAACAATATTTATTTATTTTCTTATACCTTAGCTTTCTTCTTAACAAAAAACACCTGAATATATAAAAATATAATACAAAATACACAGAACATTTTGATGGAAGAAACTGGACGGAGTTCATGCGACTGCAATGATCTTCCACTCTAACCCATATTTTTGAGAGGCAGTGAGAGTCCAAGAATTTTCTGTTCTCGTTACCATCATTATTTACTTTAATTTGGGCTTATTTTCTATTTAGAGATGGAGATTTGACTTTGTCAAAAATGACATATAATGTCATTAGAAAAAGCTTACGAATTGAATGACGATTCCTACGAACAGAAAAATCAGTTTCGTATTATTTGTATTTCGAAGCGATAAGATGGCGATTTTATACTGATCAAAAGGGCAAATCCTGAAAACAACTGAAAATAACTTCCGATTATAATAAAATTTAAGCAAAGGTCGACACTGTAGATCAAATAATAAGAACATGCAACGCAAAGGAAGACAGATAGGGATATTCATTCATTTTTTTTATAAAAATAACTGCGATCTATTAAAGATCTAGTTAAATTATAATTAAAATTGTGCTAAATAGTTACGTAAGAAAACAATTTTCAATAAAAATGGAAAAGTTCTGATGAATCCTTAGTAAATACTTCCAGAATGGATTAATGTTAAAAGATATAAATATATTTGGGAATTAACGAAGATAAATTTCGAGATTGAAAACTATATTAAATGGAATTTACTAAACAAAAAGTGAAGGTAATTGTAACTAAAATGGAAGGATGGAACATTTTCAACGTTTCAAAGTATACTTAATTAAAATTGATAATAAAGCTGCAAGATGGATAACAAAATTTTACTAACAAGATTGATGCTAGTGACCACGGCATATGGTTAAGAATCTGCTGTGATGACATTTTCTAAGACTACATCACAAAGTGCAAGAAAGCTCGTAAAATTCACCGGTAATGCTAGTGCCAAAGATGTCAGCGGATAGAAGTAATAAATTATGACTTATCATAGACTTTAGGCAAGTAAAATAGACGACGCACTTGAACAACAGGAAAGATCGAAATTGTTCTCAGTTCTGGACCTGTCGGCAGGGTTTCATCAAATTCTACTAGCTTAAGAACCACGTTATATAACGAGTTTCACCATTCGTTTCAAACTATTACTGTTCGGATTATCTGTGAGTCCCAACAACAAATTTTGAATTACAAAAAAAAACATAATTTTTATGGACAGAGGAATGCGAGAAATCATTCCAAACGTTGAAAAATATGCTAACAAAACCACTAATTCCAAAATAAGACAGTGTGATAAACTAAACCTTTTGTGATTACCACGGATGCATCTAAGGCTGCGTGCCGTGCAATCTCAAGCCAGACGATAAATGACAAAGATTTACAAATCGCTTACGCATCGAAGATGTTCACTAAAGGAGGATGTAACAAATCAATAATAGAAAAAGAGTTACCAGCGATCAACTGGGAATTTTTGCATTTTCGGCCTCAATTTTATGATAAGAAATTTGTGGTAAGGTGAAATTATCGACCGTCAATATATTTATTTATAATGAAGAACCCATCTTAGAACTTAACAAGGATGCGACTTGATTTTGATTTTCACGTAGAATACATAAAAGGCAAAAACAATGTGAGAGCCTTTGCTTTACATAGAATAGAAATCGAGGATTTGAAAGACATACAAGCAAACATAATAGCAGTAGCAAGTTTTAAAGAGAATAAGGAAGATGCTATACACACTAAATGTGAAGCATATATGGCGATGATAATCATAATCGTAATAGTAATCAATTAATTAATTATTTCGTACTCAGCCCGACAACCGCTTGTAACTATTATAAACCAGTTTGAAGAATCTACCAAGATGAAGTACTACTGACTTAGTTAGTGATTTCTACAAACTAACCTCCTTCCACATGGAACATCATATTACATTGCGGCCGGAAACATATTAAATGGCGACCGTGAACATATTACAAGCAAATTTCAAGACGATATAGTAATTCTAAATTTAAATTTTTGGCAACATTTTTATACTTGCAAATTTTAAATGAACTGATTTTAAACAATTCGATATAGAACTATTTTTAATTTATGTTTATGTCAATAATGTAATTATTAGTATTTGTATAATCATATTATTCACATAAAAATAAATTTAAAAAATAATTCTATAACTATAACAAAAATAAAGCAGGGATCGATACTTTGGGATCAAATAGGACATATAGCATACAAATAAGGAAGAAGGACTAGAAGATGGCCATTACAAGTTTTTTTATAGATATGGTTAATACTAGAATCATTGATGTATACATGTGGTTAATTTTAATTAAAACTTTTAATTCTGCAAATATATTCTTATAAATTAATTTGAAAATAAATATATAGAATATAATACAAAACAATTATTATAGACATTTGTAGGTATAACATCACTAATTACAGCAATGAAAATGACCATCTTACGAAACCGCTTTCCATCTCTCTGCTTGGATAGGTCCATCGCACAATTAAGATTTTACAGTGAATTTTCACTAGGATATGAACGTTACACAACAATAATAGTGCCGCGTTCATTTTCAAAACCGTATGTGGCCTTTTTCCAGTCATTATTCCATTAATGATAACGGGTAATTACTCCGAAATTCTCTGCAGCGACAACGTATTACTGGCAGGAGAAAACGGAACCACACACCGGAACACGCGTTTATTAACAAAGTGTATTGGGTTTGTTTATAAATTAAAAACACGCACATGACTTTCTCGTGAAAATTAAAAAAACAAATAAGCAAATTTATTGCCGGCTATTATGCAAAATTAACATTCTTGCTTAATATTTTATCTCTGTTGGAGTTTCAGAGTGACTGAATGTTAGTATTAATGAACGAGAGCATACATTTTTGATATTTGATATTTACAAATAATTCATGTACATAATGTATACAAAAATTTCGACTTCACATGGAAAGGCTCAAGTTCCATTCTCGCCCAATGCTGCTTTCATGACTGCTGCCAGATTATTTTTGGGGTCTTTATTACTAATTACAGGATGAAAGGAATTTATAATAAATATGCTAATAGATTGAATAAAACATTTCTTCGATATTTTTCTTGTAACCAGGTGTACATTTGTTAATTCATTCAAGGTCTTTAACATACCCAAATATCTACCGGAAGAACATGAGAAAATTCTACTCTAAAATAATAATTTGCGTCCTTGCTGCCCTCTGATTTTTTTAACCCTTTCAGTACCAAATTATTTTTGATTGGCAAAAAAATTATCCCACGACAATTTCTTCACATGTATGGTTCAAGGAGGGTTGAGAATTTTTTTCAGAATTTTTCACGCTCCCCTCTACGAGTTTATTCTAAGTTGCCTTAAGTTGGTGTTGAATGACAACTATTTCGTGCAGCCAAAAAAATTGTTTCATACAAGTAAGTAGCTTTAAAACTAAAATGTTTTATACTCGGGCAGAATTAAACTAAAACTTTAAAATAAAATGTTTATTTACCAGTATTTAAAAAAATACTAACAAATATTTGAAGACAGTTTAGATAACATCAATAAAACATTGTCATTCGAAAAGTAAATAAAAAATAAAATAAATAAAATGACACAAAACACTTATAAAATTATCAGCGAGAGCAAGAGTATAACTTTTAAATAAAAGAAAGAGGAAACGGCAATATTGCCTATACTGGCGCTCAGTTAAAACTAAATATTAAGTTGCTTTAAAGCAAACTTGGTACTGAAAGGGTTAAGAAGTGCGATTTAAATTTTATGGTTATTATGTATATTTTTTTTCATGTGAGTGTGGAATTCTTCTCCTTTCATTTCAGCAACAGATTTATTCACCTAAATCTCGTCTATATTCTAGTTGATTATTAGCCCTTATTCGCCGTAATCGATTCTCTTTTTTGCGTTGTTGCACAGTCTACAAAGGTTGGGTTAGAGTATCCGTGCTCCTATTAATTGCCCCAGCTTAGTGTATAATATTAAAGTCAAACTGCTGAAGCCTCTGCAGCCATCTTGCTACTTATTCTTCAGTATTCTCAAACTTCAGGGGTATTTTAAAGCAGCGTGGTCGATTCTTAATGACAAATGATATAAAAAAGCTTTAAAGTCATAGAAATTCTAATACCCAGTATATAACATTTTATTTTCATAATATTTTGTCCATTTAAAGGAAACAATTGTAAACAAATGAACAAAATTTCAAATATTGGATTGATAAGGCTGTTACTTGGCGAAACTCCATTATGAACTTATAATGAAAAAACACGATCGTTTTGAGTTTAGCTTTATTTTGTAGATACTGCTACAATTGTTTCACCACACAGTGGCTTCATCAGGCAGATGAATAATTGTTCATCTGCCTGATGAAGCCACTGTGTGGTGAAACAATTGTAGCAGTATCTACAAAATAAAGCTAAACTCAAAACGATCGTGTTTTTTCATTATAAGAACAAAATTTCACTTCGATTCAACGAACTTTATGAAAAAAAAAACATTAATAATATGTCGATACACCATGGTGAGCTCTCTAAGGCGCCTATGTTAGGTTAATAATGTCCTCATGTGGTATCTCATTCCAAGCAATTACTAACGCATTTCGAAGTGCTTCTAGAGATTGAGGGGGATGTTGCAAATTAGGAAGTCTTCGGAACATGATATCTCACATATGCTTAATTGGAGGTAAATCCGGTGATTAATTCATTGTGGTTCTTGCAATGTGTGGGCGAGCATTATCCTGCTAAAAAGTTGGATTTCGCAAAGACAACATTTCTTAGATGTAACGCTGTGCGGTCATGTTGCCTCTAGCGAAGATTAGAGGTGACCTAGGGATAAGCAATGACATCCCATATCATAACCCCAACAGTGTAATGAACGTGCTTTTCGACCAAAAAAAAATGTGAATTTCTTCTTTCACCACTTCGTCTTCAACTCAACTCTCGCTCGGCCATCATGCATCCCTAAACAGAATCTAGAATCGTCACTAAACACTATATCATTCTATTCCTGGTCCTACATCGACCGTTCTCTACACAACTCGAAACGATTTCATAGATGCTCAGCGGTTAAAAGAAGCATCCAGTGCGGCCGAAATTAAAAAAGCCAGAAGTGCGAATCCGGCGGTAAACTATTTGGATTCCAATTGGTCTTCTATGCTCTTCATACCACTGGTTTGCATTGGATCTGGTAGTGGAGAAATAATCCCTTGAAGCCAACAGTCTCAAACGCCGATCTGCACGCTCTGTGGTTTTTCGACGTGGTCCTGTACCTCTAGCTTTTCCTATTCGACCCTCTTGACCCCATGCTCGACAACATCTTACTATAATATCTAACCTTCTGTGCACCCTGACCATAATTTCTCGGAAAGAAAGTTCAGCCTCTCTAAGTCTAACTATCTGCCCTCTATCAAACTCAGAAAGTTGATGAAAATTAAAATCGTTACTACGGCAAAAATGTTAAATTTCACCTTGTACATAATAAATAAAGTAGTTGAATAAAAAACGAAAACTTTATCTTATACATCTGAATTTTAATCGTTTTTTATTTTCATCAAGATAAGCCTAAATATAAAATTTTATCAATATAAAATGATTTATACTGGGTGTTCGATTTCTATATCACTTAGTATAGTTATTACGCCCTGTATAGGTTCTTTATATAATACTGAAAAGTTTTTCCTATTACGATAATGTCAATGAGATGTACCAGAATGACTTTATTTGATAGACTTTTTAATATTGGCTCTAGAATGTAGAATTATTTAAAAACAATTACCGTAGCTATGTTCTCGCGATCTTCGGGAGTTACTTCTACTTGCCAATATTAACTGGCTATTTAATTGGTAAACATTCTTCGTATTAATTTTATGTTATGAACTCAAGTCCTAAGTTAAAGTTGTTATTAATTTATCTAACACTAGATAATACTATTTTCTTCCATTCTTCATTTGTCAATATCAATGAAGGAAGCGAAAATATCCTAGCAGCATTTTTTTTCAATAGTTTTCATTATTTTAACTAGTACGATCTTATTAGTGCTAATAGAGTTCTTTTGGGTCTAAAGATTCAATTCCAAAGATATAACTGAAAGCATTTGGTACTCATGAAATACATTTTTAGTATTATTACCAACGAGTTCTCTTAGTGTTGCTGAACATTTTATGGTTATAATTATAAATATTTATAAGTAGGTTCAAATAGATTTAAAAGAAAAAACCAAAATAGAAAGTATGAATCAAGTACTTGTACTTAAAATGTTGACCATTGAATGCAACAACTTAGCTAATAAGAAGTCAAAAAAAATAAACAAACATTGTGATCATATGTAAATCTATTTGGGTTGAAAAAATTTAAATTTGAATTTGAATAGAATATCAGGCGGACTAATATGTACTAGTACCACTGGTATTTAGTAAGAGTTGATACGAATATATATCTCTCTACAAAAACATTATCTGCATAGTATTCTTTGCTTTTCTTATGGCAGTTCTTAAGGTTTTCGTATTTATTCTCAAATGGCACACATTTTCTGAACATGGCTTTTACTTGTAGGTATAGTTTTTTCGTTCTCGATCTCCAGCTCTCGAGCTACTGCTTCTACTAATTTACTAATAATTAGAAAAAACACGAAAATATTTCGTAAAATCTACAACAAATGAGTCTTATTAAGACTACAAAAACAAACCACTTTTGAAACAACCACTTCTCTAGCTAATACTTCGACAGACATTGAATAATACAAAAGTAATTTGCGTGTTACAAAATAGCAAGGCTATCAAAGCAACACTAGTTTGAACGTATTTCTTTCTGTAAAATGAACTAAAAATGATTGAATGTACGTTTAATAATTTGTGAGTGACTATATTATGATAAATTTGGAACAAGAAATTAATTTAGGTTGATGTAATTAAAAATAAATTAGCAAAAGCAATTAAATAATTCAATACTCAATTTATAACCATTATTTTACGAAATATTTTCGTGTTTTTTCTAATTATTAGTTAATTTTCTACAACGTAAAGGACTTATATATTTTATTCTACTAATTTGTATTATAACTTATACAAAAATATATATCATTTATATTTATTTATTCATTTATTTATTTATTCATTTTTACTTTACAATATCCTGTTAAAATATAGTAAACAAATTGAGATACGTACATTAAAAAATACAAAAATTTAGGGCACAGGACTTGCGGGCGGAGTTCACCATGTGTTCTTCCACTCAGGACCCTTCTGCTTCAGATGAAGATATTCATTCTCGGCAACGTATTTTTACCAATTGGGTAATATATTGGCCATTCCTGGCATTCTTATGTCCATTTTACATGGAACAATTTTAATAACTGTAATATCTGTCAATATGACATAAATAAAATATTAGTATAGAGAAGTCACATTGTAAAATTCTGCAGATTTTTCTCTTTTTGATTGGTTGTTTTTTTGGCAGCGGTTTGATTTGGTTAAAGGTGTTCTCTTCATTTAAAATACTTGACTAAATAATCATAGTTTTTTTTATTTTGGAATAATTTTAACAAAATATTCATTGCATCGCCACGTAGTACTAGAGTCAATACTGTAATCTTTTTTATATATATTTCGTTCTTTTGCTAGTGTAGCAGCTTTAAATTGAAGATTAATTAACTGGATGCATTTTCATTCCATGAACAGGAATTAAAAGAAATAATTTAATTTATCCTTGAATTTCTTTTAGTTTCAGTTTTACTGTAAATAATGAATTATAAGAATTTTCTTTCTATAATAATTCAATAGATCCTTGCATATTTCGTCTTATTATGTATAACTTCTTTTCATAAATTCTATTTCAACATCTCTTCTGCATTACTAGAATATTCCAGTATTTTTTAAACCTCAATAATTATCTTTGAGGTTTCTACAAATTTATAGGAACTTTCATTTAATTTTTCGAAAATTTCCCAAAAATGTTTTCCTTTATTTTAGAGAAATAATTAATTTTCAAGTAATTTCTCCTGTAAATAGCAAAACTTCTCTTAAAGGATTCTAGAATTTTAGAGAAGTTTCACTATTTCAGATTTCTAGAATCAAGGCTGTTTTATTATACATTTCATGAAATGTTTTACTTTTATTTTAAACTATTTTAAGAATTGTCCTTGCAAATTAGGTGGATTTTTAAGATTTCTAAAAATTTGCTGGATTTTTTAAATAGAATAAATAATACTCCTTCAGTGCTTCCTATAATCTATGACATTTTTTACCACATGAACCATAATTATGTTCTTGCAGCTCATTTTTAAATCCATTCGTCACACTCATGTCTGTTATTGTTAAATATAATCGGACCCTCTGTCGCTCAAGTTGGGCGACTAACTTACCTAGTTATTATTTATAATTTAAAAAAAAAAACGGACTACCTTAGTGTTAAATCTGTTTTACATAATGTTATATTTACTGATTAAAGTTGTTTGAGAAATATGACTTTGATATATGTCTTAATAGCTTTTATGAGCTCATTTATAAAACTATTCGAATTTACACTCCTACTAAAAGATGATTCACGTAGTTATATTAATTATAAAAAATCTAATAGGTTATATATAGATTATACTCATCTCTGAGATATCAACGTAAATGTAGATTAGCTATTTATTATCGGCATTATATAAATAGTGTCGACGATAATTTAATGAAAGATTCTAAATATTTTTATAAATAGCAAAAATGGTTCCATTAATAATAAGCAACCATCTTATTTCACCAACAACCTGATGGACATTGCCTCACTTAGTGATATCGCAAATCTATTTGCTGTCGACTTTGGAAAAGTGTATCAATCAAATGCTCCTTGTTCGTCTTCATTTATATCTAGTCATATAGGGAACAACGTATGTTTATTTTTGTTTTGTCAGAAGAAAAGATTCTGGATGCATTAACAAATCTAATTCAGAAAACTTGCTGTGGTCCGTATGAAATTAATGTGGACTTGAAAAACTTTCCAACTGAACTATCAGAACCCTTAACTTTACTTTTTAACAAATAGAAGTTTTCATTTATCATACCTGTTTACAATTCCGAGAATAATAATCTAAGTACAAACTACAGACCTATTTCAATTCCGTCTAGTAATAGTTGTAGTAGTGCTTTGGCTATCGACCAATTGGTTCTTCTGCCGTGTTATTTGTGTATTTGTGTATGTAAATGAGCTTATTACTTTAAAGGGTCGCCTTAGAGTAACTCTAAAGCACTATTAATTGTATCCTAATGGTGAATGGTACCGGTCATCCATCTAACTGCTGACCCGAACTAACGTTGCTACACTCTCCCTAACGCTAGTTCGGGTGCAACCGAATGCGCCACTACCGGCGTGTAATTCCGTCTATAATTCCAAAAATTTTGATAACTTAGAGTGATTTCTTTCTAAAAAAATTAAACATATAGTTGAGCTCAATCAGCATGGATTTTTTACTTCTTCAAATGATCTTCCACTCAAACCCACGAATAGACTTCATCTATACTGCTTCTATTTACTTTTGTTCAGTTGTTTTGTCCCATTTTGCAGAGTATATATTAGCTGTTTGTGTCAGCATGACAGATATATGACATATGATATATTCGTATATAAGTGAAGCCTTAGACCGAAATCTAGAAGTAGACTCGATTTATATCAAGTTCTTTATCATAAATCGTAAACTATTTGTTCAATTTAATAATACGCTTTCGCGTCCTATTTCTGCAAAGACCTATGTCCGTCAGGGTTCTCGCCTAGAACCAGTCTTGTTTTTGTTGTTTGTGAATGATATCGGTTCTAATTTGAAATCCCCTTTTTTTAAATTCTACTGTTGCATTGAATCATTTGGTATTTCAAAATGTAATGGTGTTCTGACAATGGCATGGAATTAAATATTATAAATAATAAGTTTATTTATTTCTAAGAAGTTTTTAATGTAAATTAAATGGTATTAATCTTGAAATAGTATCTGAAATTCAAGTACTTGGTGGGATTTTTGATCAAAGACCTTGGTTTCATTTGCATAGGTCATCAAAAATTTTAGGTTTTTACAAAGCTATTTACTTCACTAGTCAGGTCAATCCTAGATTATTGCTACGTCATATGGTCACCTAGTAATAAATATCTATGTGACCGCATTGAACGCATCCAGAAAATATTTATTAAGTATTTATGCTATAAATGCAACATATTATATTCCAGCGAGAGCTATGATCTGCTGTTAACGTATTTTGGTTTACGCCCTATCCAATCTATTCCTACGTTTACATGTGCGTCAATACCGAACAAGGGTGCACATATTTCTAGACAAATTGTTCTCAAAATGAAGCCCACATAAGATTTGCGCAACATTTTAACATGTTATATAATCAGGTAATTTTTTTTTAAATTTTCCACCATAACGTTTAAAGTTGGTATTAGAGCAATCTTATTTTAGAAAGAAACTGGTATGTATTTTAATGTATTCTGTATATTTTTATTTGTATATTTATATCTGTATAATTAGTGTTTATTAATGTAAATGGTCCCCGTAAAATAAAGTTATTATTAATAATAATATAGCGTTTTTTTGTGAGTTCGGCTGGGTATGAAATTATGCGATAATTTAAATAGCTGTTTATGTGTATATGTCTATTTATTTAAAAAAATGGACCATCTTGTATGTATTAGGCATGAAACACTCCAATGATTTCCAGAACCGATTTCTAAAACCTATTCATCTGTACATGCTAATTCGAATATTTAAAATTCTTATTTTACTCAAGAGAAAATTACAGATTACATTTACTTTTACTGCAATTTGTATCGGTATTATACACGTTTTATATCTGCTCTAAATTTGTACGAATATGAATAATTATTTGAAATAATGAATACATTAATCGAGAAAGCGATTTTAAACAAACGAAGTAGTAATTTCATCTTGTAATATCCGGCCGTTTTACTATACACAACTACTACACGAATAAATAAACAAACACACACACACACATATACAAATATATATAAATTTTTACATTTTCCATTGCCTAATAATCATTAAACCATTTAATTGTGTTTTAAATTATTTACGCAATATTTTTGCAATTTCCTCTATATTTGGTAATATTTATAACGCTCACAACTTAATGCTTTCGATGGAAAAGTAAAAGTACTAATATAGGATATTTTACAATCTTACTAAACGTAAAATGTTCTAAATAATAAATAATAAATAAATACATAAAATTAATTAATTGGGAATTATAAATTTAATATTATTAAAAATATTAATATGTTACTTTATCAGAAATATTTTTTTGTTACTGGTTTTAGTATAAATATAAAACAAAATTACAATAAATAAGTATTACGAGTTTACTTTATCCGACATTCTATTAATAATAAATATATTGCTTATTATTATCATTCTGTGCTTAAAATACATGTTTTTTTAACTCATTGCAAAGTTTTTAGTATAGGTAATAATTAAAAATAAATAGTATTTTTAAGAATGCGTATTATAATTAAATACCCGTGTTTGTAGTTGTAAGTGTTTGTTAACCATTAATAATGAGTGCATAGTACTTGAAATGAACATCTAGTATTAATAAAAATAATAAGTGAAGTAAGGAATTTTATTTTGTTCATCATATCTAGAGAGCGGATTTCTAGCATTATGCTTATCCATAATATTAATAGCATCGAAAAAATTTCTTAATATCTATGAGAATCTTAAAGAATGTGATTACTTAGCGCTAAGTTTTTTTGTGCTTTTTTGCTTATTTTGACTTTTTGTGCTTATTTTGACTTTTTATGCTTATTTTCACGCTTTTTTTAGATTCTGATGCTTATTTGGAGCATTTTCTTAAACATTTAAAAAACATTTAATAAAAATTTCACGCTGATATTAAATTATTGTGCTAATATAGAGAATTTTCTTAAAAATCTTTATCCCATCATTTATAGATTATATTTGTATTACATATTTTCTTCATGTCTTTTGACAACATAATTGCTTAAAACCTTCATAATATGATACAATAATAATAATGAATTATATTATTAATAAATATTAGTACAAATTACCAATTTACAATGGATTCTTTTATAAATAAGTAGATATAATAGACCGTCTCATTATTCAGATAATACAGACGAACGCTTCATAGGAATCACACCTATGATATTCCGGATGTAAACGTCGTTAAACTAGGCCCAAACAGGGGCTCCAGTAAGTATTAAATGTAAACAAATTTAAGTGATAGCTAATAATCAGGTGTTCTACAACCGTATCAATTTTCTACTCTCGGCAAAAATTCGGATGGGACGACT